>OX101787.1:44119600-44581600 GCA_944452715.1 Ophion slaviceki | reverse complement strand
AAAAACCAAAAAAATGATAATTTATATATTACTAGCTATGAGACTACCTAAAACTTTGCTTTCAAATTTTGCAAAAATAGCGCACATTGAAGGAAATAAATCGATTTTTTGCCAAAAAAGCAGTAAATTGTTTATAAAAAGAAGTTTACATTTAATCAAAAAACAGCTACGTACTCCCATAACGAATATGATTGTGAAGCTGCTATCAAAATTTCAAATCGATGCATGCAGAGGTGGTCGACTAATCCGTCTTCCGAGATCGAAAAAAGTGGTTTCGAGAAAAACGCGTTTAAAGTTGTACGAGCAACTGAGCGCGCGCTCCGAGGCGCTGCGGCCAAATCGATAATTGAACCTTTAAATTAAAAAAATCGCTACAGGACCAATTGCATATTGTGTTTATGACACCAAAGTATATTTAGGCAAGAAAACGTCTTTTCAAAATCCTAGAGTGGTGTCATCCCTTAACACGAATGAGGGTTAGGTACATCATCTGTGATCTGTCTTAGATCGCACCCATGTTTAGCGTATATCTATATACATGTAGGTGCCGGAGCACCCCAGCGCCATCATTTCTTGTTCTCGTTTTGGGGACGAGTTGAAAGGCCTCGCTGAACCTCCTGGTCAGGGAGGCTAGAGTGGGAGGAGTCCGATCTCTTATGGAGAGACTTGAAAAAAGTGGCTACAAAAATGTGGTCCTACCGGGATGGCGCCACTATCTCTAAAATCTCGAGACACGAGCTGGGTGTGACAGAGACGGAACAAGTAAATAATGAGAAGTGAGCTGCAGTGCAGCCAGATCGCGCGCAAAAGTTACCCCCTCTCTAGTCTCTTGCGCGCCCAACACACAATCATAGTAGCGCGTGTCCGTGAGCGAGCGACGCTCGGACGTCTTCGGAAAGAGCCGAGCGCCATCGAAGTTTCCCGACCGCGCCTTCGGCAGCTGCACCAATACATGGACGCTGAGCACGTTCATGTGCGGCCAAGCCGAAACGAAGGCTTCGAGGGAAAAAGCAATCTGAGCACGACTCGCGCGCGACGTCACCCGACGGCACGAGCAAGGCTTTTAGATGATTTCAATGCTTATTTAGCTCTTGATTCTCTGCGTTATTAATGTATACAAAAAAATGTATCGCACACTCTGATCGCTTATTTTTTTAGTTTATACGTTAATTTAAATATAATAATAAATCTAAATTACAACTTATTTATCTTCTAAAATATTGTTTACGCTTTACTCACACCCGTCCTTACGCCAAATCAATTATAATTCATAAAAGTAAGCGGAAATATATTTATATTCGTATTATTATATTAATTCTCATAGCTCTCATATGAAAACTCTCATATGAAAAACACCAAAAAAAAACTTCAAAACCTTAGATTTCAACGAACCAAGAACATACATCTTCACATTTTCAATCATGACGAATTTTTAAGAACAATATCATCACAAACACATCTGAACCAAAACAATATACATCACCTAAATTATCAAAACATAAATCAAACAACACAAAATCACAACATCTTATACTCAACTCTTACTAATAGACAACAGGGCACAAATAATAATCTTTCCACTGATCCTCTGAATAATATAAATTCGACAATCACATTAAATAAAACGAAAGAATGGCTTATAAATCTCTCCAACATTGATATTCCGCTACACATTTCCACATTCTTGTCTCTAGGTGAAAAGTTTTGTTTTCCTTACCTCAAACTCTCAAACATAAAAACTCATATCCACAAATCGATCTCCGAACTTGAGTCCAAATTAGATTTTTTACTCGACAAACCTAGACAAATCGAAATTAGAACCAGATTCACTAAAATCTTAAACAAAATAAAATATTCCAACATCATTTTCCAACACTAATCGAATTATAAAACACACGTCCTCATTCTTAAAAAACACCCCTCAACTTTTAGTTACACGAGCTGACAAAGGAAATTCAACAGTCATTCTTAACAAATCAGATTACATTACAAAAACTCATAATTTACTCGCAGATTCCTCAACTTACAAATTAACAAATAGAAATCCCATCAACACTCTACAAAAAGGCATTAACAATATTCTCTCCAGATGGAAAACCCTAAAATTCATTGATGAAACAAAATACAAATACTCAAAAGCTGAAAATTGCAACCTATCTCGCCTTTATTGTCTGCCAAAAATTCATAAAAATAATTATCCACTTCGTCCAATAGTATCATCAATAAATAGTCCAACACATAAACTAGCTGAATTTATACAATCTAAACTTTCTAAATTAATCAATACGACTAATTCACACGTCAAAGATAGTTTCCACCTAAAACATTCACATTCTAACATCTCAATTCCACTCAACTACAAATTGGTCTCGTTTGATGTTGTTTCTCTCTATACTAACATCCCATTACAACTTGTTATTCAAAGCCTTCAAAGATCAAATCTATTTTCAAAAACATTTCCTTTAAACGAAACAATTAAAGCCATAGAATACATCATGTTCTCAACTTTCTTTATATTTCAAAATAAAATTTACCAACAAATCTCAGGGTTACCAATGGGCTCACCTCTGGCTCCAATACTATCGAACATCGTTATGATTGATCTTCAAACAAATTGTCTGGAAAATCGCTTGTAGAATATGTGCACTTTCTGGTACTGACGATTCGCGGCCGGATGGATGATTGGTTGTTTTTGGGGATAATGCTTTATCGCTTGATGAAAGTATGAGAATTAATGAGTCAAAGATGTGTACGGCCGTGTTGATGACAAGTTGCTAGTTGAAGATTCGGCTTCAGTCCGGCCAATAGAGGTTTTCCAAGGTCAGCGATGGAAATTAATGATGCTTTCTTACGTTTCGACCCTTTGGTTCGGGTCCTCTCCAGAAATTATATTTTTCTCTATACATTTTAATACACAAATTTTACAAATCAAGTTTGAAGGAATTAAATACACGAATGTTTTATATTATGATTGTGTTATAAAATTTTTGTGTCGTTTTGTATAACTGTTATGTTAATTCTGTTTTGGTTATAACTATATTGATTTGATACGCATAAGTTCTTGTATTGCGTTAATTCTTCTTATTCATCGGTGTTTGAAATGAGTGATGTCTGAGAGTGTGGTTTATTATACTATGGAGTTATAAAGAAATGAAATATGAGAAACGACTAACCTCGATGTTGTTGATGTTTCTAGCTTTTGCTTATATTTGGAAGGTTATTTCAAAAGACAGTATTTATGGAAGTAAATACTGTTTTGCTGGAGTATACTCAATAGATGGAAGAATTTATCGTTTTTTAGCGATTTTTATCATCTGTAAGGGATTAATAATTATAAGAAAGTTTTGTGTTTTATTTGTGAAAATTTAATGTACGTGATTGATTTAAAAGAAATTTTACTAAAGTATCAAATGACTGTGATGATTACCTATTGAGTTTATGATTTTAAAAATTTTCTTCCAAAATAAACAAAAACTCGAAATTTACATTTCTCAGTTACATATTGAGTTGTGTGATCACGAGAGTTCGAGAGAAACTGAGTGGTGTCTTAATTTCGTGAAGCTTATTAGAGTCTTTATTTTGCGAATCGGGGGAGAAAGATCCTTTAGGCAGTGACGTGTCAAGAGAAATGAAATTGGTGCGTCATATTAAGAGTATTTAAAATTAAATTATAGTGTCAATAATTTAAAAATTGTTATGTCAAGTAAAGTATTGTAAAATATTTTAATAGTTATATAATGGAGTTATAGATCGAGCTTAGTTTTTGTATGTCAGTTCTAAAATTTATGACGTTGGAGTGTGCCTTAATTTGGATCATTTCTAAGATTAGTTTTTTTTAGCCAATTTTCATTGTTTAAAATTTTTACATTGTCGAATTGAAAGTCATGTTTTTGTTCTATTGCATGTTGTGCTAAGGCTGTGTGTTTTGTGGTAGTATGTTTTAGGCTATTTTTACGTTCTTTTATTCTGGTTTCAAGGTATCTTTTGGTTTGGCCGATGTATGTGGCATTGCAATCCTTACAATCGATTTTGTAAACTATGTTGGATTTTTGGGTGTTATTTATTTTGTCTTTGGTGGAGCCAATAATCGATGAAATATTGTGTTTATCGTTTGTGACTAATGTTATGTTGTATTGTTGGAAAAGACGCATTGGTTGATGATGGATGTTTTTTGTGTAAGGAACATTTATTAGTCTGGAAGAATCAAAATTGTTGTTATTCTTTTTTTGAATGTTGATTGTGGAAAGCCGATGTTTTATTACTTTTTCTGTGAAAGAGATCGGATAGCAATTTTGTGTCATCGTGTTACTAATAAGTTTGAGGATTTCTTTGTGAAATGAAAGATGAGATAATTTAATTGCTCTGTCAACTAGCATGTAAATTATGGCTTTTTTTGGGAAAGTGGGTGGTGTGAAAAGAAATTTATGAATCTACCTGACCAGGTTGGTTTCCTGTACCAATTTGTGATAATTGAATTTTTTTTATGGGTTAAAAGTATATCAAGAAACGAGATTTTTTATCTACTTCATTTTCTGATGTAAATTGTAATTTTGAGTTATATGAGTTAAAAATCTTTTTGGTAGATTTAATTTTGTCTGTTGGTAGAGCAATAATAATATCATTAACATATCTTTTATATAAGGGTAACGAAAATTTTAATTTTTCCAGACAATTTGTTTGAAGATGAATCATGAAGATGTTAGATAGTATTGGAGCCAGAGGTGAGCCCATTGGTAACCCTGAGATTTGTTGGTAAATTTTATTTTGAAATGTAAAGAAAGTTGAGAAAATGATGTATTCTATGGCTTTAATTATTTCGTTTAAAGGAAATGTTTTTGAAAATAGATTTGATCTTCTTTGAAGGCTTTGAATAACAAGTTGTAATGGGATGTTGGTATAGAGAGAAACAACATCAAACGAGACCAATTTGTAGTTGAGTGGAATTGAGATGTTAGAAAGTGAATGTTTTAGATGGAAACTATCTTTGACGTGTGAATTAGTCGTATTGATTAATTTAGAAAGTTTAGATTGTATAAATTCAGCTAGTTTGTGTTGGACTATTTATTGATGATACTATTGGACGAAGTGGATAATTATTTTTATGAATTTTTGGCAGACAATAAAGACGAGATAGGTTGCAATTTTCAGCTTTTGAGTATTTGTATTTTGTTTCATCAATGAATTTTAGGGTTTTCCATCTGGAGAGAATATTGTTATTGCCTTTTTGTAGAGTGTTGATGGGATTTCTATTTGTTAATTTGTAAGTTGAGGAATCTGCGAGTAAATTATGAGTTTTTGTAATGTAATCTGATTTGTTAAGAATGACTGTTGAATTTCCTTTGTCAGCTCGTGTAACTAAAAGTTGAGGGTTGTTTTTTAAGAATGAGGACGTGTGTTTTATAATTTGATTAGTGTTGGAAAATGATGTTGGAATATTTTATTTTGTTTAAGATTTTAGTGAATCTGGTTCTAATTTCGATTTGTCTAGGTTTGTCGAGTAAAAAATCTAATTTAGACTCAAGTTCGGAGATCGATTTGTGGATATGAGTTTTTATGTTTGAGAGTTTGAGGTAAGGAAAACAAAACTTTTCACCTAGAGACAAGAATGTGGAAATGTGTAGCGGAATATCAATGTTGGAGAGATTTATAAGCCATTCTTTCGTTTTATTTAATGTGATTGTCGAATTTATATTATTCAGAGGATCAGTGGAAAGATTATTATTTGTGCCCTGTTGTCTATTAGTAAGAGTTGAGTATAAGATGTTGTGATTTTGTGTTGTTTGATTTATGTTTTGATAATTTAGGTGATGTATATTGTTTTGGTTCAGATGTGTTTGTGATGATGTTGTTCTTAAAAATTCGTCATGATTGAAAATGTGAAGATGTATGTTCTTGGTTCGTTGAAATATAAGGTTTTGAAGTTTTTTTTTGGTGTTTTTCATATGAGAGTTTTAATATGAGAGCTATGATAATTAATATAATAATACGAATATAAATATATTTCCGCTTACTTTTATGAATTATAATTGATTTGGCGTAAGGACGGGTGTGAGTAAAGCGTAAACAATATTTTAGAAGATAAATAAGTTGTAATTTAGATTTATTATTATATTTAAATTAACGTATAAACTAAAAAAATAAGCGATCAGAGTGTGCGATACATTTTTTTGTATACATTAATAACGCAGAGAATCAAGAGCTAAATAAGCATTGAAATCATCTAAGAGCCTTGCTCGTGCCGTCGGGTGACGTCACGCGCGAGTCGTGCTCAGATTGCTTTTTCCCTCGAAGCCTTCGTTTCGGCTTGGCCGCACATGAACGTGCTCAGCGTCCATGTATTGGTGCAGCTGCCGAAGGCGCGGTCGGGAAACTTCGATGGCGCTCGACTCTTTCCGAAGACGTCCGAGCGTCGCTCGCTCACGGACACGCGCTACTATGATTGTGTGATGGGCGCGCAAGAGACTAGAGAGGGGGTAACTTTTGCGCGCGATCTGGCTGCACTGTTTCCTGCTCGAGATTTTAGAGATAGTGGCGCCATCCCGGTAGGACCACATTTTTGTAGCCACTTTGAAATGCACAGATCGGCCTCCTCCCACTCTAGCCTCCATGCTCCTGGTATCTAGGCTCCATGCTCTTCCTGCAGAGATTAGTAGGGAGATGCACAACGCGGCCCTTTTCGGCGCGCCTCGTAAATAGCGCTAAATCGCGGCGGCGAGTTCGGGAGTATGATTTCGTGATCATCGCCTCTGTCGAGGTTGCAGATTCCCTTGTAGCCGCGCGAGTCCGTGATCACCGCTCAAGTCGGTATCGCAGTCAGCGTGAACACGAATGGATAGCTCGGTGGGGGAAAAGTCTCTGCCCATCGCTCGCTCGACAGGCGAACGGAGCGAGGTTTTCCATCCGATCGAGCTCGACATATATGTGTGGCCGTACTGCGGATTGGAATATGCATTAAATGAATTTCAAAGTGAAAAACATGTATCGAGATCATTGTTTTCTCTCGGTTGCCCGTTTATACCGAAAATGCGGGTTAAAAAAATCAACGACGAACCGCATTGAAAAATAAAACGCCGAAACGACCGTGAAAGGTTCAAAAAGAAATCTTGAGCCTTTGCCGCGATCGTTTCGGCATTTTTTTTCACAGTAAACATTATGGAAAAGGGTGTATCATAAATGTTTCTTTATCTGCAATGAGCGTCGTGGCTGAGTTGGTAGCGTGACGGATTACGATGCTGAAGGTCCGGGTTCAATCCTCGGTGAATCAACTTTTTTTTCTTCATTTTATATTCAGAAAATTTTGAACTTACTCTCGCTTTAGTCATTCTCGCCTGTTCAGGCATTATTTATGATATTTAATTCGTACATGCTTAATAAAAAAAACAAGACATTGCTACCGGGGATCGAACCCGCGTCGTCTACACTCAGAGCCCGCACGCTCATATCTCAACCGCGAGGCTCTTGTGACTGCAAACCTGCCTTACGTATACAGTAGAACCTCGATTATCCGAGCCAATTGGGACCGAGACTAGTTCGGATAATCGTGGTTTTTTGGGACGAGATCATCAACAACACCTTTTTACATTTAGAAAAATACATAAATATATATTAAAATTTGACATACATATTAACGTTGAAATATATATTGTAACGTTGCGTTACCATATAGAGACTATCCGAGAAAGGTGAGGTAAGCGGGCTGGCGTAGCTCAGTTGGTCAGAGCAGTCGACCGGCAATCGAAAGGTCCCGGGTTCGAATCCCGGCCCAGAAGCGCACCGCATTTTTTTCGGATAGTTCTCCTGAGTTTTTTCGGGGGATTACAATATATATATATATGTGTGTGTGCGCGCGCGCGTGTGTGCGTGCGTGTGTGTGTGTGTGTGTGTGTGTGTGTGTGTGTGTGTGTGTGTGTGTGTGTGTGCGTGCGTGCGTGCGTGCGTGCGTGCGTGCGTGCGTGCGTGCGTGCGTGCGTGCGTGCGTGCGTGCGTGCGTGCGTGCGTGCGTGCGTGCGTGCGTGCGTGCGTGCGTGCGTGTGTGCGTGTGTGCGTGTGTGCGTGTGTGCGTGCGTGTGTGTGTGTGTGTGTGTGTGTGTGTGTGTGTGTATGTGTGTATATATATGTATATACATTCACGGTGGCCGGAACATTGACGTCGAAAAATAAAATTTAGGTCCCTTGTTTCGTGGGGTATCCGAATAACCCCCATGTATGTCGCGCTACTTTTCATAGTTTTCGAGTTATGAATTTTTTACTGCATTTTTGAGAATTTTCGACCTGACCAATTGAAAAAAAAATCTTTAAAAAAAGTAGAAGACTATCGAGATTTTTTTTTGCAACTGAATCTTTATGAGTAGTACTTTTATGCATAAAATAATCAGCTTCGTAACTGTGATGAAAGTTATGAAAATGTTGGTCTAAAGTGAAGAATTTACGTTCGGCAAATTATGACTTAAATTTTCAACTTTAAATTAAAAATCTAAACAGGTGACTTCATGGTTCCTAATTAGGCCCTAAGAATGCGCCAGACTGTCAGCTTTCATAATCATTAAAAAGAGTAGTACTTGATAGGGCTACTTTGGCTACAATTGACCTTCAATGACAGCGAGGTGGAAAATTCTTATAATTAGCCATCTGATTAAAAACAAAAATTTGCCCATTTTATCATTCCTAAGGTTATTCAGTTTGTTAACTAACCAAAAATGACTGCAGGGAAAGCTAAGATTGAAACATTTGGAGGTTTATTTTTTTTAGTTTAATTTAAGTTTAATGAATTTTGCGCGATCCGTTCTCATGGATCAGGTAAAAGCTCGTTTACGCGATCCGTTCTCGTTACAAGAACGGATGGCGCAAAATTCATTAAACTTGAATTGAACTAAAAAAAACTTCTAAATGTTTAAATTTTAGCTTTCTTGCAGTCATTTTTGGTTAGTTAACAAACTAAATAACCTTAGGAATGATAAAATGGGCATTTTTTTTAATCAGATGGCTAATTTTAAGAATTTTCCACCTCGCTGTCTTTGAAGGTCAATTGTAGCCAAAGTACCCGTATTAAGTACTGCTTTTTTTAAAAATGATTATGAAAGCTGAGAGTCTGGCGCATTCTTGAAGCCTAATTAGGAACCATGAAGTCATCTGTTTAGATGTTTAATTTAAAGTTGAAAATTTAAGTCATAATTTACCGAACATAAATTTTTCACTTTAGACCAACATTTTAATAACTTTCATCACAGTTACGAAGCTGATTATTTTATGCATAAAAGTACTACTCATGAAGATTCAGTTGCAAAAAAAAATCTCGACAGTCATCTACTTTTTTTATAATTTTTTTTTAATTGGTCAGGTCGAAAATTCTCGAAAATTCATAACTCGAAAACTATGAAAAGTCGCGGGACATACATGGGGGTTATTCGGATACCCCAGGATACGAAAATCTCATTTTTTTTCATCTTTAAATTTTCTCCGAATATCTCCGCAGCCGTTCACTCAGGTAATAGGAAAAAAAGAAATTTCCGGAAAAAATAATAATAATAAACAGTTTTTTAACGAAAATCTCATTTCTTTTCATCTTTAACTTTTCTCCGAATATCTCCGCACCCGTTCACTCAGGTCATAGGAAAAGGAGAAATTTCCAGGAAAAAAATAAGAAATCAGAAAGCCATGAACGCTACCAACGGGACCATCTCATCGCTTGTAGAATATGTGCACTTTCTGGTACTTACAATTCTCGGCCGGATGGATGATTGGCTTGTTTTTGGGGATAATGCTTTATCGCTTGATGAAAGTATGAGAATTAATATAATAATACGAATATAAATATATTTCCGCTTACTTTTATGAATTAGAATTTATTTGGCATAAGGACGGGTGTGAGTAAAACGTAAACAATTTTATATAAGATAAATAAGTTGTAATTTAGATATATTATTATGTTTAAATTAACGTATAAACTAAAAAAATAAGCGACCAGAGTGCGCAATAAATTTTTTTGTATACATTAATATCGCAGAGAATCAAGAACTAAATTAGCATTGAAATCATCTAAAAGCCCCGCGTCGTGCTCAGATTGCCTTTTCCCTCGAAGCCTTCGTTTCGGCTTGGCCGCACATGAACGTGCTCAGCGTCCATGCACTTGTGCAGCAGCCGAAGGCGCGGTCGGGACGCTTCGCCTTGCTCGGCTCTTTCCGAAGATGTCCGAGCATTCCTCGCTCACGGAGACGCGCTACTACGATTGTGTGATGGGCGCGTAAGAGACTAGAAAGGGGGTAACTTTTGCGCGCGATCTGGCTGCAATGCGTCCGAGCTCTGAGTACGGACGGCGCGGCTTCGATGCCCGTAGCAACATTTTTTTTTGTTAAACATATATGAATTAAATATAAAAAATAATGCCTGGACAGGCGAGAATAGATAAAGCGAGAGTAAGTTAGAAATTTTCTGAATATAAAATGAAGAAAAAAAAGTTGATTCACCGGGGATTGAACCCGGACCTTCAGCATCGTAATCCGTCAGGCTACCAACTCAGCCACGACGCTCATTGCAGATAGAGAAACATTTATGATACACCCTTTTCCATAATGTTTACTGTTGAAAAAAAATGCCGAAACGATCGCGGAAAAGGCTCAAGATTTCTTTTTGAACCGTTCACGGTCGTTTCGGCATTTTATTTTTCAACACGGTTCGTCGTTAATTTTTTTAACCCGCATTTTCGGCATAAACGGACAACCGAGAGAAAACAATGATCTCGATACATGTTTTTCACTTTGAAATTCATTTAATGCATATTCCAATCCGCAGTACGGCCACACATATATATCGAGCTCGATCGGACGGAAAACCTCGCTCCGTTCGCCTGTCGAGCGAGCGAGGGGCAGAGACTTTTCCCCCACCGAGCTACCCATTCGTGTTCACGCTGACTGCGATACCGACTTGAGTGGTGATCACGGACTCGCGCGGCTACAAGGGAATCTGCAACCTCGACAGAGGCGATGATCACGAAATCATACTCCCGAACTCGCCGCCGCGATTTAGCGCCATTTACGAGGCACGCCGAAAGGGGCCGCGTTGTGCATCTCCCCACTAATCTCTGGTTCCTGCTCCTGGGATGATTGTGGAGTGCAAGAAGACTAAAGGTAAGGAGTACGAACGCAGTGTTCAGGGAGGCTAGAGTGGGAGGAGTCCGATCTCTTATGAAGAGACTTGAAAAAAGTGGCCACAAAAATGTGGTCCTACCGGGATGGCGCCACTATCTCCAAAATCTCGAGACCGAGCTGGGTGTGACAGAGACGGAACAAGTACATAATGAGAAGTGAGCTGCAGTGCAGCCAGATCGCGCGCAAAAGTTACCCCCTCTCTAGTCTCTTGCGCGCCCATCACGCAATCATAGTAGCGCGTGTCCGTGAGCGAGCGACGCTCGGACGTCTTCGGAAAGAGCCGAGCGCCATCGAAGTTTCCCGACCGCGCCTTCGGCAGCTACACCAACACATGGACGCTGAGCACGTTCATGTGCGGCCAAGCCGAAACGAAGGCTTCGAGGGAAAAAGCAATCTGAGCACGACTCGCGCGTGGGGTCACCCGACGGCACGAGCGAGGCTTTTAGATGATTTCAATGCTTATTTAGCTCTTGATTCTCTGCGTTATTAATGTATACAAAAAAATGTATCGCACACTCTGATCGCTTATTTTTTTAGTTTATACGTTAATTTAAATATAATAATAAATCTAAATTACAACTTATTTATCTTCTAAAATATTGTTTACGCTTTACTCACACCCGTCCTTACGCCAAATAAATTATAATTCATAAAATTAGGCGGAAATATATTTATATTCGTATTATTATATTAATTCTCATAGCTCTCATATGAAAACTCTCATATGAAAAACACAAAAAAAAACTTCAAAACCTTAGATTTCAACGAACCGAGAACATACATCTTCACATTTTCAATCATGACAAATTTTTAAGAACAATATCATCACAAACACATCTGAACCAAAACAATATACATTACCTAAATTATCAAAACATAAATCAAACAACACAAAATCACAACATCTTATACTCAACTCTTACTAATAGACAACAGGACACAAATAATAATCTTTCCACTGATCCTCTGAATAATATAAATTCGACAATCACATTAAATAAAACGAAAGAATGGCTTATAAATCTCTCCAACATTGATATTCCGCTACACATTTCCACATTCTTGTCTCTAGGTGAAAAGTTTTGTTTTCCTTACCTGAAACTCTCAAACATAAAAACTCATATCCACAAATCGATCTCCGAACTTGAGTCCAAATTAGATTTTTTACTCGACAAATCTAGACAAATCGAAATTAGAACCAGATTCACTAAAATCTTAAACAAAATAAATATTCCAACATCATTTTCCAACACCAATCAAATTATAAATCACACGTCCTCATTCTTAAAAAACAACCCTCAACTTTTAGTTATACGAGCTGACAAAGGAAATTCAACAGTCATTCTTAACAAATCAGATTACATTACAAAAACTCATAATTTACTCGCAGATTCCTCAACTTACAAATTAACAAATAGAAATCCCATCAACACTCTACAAAAAGGCATTGGCAATATTCTCTCCAGATGGAAAACCCTAAAATTCATTGATGAAACAAAATGCAAATACTCAAAAGCTGAAAATTGCAACATATCTCGTCTTTATTGTCTGCCCAAAATTCATAAAAATAATTATCCACTTCGTCCAATAGTATCATCAATAAATAGTCCAACACATAAACTAGCTGAATTTATACAATCTAAACTTTCTAAATTAATCAATACGACTAATTCACACGTCAACGATAGTTTCCACCTAAAACATTCACATTCTAACATCTCAATTCCACTCAACTACAAATTGGTCTCGTTTGATGTTGTTTCTCTCTATACCAACATCCCATTACAACTTGTTATTCAAAGCCTTCAAAGAAGATCAAATCTATTTTCAAAAACATTTCCTTTAAACGAAATAATTAAAGCCATGGAATACATCATGTTCTCAACTTTCTTTATATTTGAAAATAGAATTTACCAACAAATCTCAGGGTTACCAATGAGCTCACCTTTGGCTCCAATACGGCATATAGGGCATATGAAAAAGAGAAATTTCTGGGAAAAAAATGAGAAATCATGAATTTTCAGTAAAAAATGTGTTTTTGGGAAATAGACCAGAACTTGAATATGTTTTAAATAATTTTTTCTCCGAAAATCTCAAATACGACTAAAATATGAGAAATTGTGAAAAATTTGGAGAAAAACTTGCACTAGGGACCCCTGCGGACCGAAGTCAGGAACGCTACCAACGGGACCATCTCATCGCTTGTAGAATATGTACACTTTCTGGTACTTAGGATTCGCGGCCGGATGGATGATCAGCTTGTTTTTGGGGATAATGCTTTATCGCTTGATGAAAGTATGAGAATTAATATAAATACGAATATAAATATATTTCCGCTCACTTTTATGAATTATAATTTATTTGACATAAGGACGGGTGTGAGTAAAGCGTAAACAACTTTATATAAGATAAATAAATTGTAATTTAGATTTATTATTATATTTAAATTAACGTTTAAACTAAAAAAATAAGCGATCAGAGTGCGCCATACATTTTTTTATACATTAATACCGCAGGAAATCAAGAGCTAAATAAGCATTGAAATCATCTAAAAGCCTCCCGCGTGCCGTCGGGTGAAGTCACGCGCGAGTCGTGCTCCGATTGTTTTTTCCCTCGAAGCCTTCGTTTCGGTTTGGCCGCACATGAACGTGCTCAGCGTCCATGTGTTGGTGTAGCTGCCGAAGGCGCGGTCGGAAAAGTTCGACCGTGCTCGACTCTTTCCGAAGACGTCCGAGCGTCGCCCGCTCACGGACACGCGCTACTATGATTGTGTGATGGGCGCGTAAGAGACTAGAGAAGGGGTAACTTTTACGCGCGATCTGGCTGCACTGTCTGGCTGCACTGTTTCCTGCTCAAGATTTTAGAGATAGTGGCGCCATCCCGGTGGGACCACATTTTTATAGCCACTTTGAAATGCACAGATCGGCCTCCTTCCACTCTAGCCTCCATGGCAGTGTTGAAGAAACGTCCATGAAAATCCAGATGAGAAGGGTGGCGCTGCTCTCCACCGAACCGAATTGAAATCAGGAACGAACCAGTGCCGTACAATATGCAGAAAGCACCCCTTGCTACTTCATATGATAATTTGATCAAATTAATTTAAAAACAGTGCCGTACGATATGCAAGAAGCACCCTTTTCTTCTTCATATGGAACGGTAATTGGATCAAATTAATTGTGAAACCAGTTGGTGCAGGAAATTTCTTTATATTAGATAGATAGAAGTCTTATATAGATAATATAGATTGTTTTGGAGAATAATAAGGAAATGTGAAAATTTAGTCAATATGTTTCTTTTCATTGCAGAAGCAGCAATAAACAAAATTTATTTATAGACCCAAGAAAATTCATGAGAATTTTGAATGCAGACAAAATTTTACAAATGACCAGACATCATGATCCGTGGTACAAATAAAGAATAATAATGAAATAAAGAAATTAAGTCAATGTTTTCTTTTTCACTGAGGAAGCAGTAACAAACAAAATTCATTTATAGATACAAGAAAATTCATAAGAATTTTGAATTCAGATAAAGCTTTTGCAAATGATCACACATCATATTTACATATTATATACGTTGTACAGATAAATAATAAAAACGAAATACAGAAATTAAGTCAATATGGTTTTTTTTGTTGTGGAAGCAGTAACTAACAAAATGCATTCATAGACACAAGAAAAATTTATAAGAATTTTCAATCACGACTGAGGTTTTGCAAATTATCACACATCATATTCCCACCGATGATACGCTGTACAGATAGAGAATAATAACGAAGTACAGAAATTAAGACAATATATTTTTCTTTCATTGCGGAACCAGTAACTAAGAAAATACATTTATAGACACAAGAAAATTGATACGAATTTTGAATCACATCATATTCACACTGATGATACGCTGTACAGATAGAGAATAATAACGAAATAAAGAAATTAAGACAATATTTTTTCTTCGTTGTGGATGCAGTAACAGAATTTATTTATAAACACAAGAACATTCATAAGAATTTTTTAATCCAGATAAAAGTTTTACAAATGATCACACATCATATTCCCATATTATGATACTATACGTTGCACAGATAAAAAATAATAACGAAATACCGAAATTCAGTCGATATATTTTCTTATCGTTGCGGAAGCAGTAACAAAAAAAAATTATTTATAAACATCAGACAATACATAACACTCCTTCGATAGTTTTCACCGCAGATCACGATAAATATATTTTACACCGAGACACAATTATTTTTTATTAAACGCGAAATTCGTTAGTCCGCACCAAGAAGACTAGAGCTAAGGAGTCCGAACGCTTACGGCGATCACGATCCAAAAGCGTCCACGGAAATCCAGTTATTAGTGGTTGGTGGTTTCACCGTGTGCGTCGCTGCTCATCACCGAACCGAAATGAACTGAGCGACAAGAACGCAACCGGCGCCATCCCCCATCGATGATTCCCGCTTGTCATCCATGTTGGAATAAAGCGTGTGCGGACCGTGCGGACTAACGAATTTCGCGATTAATAAAAAATAATTGTGTTTCGGTGTAAAATATATTTATCGTGATCTGCGGCGAAAACTATCGAAGGAGTGTTATGTATTGTCTGATGTTTATAAATAAATTTTGTTTGTTACTGCTTCCGCAACGATAAGAAAACATATCGACTGAATTTCGGTATTTCGTTATTATTTTTTATCTGTGCAACGCATAGTATCATAATATGGGAATATGATGTGTGATCATTTGTAAAACTTTTATCTGGATTAAAAAATTCTTATGAATGTCTTGTGTCTATAAATAAATTCTGTTACAGCATCCACAACGAAGAAAAAATATTGTCTCAATTTCTTTATTTCGTTATTATTCTCTATCTGTACAGCGTATCATCAGTGTGAATATGATGTGATTCAAAATTCGTATCAATTTTCTTGTGTCTATAAATGCATTTTGTAAGTTACCGCTTCTGCAATGAAAAAAACATATATTGTCTTAATTTCTGTACTTCGTCATTATTCTCCATCTGTACAGTGTATCATCGGTGGGAATATGATGTGTGAGAATTTGCAAAACCTCAGTCGAGATTGAAAATTCTTATCAATTTTTCTTGTGTCTATAAATGCATTTTGTTAGTTACTGCTTCCACAACAAAAGAAACCATATTGACTTCATTTCTGCATTTAGTTATTATTCTTTATCTGTACAGCGTATATAATATGTGAATATGATATGTGATCATTTGTAAAAGCTTTATCTGGATTCAAAATTCTCATGAATTTTCTTGTATCTAGAAATAAATTTTGTTTGTTACTGCTTCCGCAACGAAAAAAAACATATTGACTTAATTTTTGTATTAAGTTGTTATTCTTTGTCTGTACAGCGTATCATAATGTGTGATAATTTGTAAAAGTTTTGTCTTGATTCAAAATTCTTATGTATTTTCTTGTGTTTATAAATGAATTTTGTTTGTTAGTGCTTCCGCAACGAAAACAAAAATATATTGACTTCATTTCAGTATTGCGTTATTATTATTTATCTGTACAGCGTATTATAATGTATGAATATGATGTGCGATCATTTGTGAAAGTTTTGTCTGGATTCAAAATTCTCATGAATTTTCGTGTATCCAGAAATAAATTTTGTTTGTTACTACTTCTGCAACGGAAAAAAAACATATTGGCTTAATTTGTGTATTTCGTTGTTATTCTTTATCTGTATAGCGTATCAAAATGAGTGATGATTTATAGAAGTTTTGTCTAGATTCAAAATTATTATGAATTTTCTTATGTCTATAAATGAATTTTGTTTGTTACTGCTTCCTCAGCGAAAAAAAAACATTGACTTAATTTCTGTATTTCATTATTATTCTTTATCTGTACAGCGTATCATGATGTCTGGTCATTTGTAAAAGTTTTGTCTGGATTCAAAATTCTCATGAATTTTCTTGGGTCTATAAATAAATTTTCTTTTTTACTGCTTCTGCAATAAAAAGAAACATATTGACTAAATTTCCGCATTTCGTTATTATTCTCCAAAACAATCTATATTATCTATATAAGACTTCTATCTATCTAATATATAGAAATTTCCTGCACCAACTGGTTTCACAATTAATTTGATCAAATTACCGTTCCATATGAAGAAGCAAAGGGTGCTTTTTGCATATCGTACGGCACTGTTTTTACAATTAATTTGATCAAATTATCGCTGCATATGAAGTAGCAAAGGGTGCTTTCTGCATATTGTACGGCACTGGTTCGTTCCTGATTTCAATTCGGTTCGGTGGAGAGCAGCGCCACCCTTCTCATCTGGATTTCCATGGACGTTTCTTCAACACTGCGTTCGTACTCCTTACCTCTAGTCTTCTTGGTCCGCACGGTCTGCACACGCTTTATTCCAACATGGATGACAAGCAGGAATCATCGTTGGCGGATGGCGTCGGTTGCGTTCTTGTCGCTCAGTTCATTTCGGTTCAGTGATGAGCAGCGACGCACGCGGTGAAACCACCAACCACTAATAACTGGATTTCCGTGGACGCTTTTGGATCGTGATCGCCGTAAGCGTTCGGACTCCTTAGCTCTAGTCTTCTTGGTGGAGTGGGTGGTCTAGAGGGAAACCAGAGATTAGTAGGGAGATGTACAACGCTCCCCTTTTCGGCGTGCCACGGAAATGGCGCTAAATCGCGGCGGCGAGTTCGGAAATATGATTTCGTGTGCATCGCCTCTGTCGAGGTTGCAGATTCCCTTGTAGCCGCGCGAGTCGTGAGCACCGCTCAAGTCGATATCGCAGTCAGCGTGCACACGAATGGGTAGCTCGGTGGGAGAAAAGTCTCTGCCCCTCACTCACTCGACAGGCGAACGGAGCGAGGTTTTCCGTCCGATCGAGCTCGACATATGTGTGGCCGTACTGTGGATTGGAATATGCATTAAATGAATTGCAAAGAGAAAAACATGTATCGAGAAAATTGTTTTCTCTGTTGGCCGTTTATGCCGAGAATGCGGGTTGAAAAAATTAACGATGAACCGCGTTGAAAAATAAAACCCCGAAACGACCGTGGAAGGTTCAAAAAGAAATCTTGAGCCTTTGCCGCGGTCATTACGGCGTTTTTTTTTCAACAGTAAACATTATGAATAACCGTGTATCATAAATGTTTTTCTATCCTCAATGAGCGTCGTGGCTGAGTTGGCAGCGTGACGGATTGACGATGCTTGCGGTCCGGGTTAGATCCCTGGTTAATCGACTTTTTTAAATCTATTCTTTTTCTTCATTTTATATTCAAAAAATTTCGAACGTACTCTCGCTTTAGCTATTCTCGCCTGTCCAGGCATTATTTATGATATTTAATTCATATATGTTTAATTTAAAAAAAGACATTGGCTACGGGGATCGAACCCGCGTCGTCTGCACTCAGAGCCCGCACGCTGACATATCAACCGCGAGGCTCTTGTGACTGCAAGCCTGCCTTACGTATACACACTTTAAAAAAAAATTCGCTGCATACCAATTGCATATTGTTTTTATGACCACAAAGTATTATTGAAGACAAATGAAAACGATTTTTCCAAATTCCTAGAGTGGTGTTATCCCTTAAAGAAAAGAAATTGATTTTTTGATCGTTGTAAATGTATATCCCCTCTTAAAGACTTTAAGGCGTTTGGCCACCTTGGTCGATCGAAAAATGGGTATATTTAAGAAAAAATAATAAACTCGAAAGTATGGGCCTGAATATTTTTATTCTTTTACACAACGTCAGAAAGGGCTTTAAGAATAACGTTAATAAATTTCCGTTCAAAATATTAAAAAATTACGCCGGTATGCACATTGCCGCGGAGGCCCTCCGCACGATACGCGCGGTCGTTGTCCCAGCTGTTACCCGGTCATCTCACATCTGCAAAAAAAATCCGCTCATCCGTGAGTAGTGTCGCTACAATGTAGCGTAGCGGTTTTTTTTCGACCATTAAAAAAATTATGGTGAGCCGAAGAAAAAAATTTGTATTGTTTACCGAAATTATGGCTCACCATAATTTTTTTAATGGTCGAAAAAAAACCGCTACGCTACATTGTACCGAAAAAAATTATGGTTAGCCGAAGAAAAGGATGTGTACTTTTCACCGAAATTATGGCTCACCATAATTTTTCTAATGGTCGAAAAAAAACCGCTACGCTACATTGTAGCGACACTACTCACAAATGAGCTGATTTTTTTTTCAGATGTGACATGACGCGTAACAGCTGGGACAACGCCCGCGCGTATCGTGCGGAGGGCCTCCGCGGCGATGTGCATAACGGCGCCATTTTTTAAATATTTTGAACGGAAATTTATTAACGTTATTCTTAAAGCCCTTTCTGACGCTATGTAAAAAAATTAAAATATTCCGACCCATACTTTCGAGTTCATTATTATTTTTTTTTAATATGCCCATTTTGCGATCGGCCAAGGTGGCCAGACGCATTTAAAGAATCTCGTACGTGTTAGCGAAAACCGGCAGAACATTTTGAAGCAACTCGTCCACTTCTTTGATGTTCGCTATTTCGGTGTTCGCTATTTTGGACCTTCGCTCGTTTGCCTATCTGAGATCTATACTTTTGAAGTTTGTATCCTCGATATATATGTCTTTTTGCTATAGATGGTATTACCAATATTAGATACTCACGTCTTTCCATTTCGGAGATATGGATGTTCTAGATTTTTTGAATCTGTATTTGTATGACTCAAACTGCAGACAATCTGAATACACGTTCTCGAATAAATAATCCTTTGTAATTATAATTGTAATAGTTATTCAATTTCGTCATCGGCCGAAGGATAAAATTTTGAATAATTTACAGTTCGTTACTTTGAGTTTATAATTCTGTCATTTCGAAATCTTTTTCGTTCTATATTTGGCCTTTCAAAGTTTTCACCCCCATCCCAATGTGAAATGTGTTTTGAAAATAAAGCCGATCGAGAAAGACTCAAAGTTCTCTTCGAGCCTTTCTCGATCGTTTCGGCACTTTAATTCAACAATTTTTTTAATTAATTTTCTAAGGGACAAAGTAAAAACTCATTTCCGTATTAGGGGAAACATTCATTTTTTTGTCATATTTTCCAATACTGTTTGCACCAAAATTTGGAACGCCTGCTCATTTTGAGCAACTTCAACATGCATCCGGCGGGGCGAACGACTGCGTGTTCGGTCGCGTCGACGTTACCCGCGGCGTCCTTGCTGCGGCCGCTCCCCTCGTTCGTGCCGCTGTTCTTTCGATGGCCTGCCCTTCTCGCGCCCTTGGGCTCCTTCGGGTGCCTCTTGACGCTGCGGCTGCTGCTGGCGACCACTTTTCTTTTTGTTGCGGCGCCAAAATGTAACTGTACAAAACAAATTGTAAACAACTGTTCTTTGTAACTGTACAAAATAAATAATAAAATGTACACCTAAAATACATTACTCACACAAATTAAGAGATTTTAAAAAATTCCGAATTTTTGGCTGATTTTCAACAAGGGATAACTCGGAGAAAAATGGTCATACAGAAAATTAAAAAAAAAGGAAATTATAGCTTCAAGTATCTAGTTTTCAGATCTGGACTGTAAATTTTTGTAGCGTAGGTGGTTTTCTTGTAATCATCCGAAAACCAACGAAATTTTTTTTCCAAATTTTTGCTCGTCTTTAAAATGGTCTGTCGACTTCAAATGATTTTTTTTATCATACGACTATAAAAGTCGTTTAGGCAATTTAATCAGCTTTAATTTGACCTTTTAACGAGCTCTGTACGATGATTTGGCGCGGAGTAATCGTCGAGGATTTCAATGCTTATTTAGCTCTTGATTCTCTGCGTTATTAATGTATACAAAAAAATGTATCCCTTATTTTTTTAGTTTATACGTTAATTTAAATATAATAATAAATCTAAATTACAACTTATTTATCTTCTAAAAAATTGTTTACGCTTTACTCACACCCGTTCTTATGCCAAATCAATTATAATTCATAAAAGTAAGCCGAAATATATTTATATTCGTATTATTATATTAATTCTCATACTTTCATCAAGCAATAAAGCATTATCCCCAAAAACAAGCCAATCATCCATCCGGCCGGGAATTGTAAGTACCAGAAAGTGCACATATTCTATAAGCGATGAGATGGTCCCGTTTGTAGCGTTCCTGGCTTCGCACAGTGGGGCAGAATCCCAAAAAGCTGGCCAAAATTCGAAAAGTGTCCAAAATGATCTCCAATTTTCTTCTCGGGGGTTTTCGGGGTCGCTGAATACGAATCTGTTATCAGAATTACGATTTTCAAAATGGCGGACCCAAAATGGCGGACATAATTCAACCAATTAGTCAAATAATTCAGTAAAAAATACCCAATCATATTTCTTAAGGGTTTTTGGGATCGCTGATTACGAATTTGTTATAGGAATGTTAATTTTCAAAATAGCAGACGCGATATATAGACGATTCCACAAAAATTTTCAATTTTTAAATATTTTTTAATAGAAAATGTTTCATAATATTTTTAGGTTTAAATGAGTAGAAAATCTCTTGAGCCATGTTTTTATTTTTGAACAATTTCTTGAGTACAAAATTTGCAATAAATCAAATATCTGTTATTTACTTCTAGTAACAAAAATCTTGTATGTCATCTTCAATGTTGGAATCATTCGATTCGGATTCTAATGTTGACCCACTTGTATCCAAATCGGAATCGTTCCTTATCTCTTGTCTGGTGACTTCAGGTTGTTTTAACATTTCTATAGCTTCTTTATGTAAAGATTTCGCCGGTCTCTGGGGCTATTTCCTGATGCTTGAGAGAAATGGATCTGATGATACTAAGAGCCTATAGAAAATGTCTCTCATATTCGATTCTCGAGAGCATTTTCTTGAATGATGTAACCTGTAGTTCTTTATGTCCTTATTGCGTGACTCTTGGGCCTCTTCAGAAAGTTGTCCGATCGGTAAAAGGGCATATTTTACAATTTCTGCTCCATGCATCAACACTTTGTGCACAGATGTTGGCATGTAATACCATGGATATAAAGCAACGAATAAACGGGCAGTATTTACACAATAGTCTTTGAATTTTTCTTCGTCTCTATCATACCCGTTCGAAATTGCCTGCAAAATAACATGAAATCGGTGAATTAAATTTTCATCGACTCCTGTTATTTCAGCAGATATATTAGCATTTTCGAAAAAGCGGCGGGCGGTATTTCCATCGTTTGAGCTGCCATATCCTGGCTTTGGTCGATCAACGATAAGCCCCAGTGTTGTCTTAAATTGAGTCTGTATGTCTTCCTTGCGTACTTTCACAATCTTTTTCACTTCCTCTTCACGAGCTTGCCACTTTTGAGTTGTGAGCTTATACGACAAATGCAAACAGCGCTCGAAAAAACGAATCTACGCATGTAATGTAGATATGCCAAATCTTAAATTATCTGTAGTAATGTCCATTTTTATAATTTTGTCGATGTTATTAAAATCTTTAGAGGTGGCTTTGCACAGGTAGCAGCGTTGTGCAGAAGTGGTACCGGTTACAGCGTTACAGACTTTGCCGTCTATCATCGTAAACGACATACAATAGGTTACTGAAATTGATTTTTCATTTTGTTCAGTAGTGTATGGTGCAAGACCCGCAATCTGCTGTTCAATGTCGGTAACTTCTTTCAATGTTGATTGTACATCTTCATGTACAAACTGCAATCGTATTGGTCTGCAGAATCGAGGAGATGAAGGTCTAGGATTTTTCCACACAATAGTTCCTTCATCCGTCTCGTGATTGTTGTAGATTAATTGCAAAGGTACCAGAGAAGTATAAAAAATGCTTTCATCAGATTTTCCAGCCTCATCAAATTTTTGCTTATAAACACTTTGACCGCTGCTTCCATCACATCCCCATTTACAGTGAAGTACTAATTTTTGCAGAATTTCAGAATTTAGAGTATCGATGACATCAGCCTGAAGTTGTATAATTCTGTATGTGGTATGATCAAGTAAAGCCTGTAGTTTAATTTGTGCGCACGACTCAGTAATATTCATGTACACAACTGATGGATAACAACGATTTTTTGCTTTTTCTACTTCATGGTATGATGGGTATAATTTGCATTTACGTGCTCTAGCTGCATTTCTTGATAGCTGATAAGAGCGCTTTGATTCTCCTTTCTCGATCATCAAAGAAAGTGCTTCGTCTGGGGTTAAAGGTGTCTCATTTTTTGACCGAACAGCAGCTATATATTTTGAGGCTCTTGTTGGGCTGGTTAATGTGACATCTTTAAGAACTTGAGCAGCATCCACTTGACCAGAAGTCCTTAAACTCATTTGAGCAGCATACGTCAATTCTTCTGTAGATAAAGTAAAACGTATTTCTTCAGTCTTTCGCCTCTTAGATCTATCGCTGGATGAAGCAAAGGATTTCGAAGGTCGTCCAGATGTTCCTTTTTCATCATTCTTCACAATCTTCTCAGATGTTGATGTTGTGCATTCAGTATCGGATAATGTTGAAAAACATACGGTGCCATTCAACCATTCTTCATTATTTTTTAGAAACTTTTCTTTGCCTCTATTTGCTGCTTTCCATCTGGATCGAAAATTTGCAAATAACAGTCCTAATGACTTTTCATCCTCGTCTACTTGTATCACATGTTCTGTTTTCTTGAAAATTGCATCTTTCAAAACTCCAATAACGAATTTCTGTTCGTTTTTTAAACTGTCTTTCACCATGAAAAAAACATCTCTTCTTGATAATTCCATATTTGAAGATTGGGAAGACTCTGTAAAATACCAATATAAACATGTACAAAATTGAATGACATTATTTTGAAATCATTTTATACTTAACAAAACTATATACGGTGTTCTGACTCGAAATGTACGAAAATAATTTATTACTACTAAAAATGATTTTATATTTATAAAGAAAACGAATATTTATGATATAAATGATTAACAAATATATTTACATACATTCTGCACGAAAAAAAACCGAAATTACATGAAATCTGTCTTTACGAGAATCACCTCTGTGTCAGTATACAACAGGTATAATAAAGCCTGAACAGCAGGCGGGCTCCTTTCTTTCATACATGGCTGCTCTAGGAGCCCCTCGTCAGTCCTTGCCGAATCGCCGTCTACACTACATATACACTATGTACGTATACACTAATACACCTTTACTGCCGAAAACCGTTACGCCGTACAAACATGGGGGAAACACAGTTCTAGCTACTGAGAGTTCTTGCAGGAATATTTTATAAAATGTTGAGATTTTCGTAAAGCGTACATTTAGAATAATAAATTACTGTATTAAAATTTAAATGATCTATGAATATTAATCAATAAATGAACATACTACAAATGGAATTGATAAATAAATATTAATCTATGTTAATAGACAGAAAATATACCAACGCGCTGTAACATAATAATCAATGGATTACATTCACACGTCCGTTAATGTCGCGCCACGTATTTCTCCCTAAAAATTAGTCTAACTATTCGTTGAGCACTCCTGAGCAGCCAGTTTTTTAGTATATTATATTTAGTACTGTACACTATCAGTTTCTTGTTGAAACAAGGTCGAGACTCGCGAAGACATTTTTAAAACTACTTTAGAAAATCGATTTTCGAAAAAAAATGTATAATTTTTTATGTTTACTTGTTGCAAAATTTAGATATTTCAAACATAAAATAAGCAATAACTGTGCATAATTATATTTTCTGCATACCTTCAGAAAGTTTTTCCATTTTGCAGAATTAAAATTGAGACAGTTTCGTCCGTTTCACAGCACTTCGAAACAGGCAAGAATTTTTCGACGCGTACGCTTGTTTAATGCGTACCGAACGGCGGCTGAATGTCGACTGATGTCGAGGCGACCCTAGAGCAGGTATAAACCTGCCCGGTCCGGAATTTCGTCCTAGAACTATCAGTAAACAAGATCTGAACATATATAGACGAATATATACAACTCAAAAATTTGACTTTTGGCCAGCTTTTTGGGATTCTGCCCCACTGTGCTTCGGTCCGCAGGGGCAAATTTATTTTAGTTAAATAGGCAAATTTAGGCAAATATATTTAAATTAAATTTAGTACAAATTTACTAAATACACATTATTTTCCTTAAGGGGTAACACCACTGTAACGGCCTGCTACGAAGCGTTTCAGACAAATAATACTTGGGGTAATTATTAAGCATATATTGAAGTATACAGCAAAAAAATTTTATGGGACAATATTACAAAATGGCGACACTGCAGAAAATTCTTCCGAGGCATGTTGAACTTAAGGTGCTCTACGGCACGTAGTATAAGTTGTGCCAATTTTGATCTGGACAAAATAATTTTTTTTAAATTAAATCTCAATGAGTGTAGCTAGTGAACCACGTAGAGGATTTTGGAAATATTGATTTTTGAGTAATTGCCGAGTATTGGACTAAAAATGTTCAATTTTTTTAAAGACCTTTATTTTTAAATAAATATTGTTTAAATTAACTTATCGAAAATCCCCTACGGGGTTCAGTAGCTACACTCATTTAGACTTAATAAACCAAAATTCTTTTTTTTTAGATTAAAATTGGCACAGTTATACTCCGTGCCGCAGAGGTTCGACATACTTCGGAAGAATTGCTGCAGTGTCGCCATTTTGTAATATTTTCGGATAAAAATTCATAGCCATATATTTAAATATATGCTCAATAAATACCGCAAGTATTGTTTGTTTATCACATTTTCTTCCGCCAAAAAACATACAAAAAAATACGCCTCCTGTAAGGCCGTTACAGTGGTCTTTCCCCTTTGAAGTCTTCATATAATTTCCAAGATTTTCCCGTGATGGTGATTAAAATGATGAAATATTCGGAAAAATGCGAAAAAAAATTCGGAGAAACTCGGATGTTTGCGTAAAAATAATCGTCCACAAAACTCCGAATTCTTCATATTTGTTTCAATTCATAGAAAAAATCGGATAAATTTTCCGGAAAAAATCGGAGTTTTTCGGAAAAAAATGTGCACTAGGGGCGCGGGATCGTACGGCGCGCTCAGTGCTTTTTTTAAAATTATTATTACTATTAATTCTTATTTGATTAGTTATTTTCATTAGTTATCATTATTATTTTAATTAGTTATCTTTTAGCGCGAACGGGTGTGAGTAAAGCGCAAACAATTTTTTAGAAGATGAATAAGTTGTAATTTGGATTTATTATTGTATTTAAATTAACGTACAAATTAATAAAATAAGCGGACAGAGTGCGCGATAAATTTGTCGACACTAAAAGATAACTAATTAAAATAATAATGATAACTAATAAAAATAACTAATCAAATAAGAATTAATAGTAATAATAATTTTTTAAAAAGCACTGAGCGCGGGGAACGATCCCGCACCCCTAGTGCAAATATTTTCCGAAAAAATTTTCAGACTTTTTCCGAATTTTTCTATGAATTGTAACAAATATGAAAAATTCGGAGTTTTGCGGACAATTATTTTTACGCAAACACCCGAGTTTCTCCGAATTTCTCCGAATATTTCATTATTTTAATTACGATCACGGGAAAATCTCGGAAATTATATAAAGACTTTAAGGGGTTACACCACTGTAACGGCCTTACAAGAAGCGGATTTTTTGAAATTTTTTTTTTGGCGAAAGAAAATGTGATCAACAAATAATACTTGCGGTATTTATTGATCATATATTTAAGTATATTGCTAGAAATTTTTATCCGAAAATATTACAAAATGGCGACACTGCAGCAATTCTTCCGAAGCATGTCGAACCTCTGCGGCACGCAGTATAACTGTGCCAATTTTAATTTAAAAAAAAAAGAATTTTGCCTTATTAAGTCTAAATGAACATTTTTAGTCAAATACTCGGCAATTATTCAAAAATCAATATGTCTAAAATCTCCTACGTAGTTCACTAGCTACACTCATCTAGATTTAATTTTTTAAAATTATTTTGTCCAGATTAAAATTGGCACAAGTTATACTACGTACCGTAGAGCACCTTAAGTTCAACATGCCTCGGAAGAATTTGCTGCAGTGTCGCCATTTTGTAATATTTTCCCATAAAATTTTTTTGCAATATACTTCAATATATGCTTAATAATTACCCCAAGTATTATTTGTCTGAAACGCTTCGTGGGAGGCCGTTACAGTGGTGTTACCCCTTAAGGAAAATAACGTTTGCAAAAATTTCGGAAATTCATTATTTCTCAGAATTATGAGGGATAAAAAAATGTAATAAGTTTTTTTTTACGAAAATCTTTTTTTTTCATCTACAACTTTTCTCCGGATATCTCCGCAGCCGTTCACTCAATAGGAAAAAGAAAAAGTTCCGGAAAAAAAATTATATCAAGTTTTCTTACGAAAATTTCATTTTTTTCATCTTTAAATTTTCTCCGAATATCTTCGCAGCCGTTTACTCAGGTAATAGGAAAAAGGGAAATTTCCGGAAAAAAATAATAATAAAAAGTTTTTTTAACGAAAATCTCATTTTCTTTTCATCTTTAACTTTTCTCCGAATACCTCCGCAGCCGTTCACTCAGGTCATAGGAAAAAGAGAAATTTCCGGGAAAAAAATGAGAAATCATGAATTTTCAGTAAAAAAAAATGAGTTTTTGGGAAATAGACCAGTACTTGAATCTGTTTTAAATCATTTTTTCTCCGAAAATCTCAAATGTGACTAAAATATAAGAAATTATGAAAAATTTGGAGAAAAATTTGCACTGGGGGCCCCTGCGGACCGAAGCCAGGAACGCTACCAACGGGAGACCGTCTCATCGCTTGTAGAATACGTGCACTTTCTGGTACTTACGATTCGCGGCCGGATGGATGATTGGTTTGTTTTTGGGGATAATGCTTTATCGCTTGATGAAAGTATGAGAATTAATATAATAATACGAATATCAATATATTTCCGCTTACTTTTATGAATTATAATTTATTTGGCATGAGGACGGATGTAAGCAAAGCGTAAACAATTTTATATAAGATAAATAAGTTGTGATTTAGATTTATTATTATATTTAAATTAACGTATAAACTAAAAAAATAAGCGACACATTTTTTTGTATACATTAATAACGCAGAGAATCAAGAGTTAAATAAGCATTGAAATCATCTAAAAGTCTCGCGCGTGCCGATGGGTGACGTCACGCGCGAGTCGTGCTCAGATTGCTTTTTCCCTCGAAGCCTTCGTTTCGGCTTGGCTGCACATGAACGTGTTCAGCGTCCATGTATTGGTGTAGCTGCCGAAGGCGCGTTGGAACACTTCGACCATGCTCGGCTCTTTCCGAAGATGTCCGAGCATCGCTCGCTCACGGACACGCGCTACTATGATTATGCGATGGGCGCGTAAGAGACTAGAGAGGGGGTAACTTTTACGCGCAATCTGGCTGCACTAGAGCGAGGGGCAGAGACTTTTCCCCCACCGAGCTACCCATTCGTGTGCACGCTGACTGCGATATCGACTTGAGCGGTGCTCACGACTCGCACGGCTACAAGGGAATCTGCAACCTCGACAGAGGCGATGCACACAAAATCATATTCCCGAACTCGCCGCCGCGATTTAGCGCCGTTTCCGAGGCACGCCGAAAAGGGGAGCGTTGTACATCTCTCTACTAATCTCTGGGGAAACCGGGCCACGACTTTCCCTAGGTTGCCCTAGTTCTGACTTCCAACTCAGGTTTGGTAATAGGACGGATCGGGACCCCCACGACTTTCGCCAGATTGCTCCGGGTTAAACTACCGAGTGGTCCTTAGGGTAGCGGGGTGTCGGGTGCTCCTAAGGAAAGAAGACCCCTAACTCTGCTCTGCTCACCCTTTTATACTCGTATTCCGTAAACCGCCACCCTTGCTCCTCCAATCGCAAGGTTCTTCTTTATGATCCGTTTGAATTACGGCGCCTGACGACACTTCCTACCAATCGCACCTGTCCTCCTTTCGCGGGTCGGAGTGACGACATCCTCAGCCACTCCTAGGGTCGTTCTCTGCTACTTGGCGCTGATTGGCTTCCGACAGTCAATCGGTGCCCAACCCTGGCCTCGCCGTGTGCGTCGTCCGATAGTCGGTCTCGATCGGTCGCTGATCGAGAGCGCTTCAGCGTTTTTCCCTCCACTGCCACGCTCCCGACTCTAGTCTCTTTCGCGCCCACCACACAATCATAGTAGCGCGTGTCCGTGAGCGGGCGACGCTCTGACGTCTTCGGAAAGAGCCGAGCGCCATCGAAGTTTCCCGACCGCCCCTTCGGCAGCTACACCAATGCATGGACGCTGAGCACGTTTATGTGCGGCCAAGCCGAAACGAAGGCTTCGAGGGAAAAAGCAATCTGAGCACGACTCGCGCGTGACGTCACCCGACGTCACGAGCGAGGCTTTTAGATGATTTCAATGCTTATTTCGCTCTTGATTCTCTGCGTTATTATTGTATACAAAAAAATGTATCGCACATTCTGATTGCTTATTTTTTTAGTTTATACGTTAATTTAAATATAATAATATATATACATTACAACTTATTTATCTTCCAAAATATTGTTTACGCTTTACTCACACCCGTCCTTATGCCAAATAAATTATAATTCATAAAAGTAAGCGGAAATATATTTATATTCGTATTATAATATTAATTCTCATAGCTCTCATATAAAAACTCTCATATGAACAACACAAAAAAAACTTCAAAACCTTAGATTTCAACGAACCAAGAACATACATCTTTACATTTTCAATCATGACGAATTTTTAAGAATAATATCATCACAAACACATCTGAACCAAAACAATAAACATCACCTGAATTATCAAAACATAAATCAAACAACACAAAATAACAACATCTTATACTCAACTCTTATCTTATCTTTTCTTATCTTATCTTTTCACTGATCCTCTGAATAATATAAATTCGACAATCACATTAAATAAAACGAAAGAATGGCTTATAAATCTCTCCAACATTGATATTCCGCTACACATTTCCACCATCTTGTCTCTAGGTGAAAAGTTTTGTTTTCCTTACCTCAAACTCTCAAACATAAAAACTCATATCCACAAATCTATCTCCGAACTTGAGTCCAAATTAGATTTTTTACTCGACAAACCTAAACAAATCGAAATTAGAACCAGATTCACTAAAATCTTAAACAAAATAAATATTCCAACATCATTTTCCAACACTAATCAAATTATAAAACACACGTCCTCATTCTTAAAAATCAGCCCTCAACTTTTAGTTACACGAGCTGACAAAGGAAATTCAACAGTCATTCTTAACAAATCAGATTACATTACAAATACTCATAATTTACTCGCAGATTCCTCAACTTACAAATTAACAAATAGAAATCCCATCATCACTCTACAAAAAGGCATTAACAATATTCTCTCCAGATGGAAAACCCTAAAAATCATTGATGAAACAAAATACAAATACTTAAAAGCTGAAAATTGCAACCTATCTTGTCTCTATTGTTTGCTAAAAATTCATAAAAATAATTGTCCACTTCGTCCAATAGTATCATCAATAAATAGTCCAACACATAAACTAGCTCAATTTATACAACCTAAACTTTCTAAATTAATCAATACGACTAATTCACACGTCAAAGCTAGTTTCCACCTAAAACATTCACTTTCTGACATCTCAATTCCACTCAGCTACAAATTGGTCTCGTTTAATGTTGTTTCTCTCTATACCAACATCCCATTACAACTCGTTATTCAAAGCCTTCAAAAAAGATCAAATCTATTTTCAAAAACATTCCCTCTAAACGAAATAATTAAAACCATAGAATACATCATGTTTTCAACTTTCTTTACATTTCAAAATAAAATTTACCAACAAATCTCAGGGTTACCAATGGGCTCACCTCTGGCTCCAATACTATCTAACATCGTCATGATTGATCTTGAAACAAATTGTCTGGAAAAATTCAAATTTTCGTTACCACGACGTAAATGATATGTTGATGATATTATTATTGCTCTACCAACAGACAAAATTGAATCCACCAAAAAGATTTTTAACTCATATAACTCAAAATTACAATTTACATCAGAAAATGAAGTAGATAAAAAATCCCGTTTCTTGATATACTTTTGATCCATAAAGAAAATTCAGTTATCACAAATTGGTATAGGAAACCAACCTGGTCAGGTAGATTCATAAATTTCTTTTCACACCACCCACTTTCCCCAAAAGCCATAATTTACATGCTAGTTGACAGAGCAATAAAATTATCTCATCCTTCATTTCACAAAGAAAACCTCAAACTTATTAGTAACACGATGACACAAAATTGCTATCCGATCTCTTTCACAGAAAAAATAATAAAACATCGGCTTTCCACAATCAAGAATCAAAAAAAGAATAACCACAACTTTGATTCTTCCAGACTAATAAATGTTCCTTACACAAAAAACATCCATCATCAACCAATTCGTCTTTTCCAACAATACAACATAACATTAGTCACAAACAATAAACACAACATTTCATCGATTACTGGCTCCACCAAAGACAAAATAAATAACAACCAAAAATCCCACATAGTTTACAAAATCGATTGTAAGGATTGCAATGCCACATACATCGGCCAAACCAAAAGATACCTTGAAACCAGAATAAAAGAACATAAACATAGCCTAAAACATACTACTACAATACACACAGCCTTAGCACAACATGCAATAGAACAAAAACATGACTTTTAATTTGACAATGTAAAAATTTTAAACAATAAAAATTGGCTACAAAAAGACTAATCCTAGAAATGATCCAAATTAAGGCACATTCCAACGCCATAAATTTTAGAACTGACAGACAAAAACTAAGCTCGATCTATAACTCGATTATATAACTATTAAAATATTTTACAATACTTTACTTGACATAACAATTTTAAAATTATTGACACTATAATTTAATTTTAAATACGCTTAACATGACGCACCAATTTTATTTCTCTTGACACGTCACTGCCTAAAGGATCTTTCTCCCCGATTCGCAAAATAAAGACTCTAATAAGCTTCACGAAATTAAGACACCACTCAGTTTCTTTCGAACTCTCCGTGATCACACAACTCAATATGTAACTGAGAAATGTAAATTTCGAGTTTTTGTTTATTTTGGAAGAAAATTTTAAAAATCTCAAAGTCAATAGGTAATCATCACAGTCATTTGATACTTTATTAAAATTTCTTTTAAATCAATCACGTACATTAAATTTTCACAAATAAAACACAAAACTTTCTTATAATTATTAATCCCTTACAGATGATAAAAATCGCTAAGAAAACGATAAATTCTTCCATCTATTGAGTATACTCCAGCAAAACAGTATTTACTTCCATAAATACTGTCTTTTGAAATAACCTTCCAAATATAAGCAAAAGCTAGAAACATCAACAACATCGAGGTTAGTCGTTTCTCATATTTCATTTTTTTATAACTCCATAGTATAATAAACCACACTCTCACACATCACTCATTTCAAACACCGATGAATAAGAAGAATTAACGCAATACAAGAACTTATGCATATCAAATCAATATAGTTATAACCAAAACAGAATTACCATAACAGTTATACAAAACGACACAACAATTTTATACGTAATCATAACATAAAACATTCGTGTATTTAATTCCTTCAAACTTGATTTGTAAAATTTGTGTATCAAAATGTATAGAGAAAAATATAACTTCTGGAGAGGACCCGAACCAAAGGGTCGAAACGTAAGAAAGCATCATTTATTTCCATCGCTGACCTTGGAAAACCTCTATTGGCCGGACTGAAGCCGAATCTTCAACTAGCAACTTGTCATCAACACGGCCGCACACATCTTTGACTCATTAATTCTCATACTTTCATCGAGCGATAAAGCATTATCCCCAAAAAACAAGCCAATTATCCATCCGGCCGCGAATCGTCAGTACCAGAAAGTGCACATATTCTACAAGCGATGAGATGGCCTCATTGGTAGTGTTCCTGGCTTCGGTCCGCAGGGACGCGGGATCCCGCGCGTTCCCCGCGCTCAGTGCTTTTTTTAAAATTATTATTACTATTAATTTTTGTTTGATTATTTTTATTAGTTATCATTATTATTTTAATAAGTTATCTCATAGTGTTGGAAAATTTATCGCGCACTCCGACCGCTTATTTTATTAGATTGTACGTTAATTTAAATGTAATAATAAATCTAAATTACAACTTATTTATCTTCTAAAAAATTGTTTACGCTTTACTCACTCCCGTCCCTATGCCAAATAAATTCTAATTCATAAAAGTAAGCGGAAATATATTTATATTCGTATTATTATGTTCATTCTCAAACTTTCATCAAGCGATAAAGCATTATCCTCAAAAACAAGTCAATCATCTATCCGCCGTTTATTATACTATGGAGTTATAAAGAAATGAAATATGAGAAACGACTAACCTCGATGTTGTTGATGTTTCTAGCTTTTGCTTATATTTGGAAGGTTATTTCAAAAGACAGTATTTATGGAAGTAAATACTGTTTTGCTGGAGTATACTCAATAGATGGAAGAATTAATCGTTTTTTAAGCGATTTTTATCATCTGTAAGGGATTAATAATTATAAGACAGTTTTGTGTTTTATTTGTGAAAATTTAATGTACGTGATTGATTCAAAAGAAATTTTAATAAAGCATCAAATGACTGTGATGATTACCTATTGAGATTGAGATTTTAAAAATTTTCTTCCAAAATAAACAAAAACTCGAAATTTACATTTCTCAGTTACATATTGAGTTGTGTGATCACGGAGAGTTCGAGAGAAACTGAGTGGTGTCTTAATTTCGTGAAGCTTATTAGAGTCTTTATTTTGCGAATCGTGGGAGAAAGATCCTTTAGGCAGTGACGTGTCAAGAGAAATAAAATTGGTGCGTCATGTTAAGCGTATTTAAAATTAAATTATAGTGTCAATAATTTTAAAACTGTTATGTCAAGTAAAGTATTGTAAAATATGTTAATAGTTATATAATAGAGTTATAGATCGAGCTTAGTTTTTGTATGTCAGTTTTAAAATTTATGGCGTTAGAGTGTACCTTAATTTGGATCATTTCTAGGATTAGTCGTTTTTTAGCCAATTTTTGTTTAAAATTTTTACATTGTCGAATTGAAAGTCATGTTTTTGTTCTATTGCATGTTGTGCTAAGGCTGTGTGTATTGTGGTAGTATGTTTTAGGCCATTTTTATGTTCTTTTATTTTGGTTTCAAGGTATCTTTTGGTTTGGCCGATGTATGTGGTATTGCAATCCTTACAATCGATTTTGTAAACTAGGTTGGATTTTTGGTTGTTATTTATTTTGTCTTTGGTGGAGCCAGTAATCGATGAAACGTTGTATTGTTGGAAAAGACGAATTGGTTGATGGTGGATGTTTTTTGTGTAAGGAACATTTATTAGTCTGGAAGAATCAAAATTGTTATTATTCTTTTTTTGATTGTTGATTGTGGAAAGCCGATGTTTTATTATTTTTTCTGTGAAAGAGATCGGATAGCAATTTTGTGTCATCGTGTTACTAATAAGTTTGAGGTTTTCTTTGTGAAATAAAGGATGAGATAATTTTATTGCTCTGTCAACTAGCATGTAAATAATGGCTTTTTTGGGAAAGTGGGTGGTGTGAAAAGAAATTTATGAATCTGCCTGACCAGGTTGGTTTCCTATACCAATTTGTGATAATTGAATTTTCTTTATGGATTAAAAGTATATCAAGAAACTGGATTTTTTTATCTACTTCATTTTCTGATGTAAATTGTAATTTTGAGTTATATGAGTTAAAATATTTTTGGTGGATTCAATTTTGTCTGTTGGTAGAGCAATAATAATATCATCAACATATCATTTATGTAGTGGTAACGAAAATTTTAATTTTTCGAGACAATTTGTTTCAAGATCAATCATGACGATGTTAGATAGTATTGGAGCCAGAGGTGAGCCCATTGGTAACCCTGAGATTTGTTGGTAAATTTTATTTTGAAATGTAAAGAAAGTTGAGAACATGATGTATTCTATGGCTTTAATTATTTCGTTTAAAAGGAATGTTTTTGAAAATAGATTTGATCTTTTTTGAAGGCTTTGAATAACAAGTTGTAATGGGATGTTGGTATAGAGAGAAATAACATCAAACGAGACCAATTTGTAGCTGAGTGGACTTGAGATGTCAGAAAGTGAATGTTTTAGGTGGAAACTAGCTTTGACGTGTGAATTAGTCGTATTGATTAATTTAGAAAGTTTAGATTGTATAAATTGAGCTAGTTTATGTGTTGGACTATTTATTGATGATACTATTGGACGAAGTGGATAATTATTTTTATGAATTTTTGGCAGACAATAGAGACGAGATACGTTGCAATTTTCAGCTTTTAAGTATTTGTATTTTGTTTCATCAATGATTTTTAGGGCTTTTCATCTGGAGAGAATATTGTTAATGCCTTTTTGTAGAGTGTTGATGGGATTTCTATTTGTTAATTTGTAAGTTGAGGAATCTGCGAGTAAATTATGAGTATTTGTAATGTAATCTGATTTGTTAAGAATGACTATTGAATTTTCTTTGTCAGCTCGCGTAACTAAAAGTTGAGGGTTGTCTTTTAAGAATGAGGACGTGTGTTTTATAATTTGATTAGTGTGTGAAAATGATGTTGGAATATTTATTTTGTTTAAGATTTTAGTGAATCTGGTTCTAATTTCGATTTGTCTAGGTTTGTCGAGTAAAAAATCTAATTTGGACTCAAGTTCGGAGATTGATTTGTGGATATGAGTTTTTATGTTTGAGAGTTTGAGGTAAGGAAAACAAAACTTTTCACCTAGAGACAAGAATGTGGAAATGTGTAGCGGAATATCAATGTTGGAGAGATTTATAAGCCATTCTTTCGTTTTATTTAATGTGATTGTCAAATTTATATTATTCAGAGGATCAGTGAAATGATTATTATTTGTGTCCTGGTGTCTATTAGTAAGAGTTGAGTATAATATGTTGTGATTTTGTGTTGTTTGATTTATGTTTTGATAATTTAGGTGATGTATATTGTTTTGGTTCAGATGTGTTTGTGATGATGTTGTTCTTAAAAATTCGTCATGATTGAAAATGTGAAGATGTATGTTCTTGGTTCGTTGAAATCTAAGGTTTTGATGTTTTTTTTTTGTGTTTTTCATATCAGAGTTTTTATATGAGAGCTATGAGAATTAATGTAATAATACGAATATAAATATATTTCCGCTTACTTTTATGAATTATAATTTATTTGGCATAAGGACGGGTGTAAGTAAAGCGTAAACAATATTTTAGAAGATAAATAAGTTGTAATTTAGATTTATTATTATATTTAAATTAACGTATAAACTAAAAAAATAAGCAATCAGAATGTGCGATACATTTTTTTGTATACATTAATAACGCAGAGAATCAAGAGCGAAATAAGCATTGAAATCATCTAAAAGCCTCGCTCGTGCCGTCGGGTGACGTCACGCGCGAGTCGTGCTCAGATTGCTTTTTCCCTCGAAGCCTTCGTTTCGGCTTGGCCGCACATAAACGTGCTCAGCGTCCATGCATTGGTGTAGCTGTCGAAGGCGCAGTCGGGAAACTTCGATGGCGCTCGGCTCTTTCCGAAGACGCTCGAGCAGGGAGGCTAGAGTGGGAGGAGTCCGATCTCTTATGGAGAGACTTGAAAAAAGTGGCTACAAAAATGTGGTCCTACCGGGATGGCGCCACTATCTCTAAAATCTCGAGACACGGGCTGGGTGTGACAGAGACGGAACAAGTAAATAATGAGAAGTGAGCTGCAGTTCAGCCAGATCGCGCGCAAAAGTTATCCCCTCTCTAGTCTCTTGCGCGCCCATCACACAATCATAGTAGCGCGTGTCCGTGAGCGAGCGACGCTCGGACGTCTTCGGAAAGAGCCGAGCGCCATCGAAGTTTCCCGACCGCGCCTTCGGCAGCTACACCAACACATGGACGCTGAGCACGTTCATGTGCGGCCAATCCGAAACGAAGGCTTCGAGGGAAAAAGCAATCTGAGCACGACTCGCGCGTGACGTCACCCGACGGCACGAGCGAGGCTTTTAGATGATTTCAATGCTTATTTAGCTCTTGATTCTCTGCGTTATTAATGTATACAAAAAAATGTATCGCACACTCTGATCGCTTATTTTTTTAGTTTATCCGTTAATTTAAATATAATAATAAATCTAAATTACAACTTATTTATCTTCTAAAATATTGTTTACGCTTTACTCACACCCGTCCTTACGCCAAATCAATTATAATTCATAAAAGTAAGCGGAAATATATTTATATTCGTATTATTATATTAATTCTCATAGCTCTCATATGAAAACTCTCATATGAAAAACACAAAAAAAAAAACTTCAAAACCTTAGATTTCAACGAACCAAGAACATACATCTTCACATTTTCAATCATGACGAATTTTTAAGAACAATATCATCACAAACACATCTGAACCAAAACAATATACATCACCTAAATTATCAAAACATAAATCAAACAACACAAAATCACAACATCTTATACTCAACTCTTACTAATAGACAACAGGACACAAATAATAATCTTTCCACTGATCCTCTGAATAATATAAATTCGACAATCACATTAAATAAAACGAAAGAATGGCTTATAAATCTCTCCAACATTGATATTCCGCTACACATTTCCACATTCTTGTCTCTAGGTGAAAAGTTTTGTTTTCCTTACCTCAAACTCTCAAACATAAAAACTCATATTCACAAATCGATCTCCGAACTTGAGTCCAAATTAGATTTTTTACTCGACAAACCTAGACAAATCGAAATTAGAACCAGATTCACTAAAATCTTAAACAAAATAAATATTCCAACATCATTTTCCAACACTAATCAAATTATAAAACACACGTCCTCATTCTTAAAAAACAACCCTCAACTTTTAGTTACACGAGCTGACAAAGGAAATTCAACAGTCATTCTTAACAAATCAGATTACATTACAAAAACTCATAATTTACTCGCAGATTCCTCAACTTACAAATTAACAAATAGAAATCCCATCAACACTCTACAAAAAGGCATTAACAATATTCTCTCCAGATGGAAAACCCTAAAATTCATTGATGAAACAAAATACAAATACTCAAAAGCTGAAAATTGCAACCTATCTCGTCTTTATTGTCTGCCAAAAATTCATAAAAATAATTATCCACTTCGTCCAATAGTATCATCAATAAATAGTCCAACACATAAACTAGCTGAATTTATACAATCTAAACTTTCTAAATTAATCAATACGACTAATTCACACGTCAAAGATAGTTTCCACCTAAAACATTCACATTCTAACATCTCAATTCCACTCAACTACAAATTGGTCTCGTTTGATGTTGTTTCTCTCTATACCAACATCCCATTACAACTTGTTATTCAAAGCCTTCAAAGAAGATCAAATCTATTTTCAAAAACATTTCCTTTAAACGAAATAATTAAAGCCATAGAATACATCATGTTCTCAACTTTCTTTATATTTCAAAATAAAATTTACCGACAAATCTCAGGGTTACTAATGGGCTCACCTCTGGCTCCAATACTATCCAACATCGTTATGATTGATCTTCAAACAAATTGTCTGGAAAATCGCTTGTAGAATATGTGCACTTTCTGGTACTGACGATTCGCGGCCGGATGGATGATTGGTTGTTTTTGGGGATAATGCTTTATCGCTTGATGAAAGTATGAGAATTAATGAGTCAAAGATGTGTGCCGCCGTGTTGATGACAAGTTGCTAGTTGAAGATTCGGCTTCAGTCCGGCCAATAGAGGTTTTCCAAGGTCAGCGATGGAAATAAATGATGCTTTCTTACGTTTCGACCCTTTGGTTCGGGTCCACTCCAGAAATTATATTTTTCTCTATACATTTTAATACACAAATTTTACAAATCAAGTTTGAAGGAATTAAATACACGAATGTTTTATATTATGATTGTGTTATAAAATTGTTGTGTCGTTTTGTATAACTGTTATGTTAATTCTGTTTTGGTTATAACTATATTGATTTGATACGCATAAGTTCTTGTATTGCGTTAATTCTTCTTATTCATCGGTGTTTGAAATGAGTGATGTCTGAGAGTGTGGTTTATTATACTATGGAGTTATAAAGAAATGAAATATGAGAAACGACCAACCTCGATGTTGTTGATGTTTCTAGCTTTTGCTTATATTTGGAAGGTTATTTCAAAAGACAGTATTTATGGAAGTAAATACTGTTTTGCTGGAGTATACTCAATAGATGGAAGAATTTATCGTTTTTTAGCGATTTTTATCATCTGTAAGGGATTAATAATTATAAGAAAGTTTTGTGTTTTATTTGTGAAAATTTAATGTACGTGATTGATTTAAAAGAAATTTTACTAAAGTATCAAATGACTGTGATGATTACCTATTGAGTTTAAGATTTTTAAAATTTTCTTCCAAAATAAACAAAAACTCGAAATTTACATTTCTCAGTTACATATTGAGTTGTGTGATCACGGAGAGTTCGAGAGAAACTGAGTGGTGTCTTAATTTCGTGAAGCTTATTAGAGTCTTTATTTTGCGAATCGGGGGAGAAAGATCCTTTAGGCAGTGACGTGTCAAGAGAAATGAAATTGGTGCGTCATGTTAAGAGTATTTAAAATTAAATTATAGTGTCAATAATTTAAAAATTGTTATGTCAAGTAAAGTATTGTAAAATATTTTAATAGTTATATAATAGAGTTATAGATCGAGCTTAGTTTTTGTATGTCAGTTCTAAAATTTATGGCGTTGGAGTGTGCCTTAATTTGGATCATTTCTAAGATTAGTCTTTTTTGAGCCAATTTTCATTGTTTAAAATTTTTACATTGTCGAATTGAAACTCATGTTTTTGTTCTATTGCATGTTGTGCTAAGGCTGTGTGTTTTGTGGTAGTATGTTTTAGGCTATTTTTATGTTCTTTTATTCTGGTTTCAAGGTATCTTTTGGTTTGGCCGATGTATGTGGCATTGCAATCTTTACAATCGATTTTGTAAACTATGTTGGATTTTTGGGTATTATTTATTTTGTCTTTGGTGGAGCCAGTAATCGATGAAATGTTGTGTTTATCGTTTGTGACTAATGTTATGTTGTATTGTTGGAAAAGACGCATTGGTTGATGATGGATGTTTTTTGTGTAAGGAACATTTATTAGTCTGGAAGAATCAAAATTGTTGTTATTCTTTTTTTGAATGTTGATTGTGGAAAGCCGATGTTTTATTACTTTTTCTGTGAAAGAGATCGGATAGCAATTTTGTGTCATCGTGTTACTAATAAGTTTGAGGTTTTCTTTGTGAAATGAAGGATGAGATAATTTAATTGCTCTGTCAACTAGCATGTAAATTATGGCTTTTTTGGGAAAGTGGGTGGTGTGAAAAGAAATTTATGAATCTGCCTGACCAGGTTGGTTTCCTATACCAATTTGTGATAATTGAATTTTTTTATGGATCAAAAGTATATCAAGAAACGGGATTTTTTATCTACTTCATTTTCTGATGTAAATTGTAATTTTGAGTTATATGAGTTAAAAATCTTTTTGGTGGATTCAATTTTGTCTGTTGGTAGAGCAATAATAATATCATCAACATATCTTTTATATAGGGGTAACGAAAATTTTAATTTTTCCAGACAATTTGTTTGAAGATCAATCATGAAGATGTTAGATAATATTGGAGCCAGAGGTGAGCCCATTGGTAACCCTGAGATTTGTTGGTAAAGGGGGTAGCCGGTTAAGGGGGGTCTGACGGCCCCCACCGAGTTTGATCGAATCGACCCAAAAACCTGAAAGAGGGCTGAAAAACAAAATTTTAGAGATATTTTTTAACCCCCTAAACCCTTATGAAAACACCATAATCGCAAAAAATGCGTTTTTTTGATGTTTAATTTTTTTTTAAGCTTTCAAATGCATTATAAAGCGGTTTTAACACAACCAAAATTTTGTTTCAGATGTGTAGACATGCCCTGAATTTTTCCAGATTTTTTCGTAAAGTTAAATCATGTGCAACATAATTTTAATGGCAAAAAAACCGTAAAAAATCGTCATTTTTTGTATTTAATGCTATGGTTTTTATTGACGTATTAATGGTAAAAAATCGTGCACCATAGCATAGAAAGCTACTATCTTCCTCTACAAAATGACGCTAATTGGGCTCAATTCGGTCGTCTCTAGCGTCCGAAAATCAAACTTGAATAAATTCCGTTTTTATAATTTGAGCATTTTCAGTTACGAAAATGACACAAAATCATATTTTTCAATTATTTTTTTTAATAAAAGTACATTTTGGGGTTTCTGAGGTCGCCGATTACAAATTTGATGTCAAAAATTAGTTTTGTCACATGACAGCTGTCAAAACGAAGAAAAAATATTTTAATTTTTGAAATTTTTTAAAAAAGCTATGGGAACGATATTAATAAGGATTTTTTAGGTCGCTGATTATAAATTCATTCTTATACACGAATTTTTAATCGTAACAGCTGTCAATAGTTATATTAACAAACAAAAAATTACGTATTATTCAGAAAAAAAATTTGGAATTCCCCGACTAAACTGTCACCTGGCGGAGAAAATCCCAACTTGTACCTTATTAAGCCACGTACCCGAGTGCCTAAGGCCACCGTACCCACGTGGGCCTTAGGCTCGTATGCCCCTCCGCACGGTACTGCGCATGCCCACTATGCACTGACGCATCGAGAACCCCGCTCCACGCGGTCTCTCTTTCTCTCTGTGTTCAGCCGCCGTCCAGTACACACGTCATGCGACGCGCTCTGCTCCGTTAAACAAATCTATTTGTTTTGTTAACAGCGTTTTTTAAATTTATCGTTTAACCTGCCTATCTCAACACGAAGTGATTGAAGCAGTATTCTAAGGTGAGTTTGAATATCAATTTAAATATCAATCAACATAAAAATTGATTTATAATCATAACCTCAATCTACAATCGTTTGCCTCATAGTCGACTTGAAATCGTACAGAAGGTGGCCGTCAACTTCAAGTTGTTGTTTAGTTCACTCACATGAAAAGAATTAAAAAAAAGCAAAAAAAAAAAACAAAACTAAGACGAAACGATATTTCAATAAAAAAATGATTTGGAATACAATAATTTATTTCTGTTTTGTTTACCGATGTTTTCAACATTTTTTTTCTTTTGATTTACAATTTTTAATGTACTTTCGATTTTCGTTACTTTTGTTCTATTTGTTTTTTTAATTATGGTTTTTTTTTATTCCGGGTTTCAGTTACTTTTTTCATTTTTTTCAAAAAAAAAAAATAATTTGTTAATCATAATAAAAAAAATAACAATGTTCTTTTTTTTTCTTTAGGAAAAACTGTGCGATGCCACCGAAAAAACGAAAATGTACGGCTGGTGAAAGGTGCATAAGATGCAACAGATTGTTGCGTTATGATACCGGAAAACAGAAGTCCATTTCGTCAGATGATGACGTACACTTATATACTAAACTACTAGGTAAACGAGTAGAGAAAGGTGACGTTTTATGTCATCTGTGTCGTTCCGCAATCGCTAAATCCCGAACGGTTTCACCATCGACGAGCAGTGATTCTGATCCTGAAGAAAATCTTCAGTTGGATTTTAATCCCGAAGAAAATCCTCTGCCAAACGTCAATCCCGAGGAAAATCCTCTGCCAGATGTTGATCGCGAACAAAATTCTGTCGATCCTGTAGAGAGACATTCATCAACACTCTCCAATTTGACAGTATCAGATGACACAGAACAATCTTCGGAACAGTCTTCGCAACAATTGTCACGGTCGGAGTCTGGATCTTCCACAGGACAGTCATCACAATCTTCTAAGGACCCTCCTTACGTTCTTCGTCCAAGAGAACCGGACTATGAAATGATCGAGATGCCTTTCAACAGAGTTACCGCGACTCACAAATGTTGTTGCGTATGTCTTACTCCAATTACGACATCTCCGGTTGTTCCGTTTAAAGCGAGGTTACAGGTATTTATAAGTTCACGAATTTTCATTCCAAAAGGCAATCGCTGTTGTCCTGTACATCTTATCAGTGAACGTATGTACGTTGACGAAATTTCAAACTTGAAAATATTTTCGAATACTTGTACTATCAGTTCTCAAGAGTTGGCATTATTTTTGGATGCACTGTCCAAAAAATGCGACAACAGTATTTTAGACAGAGTAGATGATTACAATTTATCGGCAGAGCGCATAAAATCGCTAACTGGATACACAGTTGCAGAAATCAAGACTCTAAAAAACATGTTGGTCACTTTGCGAAATTCTCAAAATCGCAGTATTAATCAAGCTCTTTTAATATTCCTTTTTAAATTAAGAACTGGAAATTCCAACACAATCACTGCGTCAATTTTCGATATCAAATCTGAACAACTAGTATCTGCTTATTGCAAATCGGTTTTGGATTCATTCGCGAAAGACGTCTTTCCACTTCGTTTCGGAGCTCGGGCATGTTCTCGCGAAGATTTAATTGCTAATCACACGTCGCCTTACGTAAAAAAATTACACGGATTTGAAGATCGCCTGCTCTTGATTGCTGATGGTTCATACCTTCGACACCAAAAAAGTAGTAATAATTGTTACCAAAAAAAATCTTTCTCTGGTCAGAAAAAGTGTCCACTCTGTAAACCCTTCACAGTTTGTGCCACAGATGGATATGTAATAGATGTTTACGGACCGTACGAAGCAATTGTGAATGATGCGAAAATCTTACAACATGTACTAAGTGATCCGAACGGCTTGAGATCAATCCTCAAAAAAGGGGATGTTTTTATACTTGACAGGGGGTTCAGAGACGTCAAAGATTGGTTAGAATCTCAAGGGTTCGTTGTGTTGATGCCAGCGTTGAAAGGCAAAAGAAAGCAACTTCCAACAAATGAAGCAAACGAAAGTCGATTTGTTACGAAATTGAGGTGGGTGGTAGAGGCTGTCCACGGTATAATCGGTAGTAAATTCAAACTCTTGCATAATCAGTTTAACAACAACATGTTGGATTCAGCGATGCTTTATTGCAAAGTAGCGAATTTTTTGGTTAATGAGTTTGGAAAAAGACTGAATTGCGATACCGATTTACAAGATCAAATTGCCGAGCAAATGTTGAAAAGAAAAGACGTTGACAATTCTTTAGCGAAAGTTGTGGAAGAACAAAACTGGAATAGGAAGAAAAGGATCTTCAAACCGTTAACATCAAATGACGTATTAGACTTTCCGGAAATGACAGAGCAAGATTTGAAGATCCTTTTCACTGGCTCGTACCAGTTATCGCAAACTGTTTCATACTTAGCTGAAATGTATACCGAAGAAGGACTTTTGAATATGCAATACTTGTTGGAGGACGATACCATTTTGAAATGTGAAGTTAAATCAAGACATATAAACAAGAAAGTATACAGATGTTACGTTCAGTACGACCCTAACAGTATTGGATATAACGGTATAAAAAACTACGTATGTGATTGTGCAAATGGGCTAAGAACTGTTGGTTGCTGTGCCCACGTTGCAACAATCATTTACTTTTTAAGTCATGCACGGTATTTGTCCAAAATCATCCGCCCAGCTCAAATTCTAACGAATCTATTTCACGTTGATAATGTCGAACCTGTTATTGAAGAACACAGTGACGAAGATTAACAACATAACAATCATGTTGCAATGTATGTATTACTTGTGTCTGTTTAATGTATATATTAGATGAATGTATGTAATATTATTATAAATAAATAGATTTTTTAAAATACAATGACTTTTAATTATTGAAAAAACCGAAATAGCAAATACCATTTTCATTTGATGACATGTGTAATTTTTTTTTTTTGTTAGCTGTTTGACATCAAATTTGTAATCGGCGACCTCAGAAACCCCAAAATGTACTTTTATTAAGTAAAATAATTGAAAAATATGATTTTGTGTCATTTTCGTAACTGAAAATGCTCAAATTATAAAAACGGAATTTATTCAAGTTTGATTTTCGGACGCTAGAGACGACCGAATTGAGCCCAATTAGCGTCATTTTGTAGAGGAAGATAGTAGCTTTCTATGCTATGGTGCACGATTTTTTACCATTAATACGTCAATAAAAACCATAGCATTAAATACAAAAAATGACGATTTTTTACGGTTTTTATGCCATTAAAATTATGTTGCACATGATTTAACTTTACGAAAAAATCTGGAAAAATTCAGGGCATGTCTACACATCTGAAACAAAATTTTGGTTGTGTTAAAACCGCTTTAAAATGCATTTGAAAGCTCGAAAAAAAATTAAACATAAAAAAAACGCATTTTTTGCGATTATGGTGTTTTCATAAGGGTTTAGGGGGTTAAAAAATATCTCTAAAATTTTGTTTTTCAGCCCTCTTTCAGGTTTTTGGGTCGATTCGATCAAACTCGGTGGGGGCCATCAGACCCCCCTTAACCGGCTACCCCCTTTTATTTTGAAATGTAAAGTTAGTTGAGAACATGATGTATTCTATGGCTTTAATTATTTCGTTTAAAGGAAATGTTTTTGAAAATAGATTTGACCTTCTTTGAAGGCATTGAATAACAAGTTGTAATGGGATGTTGGTGTAGAGAGAAACAACATCAAACGAGACCAATTTGTAGTTGAGTGGAATTGAGATGTTAGAAAGTGAATGTTTTAGATGGAAACTATCTTTGACGTGTGAATTAGTCGTACTGTTTAATTCAGAAACTTTAGATTGTATAAATTCAGCTAGTTTATGTGTTGGACTATTTATTGATGATACTATTGGACGAAGTGGATAATTATTTTTATGAATTTTTGGCAGACAATAAAGACGAGATAGGTTGCAATTTTCAGCTTTTGAGTATTTGTATTTTGTTTCATCAATGAATTTCAGGGTTTTCCATCTGGAGAGAATATTGTTAATGCCTTTTTGTAGAGTGTTGATGGGATTTCTATTTGTTAATTTGTAAGTTGAGGAATCTGCGAGTAAATTATGAGTTTTTGTAATGTAATCTGATTTGTTAAGAATGACTGTTGAATTTCCTTTGTCAGCTCGTGTAACTAAAAGTTAAGGGTTGTTTTTTAAGAATGAGGACGTGTGTTTTATAATTTGATTAGTGTTGGAAAATGATGTTGGAATATTTATTTTGTTTAAGATTTTAGTGAATCTGGTTCTAATTTCGATTTGTCTAGGTTTGTCGAGTAAAAAATCTAATTTGGACTCAAGTTCGGAGATCGATTTGTGGATATGAGTTTTTATGTTTGAGAGTTTGAGGTAAGGAAAACAAAACTTTTCACCTAGAGACAAGAATGTGGAAATGTGTAGCGGAATATCAATGTTGGAGAGATTTATAAGCCATTCTTTCGTTTTATTTAATGTGATTGTCGAATTTATATTATTCAGAGGATCAGTGGAAAGATTATTATTTGTGTCCTGTTGTCTATTAGTAAGAGTTGAGTATAAGATGTTGTGATTTTGTGTTGTTTGATTTATGTTTTGATAATTTAGGTGATGTATATTGTTTTGGTTCAGATGTGTTTGTGATGATATTGTTCTTAAAAATTCGTCATGATTGAAAATGTGAAGATGTATGTTCTTGGTTCGTTGAAATCTAAGGTTTTGAAGTTTTTTTTTGGTGTTTTTCATATGAGAGTTTTCATATAAGAGCTATGAGAATTAATATAATAATACGAATATAAATATATTTCCGCTTACTTTTATGAATTATAATTGATTTGGCGTAAGGACGGGTGTGAGTAAAGCGTAAACAATATTTTAGAAGATAAATAAGTTGTAATTTAGATTTATTATTATATTTAAATTAACGGATAAACTAAAAAAATAAGCGATCAGAGTGTGCGATACATTTTTTTGTATACATTAATAACGCAGAGAATCAAGAGCTAAATAAGCATTGAAATCATCTAAAAGCCTCGCTCGTGCCGTCGGGTGACGTCACGCGCGAGTCGTGCTCAGATTGCTTTTTCCCTCGAAGCCTTCGTTTCGGCTTGGCCGCACATGAACGTGCTCAGCGTCCATGTGTTGGTGTAGCTGCCGAAGGCGCGGTCGGGAAACTTCGATGGCGCTCGGCTCTTTCCGAAGACGTCCGAGCGTCGCTCGCTCACGGACACGCGCTACTATGATTGTGTGATGGGCGCGCAAGAGACTAGAGAGGGGGTAACTTTTGCGCGCGATCTTGCTGCACTGTCTGGCTGCACTGTTTCCTGCTCGAGATTTTAGAGATAGTGGCGCCATCCCGGTAGGACCACATTTTTGTAGCCACTTTGAAATGCACAGATCGGCCTCCTCCCACTCTAGCCTCCATGCGCTCGAGCGTCGCTCGCTCACGGACACGCGCTACTATGATTGTATGATAGGCGCGCAAGCGACTAGAGAGGGGGTAACTTTTTCGCGCGATCTGGCTGCACTGGTCGGGACTCATGCAATGTATTGTATATGTGAGAACATTGAGAAGTACGATGTCTTTTTTAATTTAATGCCCCTTTGAGATGGAGTCTTTGGCCTCCATGGATTTTGTCCTTAACAATCCTTTGTTGGTGCTAGGAAAAAAATTGGTAAAGCAGCGAAATCAACTCAAAGGAAGAAACGGGTTGACACGGAAAACAAACTATTTTTTTAGGGCCAACAATCAATTTGACGAGGGTTTCTTGTGCTCAATGTCACACTCCAAAAAGAAATATTCAAAAATTTAGGGTATATAGAACGGCAAGTACACTGCGCTGATTTACACAATAGTTTCCACTAAAGAGAACGGAAAGGCAAAAATATGCAATTCATCGAACACAGGTAACGAGAAATTCATATCTACAGGTACTGAATAGTCAGAAATATGAACTTTTCATGCATTGCTCGAAGACAATAAAAAAAATGTCTACGTGTAGATATCGAGAAGCTGAGAATATGGATTTGTCTTGCATCAATCGCAACTGATAAAAAAAGCCTCTACGCATCATGAACCCAATATTATGAATTTGGTTGCTCGATCGAAGACGATGAGAAATTCATGCTGCAAGCACCGCGAGGCCAAACATGGACTTGCAGACTCGATCGCAGATGACGAAAATGTTTACCTTCAAGTATCAAGAAGCCACAAAGATTAATTTTCCTTGCTTTGAATATAGTCAATAAAAACACTTAGATTAGGTGTCGAAAGGCCAAAAATATGTTTCCTTTAATCAGTGAGGCACAAAATATGCATCTATGGTTACTTAGAACCGGAAATTCGTTCGAAGACAATCAAATAATACTTTACACTAACAAGTAACATCACTCTGAAATCCGCCTTTGAATTCGTTACAACTTATGTATATGGTAGAGCATTGAAAACTATGAAGTACGTTTTTTTATCGGCGGAAGACTGTTTTAAGGGGTGCAACCACCCATGCAAAACGATTAAAAAATCCACTACATTGTGCATTGAAAAGGTACGTGCGATATCTGCCATGAAATACTGGTGCATAACTTCCTGCGAATATGATTGATTGAGACCAAAACTTGCCATTGTAAAAACAATTAAAATAGATGTTAAGACGTCGCCCAGATGTTACCTATGACATGTTAATGGGTATCTAAGGACCTGTCCTCATGTGCATTACCAAATTTTAAGTTGATAGAATCGTATACCTAACGCCATCTGTTGCCAGCGGGTGGTTTCGTATGCAACCACCTAGTAGTAACATAATATAAAAGACAAACTGCTCGTGAATCCGAAACGCTAAATACAAGGACCCAAATAGGATAGAGGGTTCCTTGCACCGAAAGCAACATTAAGACCCGACTAAACTGAGCCTCCTTGAGGGGGGATATAGGCAAGAAAAAAATGTCTGGTTATCATGATTTTTTTAATAGGAAAGATTTAGATGTTTTATTACTACTTTTAGCTGTTACATGGTATTTTTATTAACCTTTACAAAAGGGCAGAGGTATGGCACGGTCTTCTAAACGGGTTAAGGCGGTGGGATTAATCTGAATAAAAACAACGAATATTTTTCTTTGATTAATACTCATACGCAGAATATGAATCAAGAAAAAGTGAGAAGTGTCGAAAATCGATTAAATAGTACGCTTTGGAACAAAAGATTTAATTTTCCGAAAAATGGCTACACGTTGCAATAAAAAATACTTTTACTTTTATTTCAAAATACATTTAGTTATGTTTTAGACAGTAATGTTAGAAAGATTTCTACCAAATTTCATCAGCATCGGTCGAGTAGTTTTTTAGCTATACGTCCCACCAGTTTAAAAAATGCAGTTTAGAAGCCGTGCCATACGTCCGCTTTTGTGGAAGATTAATAAACTCAAAATGGTGAAGAAAACATTCCGTCAAAAATAAATCATGAAAATCACCTAATTTTTTCCTCGCCTAAATGTCCTCCCTTAACGTAGTATCATCTATGACTTGGTGGCGTTGAATTGAAACCAACGTACACTGCATGTAACAATACTAGATGCTCATAAAAACTAATTACACAATAGATAAATATCAGTGTTATCCACAATCCACAATATCCACAAATTTTCGCAATACACCGAAGAATGGAGCGAAAATTAGGAGCAGCTGACCTGGAAGAGCCAATCCATGGTCGGCTTTTCGAGGCTTCGTTCCTAAGACACAATAAACATATTTGTATTGAAAATAAGAACTCCCGAATTAATAACTATATATGTCCTAAGTCAAGGAGTTCGAGATTTAAGGGCGGGGTAAAGTTAATTCGGCGAAAAAAGGAATGTTTTTAAGATTTTTTTTTGGCGTAACGAATAGTGTTCGTTTATTGAAAAATTTACATATAATAAAGTAACATTTGAACAACATTCTCCTAAATTTGCATTTCAAAATATTCAAAATTGAGCGAGTGAAAATTCAACCCCGGAGGCGCTTCGAAAAAAAGTTGGTTTGCGGTGTGCACCATAACTCGCAACAGAATCATCTGAAACAAAAAAATCAAAATGCATTTGTTAAAGGAGATGTTTCTCGAGGTAATGACGGGAGGATTTTTTTTTTTTTCGATTTTTCAATTTTTCGTAGCACTTGGGAGCAAAAATCCGATTTTCGCTAAAAAATCGGCTAATTTGTTGTTGAAAAATTAGTAATTATTAAAAAAAACAAAAAAGCTCTCGACAATACCTGGTGAATTATGTGAAGAAGTACTGTGCAAAATTTCAAAGCGATTGGTCCAGTAGATTTTGAGTTATCGTGCACACGGACTTCAAATATGACAAGTCTCAGAAAAACGGTTTGAAAAACGCAGAAGAGTTTGGTCGCTTAGCGCTCATTGCACATAAGTTTGAGAACACTTCTCGATTGCATAAAAATCTGAGAAAATTCATGCATATTAAAGGTACTCAAAAGAGTAATTTTGCATAATAATAATTCCAAAATGTTATTAACAAAATGATGAAAAAAAAATTAGTCAACAAATTTCCCCGCAACCCAATTTTTTTTCGTGATTCGTTTATTTTTCTGAAGACGTATGAATTTTTTCAGATTTTTCAATTATCTTTGAATTTTTAGAAATTCAAAATAAAACTCGATAATTTTCTTATACTCACTCAAAGTCATCGATGCCAGGTCCGTAGAGCAAAAGGCTTCCATCAAGATGATCGAGAGCATCTTTTTGCGTTTGTCTACGCAAAACTCTTTCTTCTTTACTGTCGTGCGCCGCTTGCTCCTCTGCTCTACTAATTCGCAAATCGTCAACTTGTCGGGCCCATTCGTGAGAACTTGGCCCTGTACTGATTTGCATCTCTTCCATAAAGGCCAACAAAGCGAAAGAACCTTCATTGTAAGTACATGCAGCTACATAAGCTGCAATTTCCACAATTGTAGAGGTGCCACTGATTGACTGAGTTAGAGATGTGTGCGGCCGTGTGGATGAAAAGGTAGTCTTCGAGGATTCGGCTTCGATCCGGCCAGTCAAGGTTATTCCAAAGTCGGAATAGAAATACGGGATGTTTACGTTTCGGCCCTCTGATTAGGGTCCTCTTCAGAAATTTTATTTTTCTGTATATAATACGATACACATTTTATTATATAACAATGTTTGAGAACGGTTGTAAATATGAGCGTTTATGTTCATGATTCGGTTGTCTAATTCATAAATCTTATAAGTGTTAGTCATTTGGTATAATAATTCAGTAGGTTCAGTTTTAGTTATACTTAAGTTAATGCAATGTGAATAATGTAGTTGATTATATTATTTATTGTTTTTGGTGTGTTAGTGTTTGTAATGTATGATGTGTGATATAGCGGTTTACTCAATTATGGAATAATAAAGAGATGAAGTGTAAGAGATAACTAACCTCGATGTTGTTGATATTTCAAATTTTTGCTAATACTTAGAAGGTTGTGTCGAAGAACATTATTTATGGGAGTAAATAATGTTAGGTGAGAAATTACTCCATCAATAGAGATGTTATCGTTTATCGGCGATTTTGCATGTCTGTAATCGATAATTCATTATAAAGCAAATAAAAAAGGGAAAAAGTTGTGTGTTTTGTTGAAGAATTATTTTGTCAAAAAGTTATGATAATTACCTATTGAGTTGTTTTTATATAAACTTTGTTACGCCTTCTAAGATGAGCAAAAGCTCGAAATTTACAATTTTTGTCTCTACATGTTGAGTTGTGTGGTCAACGAGAGTTCGAGAAAAACTGAGACGTGTGTTTATTTTATGGAGTGTATTCGAGTCTCTGTGCGGTGAATCGGGGGAGGAAGATCATTTGGGCAGTGACGTGTCAAGGAAAATAAAATAGATGTGTCAAGATGGGCATATTTGAGATAAGTGATAATGTCATTGATAAGTTAGTTTATCGTGTCAGTGTATTAAATTAGTTTATAGTGTCAGTAATTTTAAAATTGTTATGTGAGGTGAATGCTGTAAAATGTTTTAATAATTATATGATAGAATTGTAAATTGAACTTAGTTTTTGTATGTCTGTTCTAAAATTTATAGAGTTGGAGTGTGCCTTAATTTGGATCATTTCAAGGATTAATCTTTTTTTAAGCCAGTTCTCATTATTTAAGATTTTTACGTTGTCAAATTGGAAATCGTGTTTTTGTTCTATTGCATGTTGTGCTAAAGCTGTGTGTATTGTGGTGGTGTGTTTTATGCTATTTTTGTGTTCTTTAATTCTGGTTTCAAGGTATCTTTTGGTTTGACCAATGTATGTGGCGTTACAGTCTTTACAATCGATTTGGTAAACTACGTTTGATTTTCGGTTGTTGTTTATCTTGTCTTTGGTGGAGCCAATGATTGATGAAATGTTGTGTCTATTGTTTATGACTAGTGTTATGTTGTATTGTCGGAAGAGATGAATCAGTTGATGATGTATGCTTTTGGTGTAGGGAAGGTTTATTAATCTGGAGGAATCAAAATTGATGTTATTGGTTCTTTTATTGTTGATTATGGAGAGCCGTTGTTTTATTATTTTTTCTGTGAAAGTGATTGGGTAGCAATTTTTTGTCATTGTGTCACTGATGAGTTGTAGATTTTCGTTGTGAAATGACGGATGAGATAATTTTATTGCTCGGTCAACTAGCATGTAGATTATGGCTTTTTTTGAGAGAGTGGGTGGTGTGAGAAGAAATTTATAAATCTGCCTGACCAGGTTGGTTTTCTGTACCAATTAGTGATAATTGAGTTTTGTTTGCGGATTAGAAGTAAATCTAGAAACGGGATTTTGTTGTCTATTTCGTTTTCGGATGTGAATTGTAATTTTGGATGGTAAGAGTTAAAGATCTTTTTAGTAGGTTCTATTTCGTGTGTTGGTAGAGCAATAATAATATCGTCGACGTATCTTTTATATAGTGGTGGTGAGAATTTTAGTTTTTCTAGACAATTTGTTTCGAGATCTATCATGACTATGTTGGATAATATTGGAGCTAAAGGTGAACCCATAGGTAATCCTGAGATTTGTTGGTAAATTGCATCTTGGAAAGTGAAGAATGTTGAGAACATGATGTATTCTATGGCTTTGATTATTTCATGTAAAGGAAATGTTATTGAAAATAAGTTTGCTCGTTTTTGTAGGCTTTGAATGACTAGTTGTAGTGGGATGTTGGTGTAGAGAGAAACGACGTCAAATGAGACTAATTTATGGTTAAGTGGGATTGAGATGTTGGAGAGTGAGTGTTTTAGGTGGAAGCTATCTTTAACGTGTGAATTGGTCGTGCTGATTAATTTAGAGAGTTTCGATTGTATGAATTCGGCAAGTTTATGTGTTGGACTATTTATAGATGATACTATTGGACGAAGTGGATAGTTGTTTTTGTGAATTTTGGGCAAGCAGTAGAGACGGGATAGGTTGCAATTTTCGGCTTTTAAATATTTATACTTAGTTTCATCTATGATTTTTAGAGTCTTCCATCTGGAGAGAATATTGTTGATGCCTTTTTGTAATGTATTGATGGGATTTTTGTTTGTTGCTTTGTAAATTGTGGAGTCCGCAAGTAAGTCAAGAGTTTTTGCAATGTAGTCTGATTTTTTAAGAATAACGGTTGAGTTTCCTTTGTCAGCTCGTGTTACCAAAAGTTGAGGGTTGTTTTTTAAAAATAAGGATGTGTGTTTTATGATTTGGTTTGTATTGGAAAATGATGTTGGAATATTTATTTTGTTTAGGATCTTATTGAATCTGGTTCTAATTTCTATTTGTCTAGGTTTGTCAAGTAAAAATTCCAGTTTAGCTTCGAGTTCGGAGATTGATTTATGGATGTGGGTTTTTATGTTTGAGGGTCTGAGGTACGGAAAACAGAATTTTTCACCCAGAGACAATAAAGTGGAAATGTGTAGCGGAATGTCAATATTGGAGAGGTTTATGAGCCAATCTTTAGTTTTGCTTAATGTGATTGTTGAATTTATGTTGTTCAGAGGATCGGTGGGAAGATTGTTGTTTGTGTCTTGTTGTCTATTATTAAGAGTTGAGTATAAGATATTGTCATTTTGTGATGTTAGATTTGTGTTTTGATAATTTGGACAATGTGTGTTGTTGTGGTCCATATGTGTTTGTGATGATATTGCTTTTAAAAATTCCTCATGGTTGAAAATGTGCTGGTGTATGTTTTTGGTACGTTGAAATCTAAGATATTGAAGTTTTTTTTGGTGTTTTTCATATGAAAGTTTTGACAGTTTGTTTAATTTTATTCGTTCTAAAGTGAAAAAATTTTCTTTAATATTGTTTTGAGTTTTGTTGATTGTTTCTGTATTCTTATCTATTTTTTTATTTAGTATTTTTATTCGAAAATTGAGATCATCGATTTCTATATTTAATAGTGACTTGTGGAATTTGTGTGATATTCTATCAAGTTTTATTTTACCTTTGTTGCCGGAAATTTGAATGTTTATGTGTTTTGTGAAAATGTGTTTAGGTATCAAACCTTCTTGTCTACATTTCAGTAAAAACCGAAGTTGTTGTTTAAGGCGAGTCTTCGTGGCAGTGTCACGTTTCCAATTTTTGAACGCTGCTAAGGTGAAATATCTGAAGAGTTGTAGAATCTCGCTGAAGAAGGTCATTATGTCCGTTTATAGCCAATCGGTTTAAATGAGTTAGAGATGTGTGCGGCCGTGTGGATGAAAAGGTAGTCTTCGAGGATTCGGCTTCGATCCGGCCAGTCAAGGTTATTCCAAAGTCGGAATAGAAATACGGGATGTTTACGTTTCGGCCCTCTGATTAGGGTCCTCTTCAGAAATTTTATTTTTCTGTATATAATACGATACACATTTTATTATATAACAATTTTTGAGAACGGTTGTAAATATGAGCGTTTATGTTCATGATTCGGTTGTCTAATTCATAAATCTTATAAGTGTTAGTCATTTGGTATAATAATTCAGTAGGTTCAGTTTTAGTTATACTTAAGTTAATGCAATGTGAATAATGTAGTTGATTATATTATTTATTGTTTTTGGTGTGTTAGTGTTTGAAATGTATGATGTGTGAAACGTAAACATCCCGTATTTCTATTCCGACTTTGGAATAACCTTGACTGGCCGGATCGAAGCCGAATCCTCGAAGACTGCCACTGATTGACTTTGGAGAGATTTTCCAAATAAGTTGATGGAGACTCTCATTATTATTTTGCGTGAAACCTCCAAGACATCGCTGCAAAAGTGCGTCGTTGCTCAAGTCACTATAAATGGGCTCAATGGCTTCCAGAACGTCAGTAGGAAGGGCTGTGTCGCTGTGTTTGAATGATTCTAGAGCATCTGCAGCTGCAGCTTGCTGCCATTCGCACCAGGAGTCTTCGCCGCTTGGGCATTTCTCGTGCTGTGGGTTCCCGTCGGTTGAACTGTAGTGATGATAAGTTGCCCATATGGCATTTTTCATCTTCTCAACTGAATCATAATTACGTGGAATAGCTAGTCCATAGTAAACAGTCAATTTATCAATCATTTTAGCAGTGAGCTTTCCTTTGCCAGAAAGGCTTTTTCTTTTTACGATCTTTCCGGCCTTGGTTTTTGTGTCAACTATGCTTGTTTTTACTAGTCCACGCAGACGTGTTCCCATTCTCTTTTGGACATGCCCTATGCATTCTTTTTTGTTTATCACAAAATCTTCACCATAAGGTTTTGCATTGACAACGCCGCTGCACAGTAGGAGAAAAGCCCAAAAACCTGGCCAAAACCCCAAAAAATAAATTTTCGAAATAGGGTCAGTTGAGTAGTCATTCAGGTAGAGGACTAGTAACTGCATTCTATTGTGGAAGGGAAAGCCCTTTAAGTGTATACCTGCGCCGCAGCGTCAGTTGGCAGTTAGTGTTCGTGAAGAGTGTACGTGTCACGCGCTGAACAGACGAAAATAACGCTGACTTCAAAAACCCATAACGTTAAAGTGACGGGTTTAATTTCAATTCTGCAACATGGATACGACTTCTGGAGGTATGTAGAACATGTTTTTACATCGGTTGAATCTAAAGTTTATGTATAAATGATTGAAATGTAGTCCAGCCTGCGGCATAAATAAAATTGAATAATTTTGAAAACTTATATTTTCAACGGTCCGAAAAGTTATATATTTTGTCACATTTTGCAAAGCTCCTAGTCTCGGCCTTTAGTTTAATGTATAAGCTTTCGAAATTTACAAGAGTTACCTGCGGAAAACGTGCGTCTTGTCCGTTATGATTTTTTTCGCATCGTGCGGTAGCCGAGCGTGCACGCGGCACTATTGAGCAGCCTCTGCGCCTCTACCTGAGAATGGGTGAAGTAGCATCATAACGGACAAGACGGCTGTTATACGCTTGAAATAAATTATTTTAATATATATGTATGTGTATATATATATATATATAAATTTTCTGTGATTTAATTATGATATATACGTATGCATATATATATATACATATTAAAATCAACCACATAAAAATTTCTTAAATATGAATGAAATGTTATAACATTCAAATAAAATATTTGAATATATATATATTATATAGTAAGCAAAGCTTTCTTTTAACCAAATCCATGTCAATATTTTCTGTCTAATTTTCTTAAAATTATTTCAATTATTGCGGTTATTTATTTGGTAAAATAATGTACATTGTTCAAGTTTTTGTATTAATTGAAAATTTTATCTTTTCCTTTAACACCAATTTTCTACAATTTTATGTCTTTATTACAGGATCCGGTTACAAAGAATTGGTGCTGACAAGGAAAGAAGTATTTCTGATAATCAGCGAGCATTTATCCGATAAATTCGCTTCCTTGATCGAATTTATGGTAGAAAAAATTTCCAAGGACACCGGACGTACAGTTGTAGTGCCTGAGGACTCGAAACAGACTTTTTCGATACTCTTCAATCAAATGAGAACGAGGTGGCAACAAGCTCACAGAAAATCCTGTGTATTTTTCAAGAATAACGGTGAATGGCTTAGCAAGCAGGTATGTTTTGCCGCACCTACAGACACTGTAGTAACAAGCCCGGGTAATACGGGCGGCCGCCCGTCCCTTGAGTTTACAATGTCCAGTGAAAGATCTAAACGAAGGAAGACCCAAGATATTCGTACATCGTTCAACTCGGTCGAGTTAGCATACGCTACTCAGATGAGCCTTCGCTCTTCAGGACAATCCGACGCCGCAAAAGTTATTAAGGACGTAACAATGACGAGTCCTTTAAGAGCTTCCAAGTATCGTAAAGCTTACTCAGCAACGGATGAAATTACTTTATCCGAAGAGGCTGCACTTTCCGCTATGATTGAATATAAATTCTCCAAGAGTACTTACCAGGGAATGAGAAGATTAGGGAAGGAAAATAACTGTAAGCTATATCCGTCTTACGAAAAAGTGATGAAAGCAAAAAAGCGTTGTTATCCACCACGTGATGCAATCAGGATTACAGAGAGTAGTGCAGAAGTCCAACTACAGGCACTATTAGATCATACAGTTGAACGTATTTTACTCGTCCAAAATGTACTCATTCAAAGATTGACTCCAGATAATGTTCGTAAAATGGACTTGATTTGCAAGTGGGGTTGCGATGGAAGTTCTGGGCAAAGTGAATATAAGCAGACGTTCAGTGATGACAGCAAATCTGATGCGCATGTATTCTTTACTTCAGTCGTGCCATTACAACTCGTGTGTTATGATCAACAATCGAAGGAAGAAATAGTTGTTTGGAAGAACCCCAGACCCTCGTCTCCACGATTTTGTAGACCGCTTAGACTACTGTTTCTACGCGAAGACACAGAGTCAACACTTAATGAAGTCCAAATTGTTGAAGAACAAATAAAGTCACTTCGTCCATTCGAAAGTGTAATAGATGGAAAAGAAATCTCCGTAATGTACAAGTTGTTGTTCACCATGATAGATGGTAAAGTTTGCAACGCTGTATCATTGACGAAATCTGCTCAACGGTGCTATTTGTGTGGAGCAACCAGCAAAGATTTTAATGCCATCGACACTGTATTGCAAAGGGAAATCAATGAAACAAATTTGAAGTTCGGATTGTCGACGCTGCATGCGTGGATACGGTGCTTCGAGTATTGCTTACACGTGTCTTACAAACTCGGCATTAAAAAATGGCAAGCTCGAAGTGCCGAAGAAAAAAAAATTACCCAGGAACGCAAGAGGGCCATTCAAGAAGGATTCAAGAAGCAATTGGGTCTAAATATCGATCGCCCAAAGCCTGGATACGGCAGCAGCAATGATGGCAACACAGCTCGGCGATTCTTTGAAAATTCGACGGTTTCCGCTGCGATAACGGGGGTCAACGAAGAAGTTATTAAACGCTTGTACGTAATCCTACAAGTTATATAGTGTGGCCACGAGATAAACTGTGAAAGATTTGAACAGTATGCTATTGAAACGGCAAGAAAGACCGTTGCATTATACCCTTGGTACTCCATGCCTACTTCGGTGCACAAACTATTAATTCATGGTCCAGTGATAATAACTCATGCTCTATTACCAATCGGCCAATTATCCGAAGATGCTCAGGAAGCTCGAAACAAAGACATCAAACGATATCGAGAAGATTTTGCGCGAAAAAGTTCCAGGGTTAAAACTATGGAAGATGTTTTTCATCGGCTCTTAGTTACTTCTGATCCGTACATTTCAAGTGTCAGAAGACTACCACAGAAGAAGCTGAAGAGTTTGTCGCCGGAAGCTGTAGCGATGTTGAACGCTCCTAAAGTGACTGCTGCAGCAGACGAATTTTGCGCCGAGATTGAAGCCGTGCCGGGAGTTGTAATAGATACAAACTCGGATAATGATTCTGACTCCGACTCCGACTCCGATTACGATTTTGATTAAGAATAAAATTTTCTATTTTTGAAACGTTCCGTATGTATTTTGGAAATAAAAATAATAATTGCGTAGAATACACTGTTCACGTTTATTTTATTATGATGATTTTTTTAAATATATTAATTTATCTATTTAGCAGGATACTCGGCCATTTTGTTTATAACAATTTGCTGTAAGCTCTTTGTTGCAAGTTATAAACAATAGATATCGGATTGGTAATCAGCGACCTTGAAAACCCGTATATACCAATTTTTGTCAACATCTGGTAACTTTTTAACGTTCATGTCGGCCATATTGGATCGGCCATTTTTTTTACGATAATTTGGCTTGCGGATTCGTAATCAGCGACCTTGAAAACCCGTAAATACCAATTTTTGTCGACATCTGGCAACTTTTTAACATTCATGTCAGCCATATTGGATCGGCCATTTTGTTTACGATAATTTGGCTTTCAGATTCGTAATCAGCGACCTTGAAAACCCCTGTAAGCCAATTTTCATTCCCGTCAAAGGTCATTTGAGGTTTTGGCCAGGTTTTTGGGCTTTTCTCCTACTGTGCGCTGTACGTCTTTGAGTCACCGTCTCCGATGTAGTTACGATATTTCACCCCAAGATTTTCCACCGATCGTTCGAACATTTCTATAATTGCTGATACCTCCATGTTTCCAGAGGGTCCCTCATGGTTGGCTTTGCAATCACCGCTATCCACATGCTCTTCGTACCACGCTTCGTATTCGGCTGAATCCAATTTGTTTTTCCAAGTCTTACAACCGTGGCAGTAACTGCTTTTTACAAAAATGTCAAGTACCTTTCCAGTACAATATCCAATTAGAGAAGCAACGCCAAATAACGAAGAGAATCCTCTTTTTTCCAAGTGCCGTCGCCTGATACAGTCAATTCTGACGTTTCTTCTACATTATTTGCTTCAGACATTGCTTTTTTCTCTTCTTGTGCAGCCGATGCGAAGAACTTCTTGGCCATATTTCGGATCGCTTCACAATGTTTTTTCATATATAAATTATAGGCTGGTTTCGATAAGAAAGCACTCACCAAATCCATTAGTCCGCAGAACTTATTGCATCCGGCTAAACCTAAGCCTAACACTCGCATTACGAAAGCAAATCGATAATTGACATCGTATACACCACTGTCTATTCTTTCACTTGATGGAATGTAGTGAGGCTGTTTACACTTTTCACATGTAACCTTGATCTTGAAACCAAGACCTTCTTTTTTGCATGTTTGGAATGTAACTTTTCCATCACACTTCACACATTTGACTACAGTAGCAATAGTCGAAAAAACAAGAACGAAATCTATCATTCGATAATGTTTTTGGATGTCTTCTACCACCCCAGCGGGATTATTTTTAATTTTTTTCGCTGACGCGCTATTAGCTAACGGTTCGTCGTTTTTACGCTTTTGAGGAGGCACTTTTTTTCGGTCGGCACAATTGCCCAATACCGTTCTCACGATCTTGTCTGCTTATTTTTCGAGGCATTTTTCGAGGTACGAACACGAACGAAAACGGACTCAAACTGTTAGTGTGACTTGCTACTGCTCAGCACGGCATACAGCGGTCAACTGATGTACAGACTAATGTGTATACTAATATACACCGGAACAGGCCCTTTTATCAAGAAATTTATTCGGGGTCGAAAAATACAATAGCGCGCCGCGCAGCTGCCGCCCAGGTATAAAACCCGGCATGAAGCAATACCAAGTGTGTAAGTATGAAACCGGAATTTGCCCATAGGTGGCGCTAGATGTCGATGCAGTTACCGACACATCACGTCAGTGGTGTCTTGTTATTGTATTGATATCCGACAAAGATTTCCAACTCACAATAACACGAGTTTCATTCAGTAGCATTAGTTTATTAGACACAAACATGTCGAGTTTTGTGCCAACAAATTATGATTTGCGGACAGCACTACTTTTCTGTTTTCATCTGAAGAAAACCGCAGCCGAATCGCATCGAATGCTTGTAGAGGCGTTTGGTGAGCATGCTCTCGGTAAAACACAGTGTTTCGAGTGGTTCAAACGGTTCAAAAGTGGCGATTTTGACGTGAGGAACGAAGAACGTGGAAGACCACCGAAAAAGTTTGAAGACGCTGACCTGCAAGCCTTGTTGGACGAAGACGACGCTCAAACACAACAACAACTGGCGGATCAGTTAAAGGTGACCCGAGAAGCCATCTCCCTTCGGTTGAAAGCCATGGGAAAGATACAAAAGGTGGGGAAATGGGTTCCACATGAACTCAATGAATGAAAGACAGCAGGAAAACCGCAAAACATCATGCGAAATGCTGCTCGCCAGGTTCAAAAGAAAGTCATTTCTCCATCGAATTGTGACTGGCGATGAAAAGTGGATATATTTCGAGAATCCTAAACGCAAAAAGTCATGGGTTACTCCGGGTGAACCATCAACATCGACGGCAAGACCAAACCGCTACGGACGAAAGACAATGCTGTGTGTTTGGTGGGATCAGAAGGGCGTAATCTACTACGAGCTGCTGAAACCTGGGGAAACTGTCAATACTCAACGCTACCGACAACAAATGACCGATTTGGATCGAGTTTTGCGTGAAAAACGACCAGAATACCAACAAAGACAACACAAGGTGATTTTGCTGCATGACAATGCACCAGCACACAAAGCAAAACAGGTCCAGGAAACGATAGAGTCGTTCCGTTGGGAGATTCTTCAGCATGCGCCTTACTCACTGGACCTTGCCCCATCCGATTACTACTTGTTTGCATCGATGGGACACGCACTTGCTGAGCAGCGCTTTACTTCTTACGAAGATGTACGAAAATGGCTCGATGACTGGTTTGCCTCAAAAGAGCAACAGTTCTTTTGGTGCGGAATCCACAAATTGCCAGAAAGATGGGAAAAATGTATAGATAGCGACGGACAATACTTTGAATAAGTTACTTTGTATCATATCATTACAATAAACGTGTTTTTTCTGTACAAAAATTCCGGTTTCATACTTACACACCTGGTAGACGCTCAAATACTCATAACTTCGTCAATTTTACTCCGATCGACTTGAAATTTTAACACAATATTCTTGATATATTATGCATTCATTTAAAAAATGAAAAAAAATTTAAATACTTTACCCCGCCCTTAACTCATCATTGGCAAAGATCCTGAAAATCCCATCCCGGATTTAAGACAAGCGACCCTCTCTATTCCGGGACTCCACATCTGTATCCAATAAACATCTATGTATCGGAAATGAATTTCCTGCAACGCTTCCATTTGACCACATTTATGACAACCAATATACGGGTATCTGACAGCGTTCTATTGTATAATAATATACTTTTTCATTGTAGGTAACTGCGCTGTTCGTGCGCAATCTTTCGTTGGACACTTCACAGCAAGAGATCCGGGAAATTTTTCAGCAAACAACCAACATACCGATATTGAAGCTGAAGAAAATAAATCACTTTGCATTTATTCACTATGAAACTCGTCGGTTAGCCCAACGTGTATTAGATATAATGACACGTGAGTAACTAAATACGCATGCAAGTTAACTAAAGTGATATATATATGTATACTAGTATTATGATTCACTTTCTGCATTTGAGTAAAATAACGTTCCGCCCGTGTCCCAATTACTTCCCACTCTAAATTGTGAAATAATATTACTATAACGTTAATTTGCTATAACTATGTATGGCCTATTCCACACCGACTCAACGAACTTTTCACCGGACCATTTTAAATGTGGCCGATTTTTTAAAATTAACACTGAATTAAAAAAAAAGTTTTTCTACGAACAAAATGGTGAGATAGATAACTATTTTTCATTTTTATAAAAATCCAGATACAGTTTAGAAATATCTGCCCTGAAACCGGTCGTGGAAAATCGATTTAAACTATTTTTCAAATGTAAATCAAATTTAATTTCATTCCATATTTTTTGTTTAGTCTTAATCCATCTATTTTGTTTAATTTCGTAAATTTTTCCCGCTATTTCTTATTATTTGACACTGGCCGTCAAGAAAGGCTTAATTTTTATCATTTTTTAATGTTATTTGAATTTTGTTTCAAGTGAAGAATTCTAGTTGACTTTTGCACTGAATATTAATAATTCATAAAATAGCCGCCATGGCTTTGGTATACTTTGGGTACGAATGAGCTCTACTCGGCCATTTTTTTTTCAATATAGAAATAAAATGTTTATTGAAGTAAAGTATAACTAAATAATAAGGCAATTTCGAAGTCACTTTAATTATACCGAACCCATTCGGGAAGTTAAACCATTCATTGAGTCATACCAAAAATGAGTCATATCATAAATGTAGTCAAGATTCGCTCAATTTGATGATCTGAACTCTCGCTAAATTATTGACACTAGGACTCAAACGAAATGGCATATTTGTTGACATGGAAACGTAAAATTATATATAGGGGGAGAATGTGTAAAAACCTGCAAGTGTGTACCTGGAAATAAAGAACTGAAGAACTAGTAGAAAGCTAAAATGCCATGAATACAATTATGGGCGAATGAAAGTACCTATTGGCAATGAAATAACTATAACCTTGGGAAATGATTATCGATGTGATGTAGTTCGCGGATACGCTTTCGTTGAAAAAAAAAATGTTTACTCATGTAAGAGCGAACAGATTTTCAAGAGAATTTATGGCACCTTGATATACGAATTCATAGATTCATAGACACCTTCGTAAAAAAATCTTTAAGGATAGGATAAATTTGTATGTTTAATGCTAATCATTTCTGATTCATACGGATCATATGTTTTTGACAAGTTCGACAACAAGGGAAATCAAACGATGCCCAATTACTAGGATGCAAGGCCGTCGAATGTTATATCAAACAATTTGATACGGAATAATTTGCGTAAACCGAACGAAAATATTTAATTGCTCAAAAAACCTACCTTATTCTTGTGGAGGCTTTTTCACTTAAAATTACTTATATTCTAGTTTTACAGGTAAATACTGCGAAATATAATCGGACACTATATTATTGACTATAGTCCTTGCTCAAAAGAATCGGGTTTTCACTCATGCTTCATTTTATAGAACCGGGTGGAATAGCAGAAATGCAAAACTGGGAGATTCGGTGGGCAAAGCCAATGGAGTCGAATAGAAGGACCGAACGACGAAATCCTCCGAATGCGGATGGCACTGATATTTGTAGTGTTCAAAATCAGCCAAACGCTTGCCGCTGGACTTCAAGTTACAACAAACACTACAAGAAAACTAACCGAGACACAAGGAATTCGAGCGTCATCGATTATCAACACCTTCTGAAAAACTTCGTGGCTGAAAATTTCAATGGAACATGTAAATTCCAGTGTTATCCGCAAATTGATCAGAAAAGTTACATATGTAAGGTTAGTACAGTAAATTGCACTTTTTATTTGATAAATATACATAATGATTTCATCGATTTGCATCGCGATCCAAAAGAAATGGTAAAAAGGAAGTTTACCCAGATTCTTCGTAAAAGAAAATGCTATGTTTTCTCATGGTAATAATGGCATTTACTTATACGATAACCAACAGCGCAATACAATCTGATCGGGGACTAGAAGACGATATATTTCCTATTGGTTCCGTGCAGATTATTAACAAAAGCCCGCAATGGACAAAAATTGCAATAAACTCGGCTATTCATATGTCAAATCTGTGTGAGCGTAGTACGAGATTTTTGCAATCAAATTCAAAATATTTTTTTAATTATAAATGGTCCACGACAGTTGCTGTGTAATAAATTGCAAAAATACGGGAAGGAACAGTAACTGTGAATTTTATCGATTCCCTACGGTAAATTGGAAGTTAGAACAACGCAACACATAAATACTTGCAGTTAAGAGAAAAAGAGGTTTCCCTTATTACAGGAGCTTGGAATATTAAACTTGGATCATGTTTTGTCCTGAGCTCTTCTACGTCCCTGACGTGTTCAGCAGATACCAACAGTATTCCCTCATATTGAGATTGAGGTTGGAAATTAACATTGTGAGTTATACTTTCGAAGCCGATCTTTCAAATTATGCTCATTTCGGTCTAAAAATAAAGTTTTATGTATTATTAGTGGTGCATCAACAATGAGTCTTTGTTACATTTTTATGAAAGCAATTATATTGCGTCATTTTTCTCGTCTTACAACAAAATTTCAAGTAAACAAAAATATACATTTTCAGGAAATTTTACTCGCTTTTTTCACTTTACTGAACGGAAACACTTACAAGGAACATCCTCAGGTGTCCGCCTCCGATTTTGTTGAAACTCATATATGTGATAGAGCATCAAAAACTTTGAGACACGTATTTTTTTTTACCGGCGGAAAAACGGATTTAAGGGGCGAAACCGCCCCTCAAAGAAAGGCGTGTCGAGGGGTGATTTTGCAGTTTCACCCAGAAGCATTCCACCGATCTGAATGAAACAAAAACGAAAATTCTTCTAATGAAAAGCGATGAAAAATCCACTATGAAAATGTTGAGAAAAAATTAAATTAGGGGGTAAACCACCCCTCAATTTGCCTTTTTTTCACCCCACACTTAAGAGGGTTGTATGCAAATTAATAAAACAGGTATCATTTTGAAGGGCAATTAAAATTAAAGTTGACGGGCGTTTGCGTTTTGGCGGCATAGCAAATTTAAGGGGGTAAACCACCCCTAACATAAATTTATTTATTATGGTCGTTTTTTCTGTGTTTAAAGTATATCCGCTGATTTTAAATATTTCTATAAGCTACAATTCAATGTTTTATCATATTTTAAAATTGTTACATTCGTCTTAAGGGGTAACTACCCCTCTGACGAGAAACATCATTGAAGTATCCGCTTTCGATTTCGTTGAAACTCATATATGTGGTAAAGCATTGCAAACTATTAAACATGTTTTTTTTGTATCGGCAGAAAAACGGTGTTAGGGGATGAAACCACCCCTCAAAGTTTCCCCCACAAGCAGTCCACCGATCTGAATGAAACAAAATCGAAAATTCCTCTAAAATTAAGCGATGAAAAATCCACTACAAGAGTGTTGATTAGAATTATAATTAAGGGGTAAACCATCCCTCCATTTGCCGTTTTTCACCCCACGCTTAAGAGGGTTATATGAAAATTAATAAAACAGGTATCATTTTGAAGGAGAATCAAAATTCAAGTTGACGCGTTTTTGCGTTTCAGCGGGACAGCAAATTTAAGGGGGTAAACCACCCCTAACATAGATTTGTCCATCACCGTAGTGTTTTCTGTGTTTAACATGTCTCCGCGGATTCAAAATATTCTCCCGCGTTTTTAAATTATTACGTTTTTAAATTTCTACATTTTAAGGGTAAACTACCCCCTCTAATTGCTTTTCGTTTGAAGTTTCGCGAAAGGTTTCACGAATTTCGTTAAAAATGTTTTCATTTCATCGGTAATATCAATTTTATTTTTGTGTGTGCAGGCATATTCGTCTTGAGCTTTAGGAGCGGTACTTCAAGAGTGGGGACGTGGGGCTATCCCTTACTCATAAGACTCTTATTTTCGTGTCGAAACGCTTCCGATTTTAATATGCACGACCATTAAGCATCTCCATAGGAATAAATATACACTTTTACTATATCATTAATTATAATAATTTCCAGAATAAGTTATAAGGCTCACTTCTTATATTTCGGAACGATGATGCGCCTGGATCAAGCGATAATTTAGCCAGTGACGTAGTTTTGTGGAGGAATGTATATTTTTATTATTTTACCGTTTATTTAATTAAACATATTAATGAAACTGAGGGTTTTACAGTAGGTTAACGAACATGTTTTTAATTTATTTTGACATATTTCATTTGGGAATCATATCAGCTGATTTAATTAGTAGTACTTGTGAAAAGTATCGCAGTCATATGCCGTCAAATCATTTTCTTGTGATATATACTTTTTTTCTAGTCTATCAACTATCAACCATCAACAATCATGGCTCATCATTCCTGCAATAATGATAATCGTCAAAAAAATGCTTTAAACACAACGACTTTTTGCACCATGCACATCTAATAATGGCCAAATTATTGCAACCGGGTATTCCACAATGTGTGTTCGATTCACCAAAACCAAAGGTATCAGGATTTTCAAAATTCTCTGGTTTTTTAAATGAATGGAAACAAACAAATATATGTTAGGGGTGGTTTAACGCCTTAAATTTGGTGTCCTGCTAAAACGCAAAAACGCGTCAACTTGAATTTTGATTCCCCTTTAAAATGATACCTGTTTTATTAATTTTGATACAACCCTCTTAAGCGTGGGTTGAAAAACGGCAAATGGAGGGATGGTTTACCCCTTAATTATATTTCTAATCAACACTCTTGTAGTGGATTTTTCATCGCTTAATTTTAGAGGAATTTTCGATTTTGTTTCATTCAGATTGGTGGACTGCTTGTGGGAGAAACTTTGAGGGGTGGTTTCATCCCCTAACACCGTTTTTCTGCCGATACAAAAAAAAACATCTTTAATAGTTTGCAATGCTTTAACACATATATAAGTTTCAACGAAATCGAAAGCGGATACTTCAATGATGTTTCTCGTCAGAGGGGTAGTTACCCCTTAAGACGAATGTAACAATTTTAAAATATGATAAAACATTGAATTGTGGCTCATAGAAATATTTAAAATCAGCGGATATACTTTAAACACAGAAAAAACGACCATGATAAATAAATTTATGTTAGGGGTGGTTTGCCCCCTTAAATTTGCTATGCCGCCAAAACGCAAAAACCCGTCAACTTTAATTTTAATTGCCCTTCAAAATGATACCTGTTTTATTAATTTGCATACAACCCTCTTAAGTGTGAGGTGAAAAAAGGCAAATTGAGGGGTGGTTTACCCCCTAATTTAATTTTTTCTCAACATTTTCATAGTGGATTTTTCATCGCTTTTCATTAGAAGAATTTTCGTTTTTGTTTCCCTCAGATCGGTGGATTGCTTCTGGGTGAAACTGCAAAATCACCCCTCGACACGCCTTTTTTTGAGGGACGGTTTCCCCCCTTAAATCCGTTTTTCCGCCGATAAAAAAAATACGTGTCTCAAAGTTTTCAATGCTCTATCACATATATGAGTTTCAACAAAATCGGAGGCGGACACCTGAGGGATGTTCCTTGTTAGTGCTTCCTTTGGCTAGAAAAATTCATTTAATGCAAACAACTAATTTGCAAGTGAGGCGCGATTCTATTTTTTATAATTTACCACAATATTATAAACCACAATCACAGAGCCCTTGACAGAGTCAAGAGAATTACGAACGCTACGTGGCGCTAGTGTTGGGCACAGAGCCAATTCCTTTACAAACGCCAAATGTTAAGATCTTTTTTATTTCGGATTTTCAGTATCTATGTAGAGGTGAATTAAATGGATATTAAAGTTTATACGGCGCACAGTAGCATTAAAATGCTACTAGTATATATGCTATAGAGTACCTAATTAGAGCTTCTCTCGAGCTCTTCTGATTTGCATATTAATCGATTCGAACAAAAATCACAGGCTTAAGGTATATCCTTTAAACAATCGATGTATTTTTACCAAATTTAAGTTTCCACTCCGATGTAGTATTTTTAAGATGGCTGAATTTAGTTTTATCATTTCCATAACTTTAGCAAATATTGATTATTATTTCTTGTCATTCGTTGTTCAATCTAATTTATTAACATACTACGTATGAATTTGTGATTTTTATGATTATTCAATGTTGCTCCTTTATAAATATTTCTATTATTTCATTGTATGTCATAAGGCTTATTTTCATGGTATATACCAGGTGTTTAAGTATGAAACCGGAATTTGCCCATAGGTGGCGCTAGATGTCGATGCAGTTACCGACACATCACGTCAGCGGTGTCTTGTTATTGTATTGATATCCGACAAAGATTTCCAACTCACAATACCACGAGTTTCATTCAGTAGCATTAGTTTATTAGAGATAAACATGTCGAGTTTTGTGCCAACAAATTACGATTTGCGGACAGCACTACTTTTCTGTTTTCATCTGAAGAAAACCGCAGCCGAATCGCATCGAATGCTTGTGGAGGCGTTTGGTGAGCATGCTCTCGGTAAAACACAGTGTTTCGAGTGGTTCAAACGGTTCAAAAGTGGCGATTTTGACGTGAGGAACGAAGAACGTGGAAGACCACCGAAAAAGTTTGAAGACGCTGACCTGCAAGCCTTGTTGGACGAAGACGACGCTCAAACACAACAACTGGCGGATCAGTTAAAGGTGACCCGAGAAGCCATCTCCCTTCGGTTGAAAGCCATGGGAAAGATACAAAAGGTGGGGAAATGGGTTCCACATGAACTCAACGAAAGACAGCAGGAAAACCGCAAAACATCATGCGAAATGCTACTCGCCAGGTTCAAAAGAAAGTCATTTCTCCATCGAATTGTGACTGGCGATGAAAAGTGGATATATTTCGAGAATCCTAAGCGCAAAAAGTCATGGGTTACTCCGGGTGAACCATCAACATCGACGGCAAGACCAAACCGCTACGGACAAAAGACAATGCTGTGTGTTTGGTGGGATCAGAAGGGCGTAATCTACTACGAGCTGCTGAAACCTGGGGAAACTGTCAATACTCAACGCTACCGACAACAAATGACCGATTTGGATCGAGTTTTGCGTGAAAAACGACCAGAATACCAACAAAGACAACACAAGGTGATTTTGCTGCATGACAATGCACCAGCACACAAAGCAAAACAGGTCCAGGAAACGATAGAGTCGTTCCGTTGGGAGATTCTTCAGCACGCGCCTTACTCACCGGACCTTGCCCCATCCGATTACTACTTGTTTGCATCGATGGGACACGCACTTGCTGAGCAGCGCTTTACTTCTTACGAAGATGTACGAAAATGGCTCGATGACTGGTTTGCCTCAAAAGAGCAACAGTTCTTTTGGCGCGGAATCCACAAATTGCCAGAAAGATGGGAAAAATATATAGATAGCGACGGACAATACTTTGAATAAGTTACTTTGTATCATATCATTACAATAAACGTGTTTTTTCTGTACAAAAATTCCGGTTTCATACTTACACACCTGGTAAATATGCATGTGTCAAGAAATCAATCACTCTCTCTCTCTGTTCCTCTTGTGATTTAAAGTCTACGAGATGATTTTAAATTCCTTTAAAACGATTTAATATCGGTCTGCTAATTAATTCTGACTTACTTTGACTCATTAAATATTCGCTACCTAATATCAGTTTCATAACGAGTATAAGTTAAAAAGCAATAAATGTGCAGGCCTTTACTTCATCATAAAGATTTTTCGATAAATACAAAGAACCATGTCGAAAATATTTTCTGGAAAAATATCCCTCAACGTTGCAACAATCAGAGAGTACTTTTTCAACATTTTCCGCTTATCTTCATTTCACCACCGTCAGAAACATTGCGAATACATTTCAAAGGATGTGAAGACCTTTTTGAGCAATGCGATTGCTCTGTGTAGTAAACGTTAGCAAATGTGATAAGTAAGACTTTGATACATTCCAGGTGACAGTTGAAACGACATCTGAGATCCTCTACGAATATGAAAGCAGCAGTTTCCAATCGCCACAACTGGCAATCAAGTATACAGCTCGGGACGTCTATCACTACATGCAGCGGGCTATTGAAAGCGGCTACCCCGTGTTTCAGCTGCCATACCGTAATCCACACAGTTGGTACAACCTTAGTGGTTTATCAAACCACAAGTTCGAAGCATGCCGTTGATTCAAACTATATGCGTCTCCACCCTTCTGATATTGTAGGGTGCCTTATTTTCGATTCTTGGTAGTCGCATATTAGATCATCATAGCCGTAGTAACTTATATTGCGATACAAATTTTATTCATACTTTGCACAAAAGAATATACGGCCGATAATCAGACATAAATGGAAGATAGTAAGTTACGGATAATCAGAGATTTAATTACTTGAATTAGTTCAATACCATTTGTCAATTATTACTAATGCGAGTGCAGTAAAAGTTCACAAATGACCTGGAATGTTTAAGAAGGATGAGACCATTATATCAAAATCAAAATCGTATAATATTTTTGTTTAATTAAGATTCCTGCAGCTCATTGTTTCATTTAAATGCCACGTAAATCGCTATCATAGTAAATTATTACAAGTGGTGTAAACCTGCGGTTGTTAACTTTAGTATATAGAAGATGCAGTATGTATTATAAAGGTTCATAAATCATATAATTGGAATAATCACATATGTCGGTTTGCGACCATATGACGAATAACGTCGATGAATGTTTATTCAAAATCGGCATACGACAATCAGAGATTAACTGCACAAAATATGACAATGAATAAACTTCATGTTTTAGATGTAAGGTTGTCAGACTCCAATTAATTATTCACTACATCGCATTTTGATGTACGTTACTCGCGAGCATGCGAATTCTCTCAGATATCTTAAAATATACACTGTCGTTGCTAAGCATATTTTCAGTTGTGGGCACCGACGGAACCTAAAGCATTTAGGATGCAAAAACAAATGTTACAAACGAATTTAGGTTCGTTGGTTTTGTTTCTTCGTGTCAGTTCGACACAATAAATGTGGAATTAAATCAATTAGCGAAACTAATTCGGTTCAGAATTCATGTATTCGAACAAATAAGGGTAAGTGTGGTATTCTAAGGTTAAATCCTCGTAATTACAAATGAAAAAAGTATTCTAATTTAGCGCAGCTAATTGATCACAATACTGAACACATGTATACATATATTCGAATATAAGTTTTATTTGCAATTACGAGGATATAACCTAAGGATACTACACTTACCCTTATATTTCACGTGTACCAACCGGGTTGCAGCACACCCTACTATGATTTTTCGTTCACCGTTTCTCAGTACGTCAATATTAATTAATGATTTCTTTTTGTTATGAGCTCTATCATGTATTAAACGGATTCATATTAAATATCCATTAAACAAACTACTAATTATACGTATTATTTTTTTAATTTGACGTCAGAAACCCGTTTATTTCGCCATTCTGTTCTTTTTAATCTGTATTTTTTTCTAACGGAGATCATTTTTATTGCAGCTTCTTAAAGGTAAGGTTTTTAACTATTAGTAGGAAATTCGGCAAGTAGATATTTCATAATCAATAGAAAACTACACTAAGTCAACATAATTCACTAACTAAGATTTTAATTTTCCATTTCAATGGAAATTCCATTTCCATCGCAATATATAATCCATTTTTTAATAAATGGATTATATATTGCGAAAACTATATTTGGGAAATACCAAACGACTTCTAAAATATTTCAAAAGGTAACAAATGTTTATAATGAGAAGAGTATGTGGCTTCCGGATGGAGGCCGTGTTGAGGATCAGCGTTGTGCCGACGTTTCGCAAACGTTACAGTCTGTATCATCAGGGCTGAGAGCTCCGATACTGAAGCTCTCGTGTCTCAGGTATTCCTTATATAGTTGCAGTCATCGTTCCAGATCGCTGCACCAGCCAATCAGATGTTTTAATTGATCAGCTGGTCAATTAAAAAACCGGGAGGACGGTGTGCCAAATAGGATTGACGTGATATCCTCCATCTCTGTTTAGATTGTCCGGATGTTTTCGGATTTCCAAGCCTTCGCGGTGATTCCTGGAAAAATAGCTGATTGATGGGGCCAGACTTTGGGCTTTGTCGAACTGGATGGCATGACCAGTCTCCATCCAATGTTCGGCCAGCGCTGATTGTGTAATATGGCCATATTTGATACACCGTTAGTGTTCTTTGATCCGTATACTGATCTTCCTCCCGGTTTCCCCTATGTACACTTTACCGCATGAGCAGGGTATTTTGTATACTCCTGGTGCACTTAATAGTGGTCTTTGGTCTTTTGCACTCGGAATCACTTGTGCTAGTTTCTTCTGAGGTTTGAAGATGACTCGCACGTTATGTTTTCCAAGGACCCTGCCTATGCGATCGGTTATGCCCTGAAGGTATGGAAGGGAAGTTGTTGCAGTTATTTGTCCTTCATTCTCTCCATCAGGTGCTGTAACCGTTTTCGGATCAGCTATTTTTCTTTTTAGATTTTTGATCATTCTTTCGATGTTGCCTGGCTTGTAGCCATTGTCTCCTAAAGCTTTTCGTAGGTGTTCTAGCGTAGCGTGGAGGTATCCAGCGGCGGATTAACGGGGGGGGGGCGGAGGGGGCGGTCCGCCCCGGGCCCCTTGTCCTGGGAGGCCTCCAAATCTCAAGAAGTCATTTTTAGTCAAATTGCAACCAGGGCCGAAATAGGTTCAGTAAAGGGCAGTTTGGGGTTGGAGGGCCCGTACGTATGCAAAATATAAACATAGGTATGTAGGTACTAATTCACCTGTTCAATAGGTCATATGTATCAATAGGTCATGATAGCAATTGTCAATCTAGCATAAAGCTCTACCTACTTATAGCCAGCGCCATGAAAATGGTGCGCGTCGCGTGATGGGCCCCGCTCACTCTATGTTGGCTTTGGCGCGAAACATAAATATTAGATCCAAACAATAGAGAAATTTCGTAAAAAAAATTATATAGATACGTACTGAAGAATGACATACATACGTATTAAAGAATAACAACAGGGGAACTCAACCAATCTAAACCTAACTGTCGTAAAATTACATTATAACTAGGTAACTTGTTAGAAGCCAAAATAAAGATAGTAGCCGCCGCTGAACCAGAAAGCTTCTAATACCGCCTGGTGTTAGCGCTTACTCTCTAGTAAGTAAGCAACTACATCTGATGCACTTACATAAAAAAATGATTAAGTATTTCAAAACATACTTTTTCAAGCAAATCGAACACGATTCAATTACTATACCATGTGGTCTATATTCATCCAAATCTATATACAGCCAAAACATTATTCAGGGAATCCCCACGGCGCTGGTAGGTATTTACAAGATGGCAGTGTTGCCTACACCATAAAAGTTGACACACTTTGTGTTAAAGGGTCTTGTCATAGCAAAATATAATGAATTATAAATTTGTTTACACGTTAGTGGTTAAATATCTTGCTCACCACTAACAAAAGCCACCATCCACTAAAAACAAATTTTATCCTCTAAAGGGATGTCTAAACCTTTATAATCAAGTAAAAATACATCCCCGTATGCTGATAAAATTGCAAGCCAATTTCCGTACTTTTAACGAAAAATGACGACTTTAAAGAAGGTCTCATTTATACGGCGCTTTATGGAGATAACGCGCTGGATAATTTCTATGTAATCATTTAAACACAAAATAACTCTAGATGCCAGATATAAACTGCTCACACGTGTAAAATATTGTAAAGATTTCGTAACGACAATAAAAACAGCCGGTCGCCGAATGTTTAGAGAAAATATTCAGGATTAAGGGAGCTTTGTCCTTGAAATTTTCAAAAAATCAATTTGAGCTCAACATAAGCAGCTAGAAGAAGAGGAGGGATGCCTCTATGGACCAGGCATTGCCGATTAGCGGTAATTATAAACACATTTGTGTAAACACATTACAAAACATTAAACACGTTTTTCTCGAAAACACGTTTTTAAAAATGGCTGACATTCTCCTGACCGCTGTAATTAACATATCGACCTGAAATTTGGAGAGCATACTCAGAAAATATGTCTTCACGGAATGACGGATCGTTTTTTCGATAGATACGTTTTTGCATTTATTATTTATCTTTTTATGCGAAAAAAACGCGAAAATTCGATTTTTTTTAAATTGCCGCCATTTTCCGAAATTTGTACTAAACGAAAAACCCATCCGTCATCGCCTGACCAAAGGGTCACAGATTAATAATATGCTTTGAATTTGTGTTTCAGATCAACAGTGATGTCAGCCGTTTACCTCCCGCGATTTGAGGACCTGTTTTCGCGGAGCTGCAACGGCCGCTATTTTGGTTTCTTTTTCAAAAAAAAATTTTTAACGTTCTGTATATCATGAATAAAAGCAAGAAAAAACCGCACTCAAAAAGCTTTACTCGTTTCCTTTAAAAAAATAAAATGTGAACACCTGAAATATGGCACTCCAAGGACAAAGTCTCCGTTAAACTTAGAAAAATGTGACTAGCAGAAGAGTTGTCGTAGCTGCGACTTTTCAGAGAATGGGTCTATCAATCAGTTTAGTCTTCCGTAAGCGTATTATTTGTGCATTTGGTTTTTTATTTGTGGCCAGATGCAGACTGAGGCGAATGCGCCTCGATCTGGAGAGTGGGAGGGACAGACAGAAGATATTCTGTCCATCCGGAGTCAACATTTTCGAGCTGCTTTCAACCCGCGGAATGAAGGCCTCCTTCTCCGAACAGAGGCCCGCGGTAGCGGATTATCGGGTATCCAAATGAGGGTACGATTTACGGAATATTATTATGTTAGAGCCTCCGTTGAACCTCCTAGATGGCATATACTGGACTTTAGGCTCAAAGGACGCTAGTGCAGTGCGCAACTGAAGCTACGAACCTCGGGTGGGCCTGATCGAGCGCTCTCGTAGTACCTACTGGCCCTCCTTTCAGCCTATTGTAGGTCCGCCGTATACCCTCCGGACCCTCCATTCAGCCTGCTGCAGGTACTCTGAATACCCTCCGGACCCTCCACTCAACCTACTCTATCCGTGCCGTATACCCTCCGGACCCTCCTTTGAGCCTACTGTGGGCGCTCCGAATACCCTCCGGACCCTTCATTCAACCTACTGTATCCGAGCCGTATACCCTCCGGGCCCTCCTTTGAGCCTATGGTAGGCTCTCCGAATACCCTCCGGACCGTCCATTCGACCTACTGTAGGCGCACCATAGACCCTCCATTCGGTCTACGGCAGGCGTACCGTAGACGAACTACCGGAAGGTCCAATTCGTGATTTTGCCATTGCCGTGAAACGTCAAATTAAAATATGCCAACAAGTTTTTCATGCTTGCTACAGTGTTGGCACGTATAAAAAGTATAGCACGGTTCCCGAATTTATTGCACAGGAAATGCGTAATTTACATATCCCGATAGGCAACGTTCAAGATTACTTGAGACTCCTAAAAGATAAAAAATGGATCGTCGGCGAATTAATCTATGAATTCTACGGACATCATCGTCCCACGTGCTCTACAATGGAGCAAATCGCAGTAAAATGCTAAGCTGTGTGCAAAATTTCATAAAGATAACCTACTGCGACTTTGTGAAAGAATGTTTTTGCGAAGGTGAACATTATGCATTTCAAGCAACAACAGACGACGAGATACGTTCCGAACTCTCTTATCTGCACGAGTGCCATAGAACGGATAATATGTCACTTATACGGGTGGCGGCATTAGAATCTGTAGGTGCCTTTATGTCAATTGATCATCACTCATTTATAGGCACGCCGATAAATTCGATGAAATTAGAGTAAGCCTGGATTTACAAGCCTTTTTCCACGAATCACCTGTAAATGGGTATAAACCGATATTGAGAAACATTGATTGCTTGCGCATTTTTATTTTGCACTGATAATTTAATAAAGTGATGATAGATTTTTACTTTTCGTGTAGTATTTATTCATCTATCACGTGGCGAAACAACTGACAAAGCATATTTATTTATACCATTATTCGACAATAATCAGCAAAAACGTATTTATTTCGGCATCGAACGGGTTACCGATCAGGCCAGAATGAAGTGTTGTTGGAGGAGATAACGAATTTGGGCTCAAAGCAGGTTAGGTGGGGTCGGAGCAACAGACTTGATATCGAAAGCAGGTTAAGGAGGCCGGTGTTCTACACGTTCCATTGGTGCTGGGGGTCGAAAGAAGATTTGGAACGGCTAACAGAGGCAGCACTGGATCAAATGGAGGCCTCTCCATGGCAGTGAACTTGACAAATAGGGTCTCGCAGGTTCACCGGAGGCTGGCGGCTTGTGCATTACAAAGGAAATGGGTCCTGCGATTATTCAGAGGAGGCTAGAAATTTTGACTCGGGATGTCACACACGTACCCGTCAACAAACGAGAGAAGTTTTGCTAAACTAAAATTTATAAAAAATTATCGTCGATCTACGATGAACCAAGAACGCCTAGTCAATCTGTCCATTCCATCAATTGAAAGGAAAGTTTCAAGGGAAATAGATTTCAACGACGTTATTGAGAAGTTCAGTTAAATGAAAGCAAGAAAACATGTAAAATAGGTACAAAGCAAAAGCTTTGTTTTTAAACATATATGTACAATAAAAGAGACTTTCTTATTATAGTCTTCATTATTTCTTTGCACTCTACCTGCTAGGTGCTGTGCTGAATGCTGATCCGTATTCTAACTTTTTTACCCATATCATAAGTAGGGCGTATAGTAAAATTACTTATCATCAATAATAAATTCATTTCTTTAGCAGACCGGGGGGCCTCATTTATATGCCGCCCCGGGCCTCCGACGGGCTTAGTCCGCCACTGGAGGTATCTATCCGTGTGCGTTGGCTTCCGGTAAACTTTATGGCCCAAAGTGCCATCGCTTTTCCGTTGAACCAGTACATCCAGAAAAGGGATTTGATTTTCCTGTTCTATCTCCATGGTGAATTGAATATTGGGGTGTTGGGAGTTGAGGAAGGTTAAGAAATGATTGAGGTTTTCTTTGCCGTGACTCCAAATGACGAAGGTGTCATCGACATATCGGAACCAGGTGTAAGGCTTGAGGGAAGCTTCTTGCAGAATTCTGTTCTCGAAGTTCTCCATAAAGATGTTGGTGATGATAGGGGAAATAGGGGGACCCATGGAAGCCACATACTCTTCTCATTACATAAAGAGCCGTGAAAGCCTTAAAACTAAAATGTTTATAATACTTAACGAACGATAATAGTACAAATATAAGTGAATGTATGAAGAAAATATCGAATAATTTTTTTGTAATAAAAAAAAGCAGGAGATTATTTTCGCAATGAAGATTTAAACCATTTTTTGTGCATGACGGAAATAATAAACGGCGAATATTGCATCGCGGCAGTCTACATTTGCTGCGGACCGTTTTAACTTTTCTATCTTTATTTTGCAGAGGTACTGCACACATACCTTGCAACTCACTAGATTTGTTGTTATCCTTCGACATGTGCGCAATTTTCTTTTAGCGCTTGAATCTCGGAAGCACTCCGGGTCTTGCTTCTCGTTTGCATTTTTTACTGCAAAAATACATGAATATGAGTTAGTAGATAAAATAATTTTTTTCGATTTTTGTTTAAGTTCAATAGGTACTTAGAAGGTTCACCATTTATAGTTCGAATACGCGTCTTACATTGCGATAGTTTCGTATTACTTTCCCTCTGTTTCTCTACTTCCCATCGTTGAGTTCCTATGGTCCGTAGGATCGGATCGCAGGACTCGAGCAGCTGCTTAAATAATTGCGTACTCGAAACATATAATGTTAACGTAAGTTCAATTTTTGCAATTAATCTTATACTCGAACTTAAATAACTTTTTATTTTTACGCCGATTATGCGAATTTGTTTCCTGCATTGATTATACAAATTTATATTCTGCACCGGATATACCAATTTGCTTTCCGCACCGACTGACGCGATACCACGCGTTAGCGCCCAACCGCAAGGCCGAGGCAACACTATATGGTTTTACCGGAGCGTTGTTGAGGGATCTATAGTGTAATACAGGGGTTCCCAAAGTTGTTTTTACCACAGCCCCCCCTCCCGCCTCACTGCTTAAAAGGAAAATGCTTCGCCCCCTCCCCATCGTCGCAATTTTATAAGTCTTACAAATTATCCTGTGTCCGTCTTTAAGGAGGTTCGGTGATTGGAGCGAGTCCAAGATAAAAGCCCGATCTTTCTTTATAGCATTGTCGAGACTTTCGTCCATGCGTATGTAGTTTCCGAGTTATTAATTGTTAAAGTTGGTGAATTAGTCACACGTAGCCGAGAAAATGTGCCTGTCCTCTCATATATGCATTTTTTTGTGCTTCTTGGAGCCAAGACACGCGTAAAAATAACTGACGGTTGTGTTCGTTGAATCTTTGTGATCAATAAGGCACCTTGAATTGGAAAGTTCACCGCAGAAATAAGCAATACATTTAGAAATAAAGTCGCGAAAAAACGAAGTGTTCGGAGAGCGATACTTCTCGTGACGTAACAGCAGCCATCTTGCTCGAGGTGTGGCAACGCAGGATACCCGCGCAAATTTGATGCGTCTATCGAATACTTTCAACGCGAATTAAAAATATGATTCTGCAAAGCCGTGCATGTTTAAATGGATTATAAAGGGTCTTTCGTCAATATTTACTTAAAGTGCTTTTATGTATAGCCGAGGCATGTCAATTTTTCTGGCGACATGTATACAACGTATCCATATATAAATTCAGCATGGAAGAACCGTCATATAAAATGAACGTTCCTTCTTATATCTGCAAATATTGTAAATATTGGGAAAGGGAAAAATAACATAACAATCGATAAAATATGTTTTGACTTCGACAGATTGGACATTCGGCATTGAGGTTAACCTCAACGCGACGTTCTTCATTTGCAACCGCAATATCATCTTATCATTTTCTAATTCGTGTCTGACAGAACCTACCTTTGTCTCTAACCTGGACTTCAGGTACAATCCCGTTACTCTCTTGATAAACGTTTACAGTATTTTCATTCTCTATGTTTACCGGCTACAAAAAATAATAAGCCGGGCGTGGGGAACCGATGACAGCCACCGAAACTGCGACGATGCTAAACGTCGACGCTATGGCGTACTACTGAAGTCGAGTAGTAGATTATTACGTTTGTTTCCATATTATAAAAATAATAGGTAGCTCGAAATTCAATACTTATAAAATATACTGTGTTCAATGGAATAACGACACAGCGCCGCACAGCTTTGAGCGGCCTGTGGGTCGGGTGGGGGTAGTAGGTCTTGCTTCTCACAAGGAAATCGTTTCCGGTGCCCCTCCTTCGATTTTGTTCAATTTTTGTTATTTTTCATCGAAATCTAAGAGACACGTATTTTTTTTTGATCGGCGGAAAAGCGTTTTTCAGAGGTAAAAATTACCCTCTAATTTAGACACCCTTAGAGTGACTTGCAGTTTCGCATATTTCCATTCAATATATTAGATTAAAGCCAATTGGAGGATAATGCTCATGGCGAATGATGCAAAATGCACTTTTTTCAATTCCGCGGGGGTGAATCGGTAGAAATGTATACGGGTTGAAAGTCTAAAATATGTATAACTTGAAGGCTTTTTTATTTATTTTAACGACACCGACTGCATTTGAGAGAGCTAAAAAAAGTAGAGGATACGGGTTTTGGCGTTTGTTTTTTCGAGAAAAAAACCCGTTTGAGGGGTATCTACCCTTATATGACACTATTTCCGGAGCCCCCCCCCCCCGCCCCAACTAATATTGTGAGTTATACTCTCGAAGCCGGTATTTAAAATTATGCTCTTTTCGGTCTAAAAACAAAATTTTATTTACTATTAGTGGTGCAGCAACAATAGCCGTTTGTTGAATTTTAATAAATTGCACTATATAGCTTCATTTTTCTTATAAAAAAATTATAAGTAAACAAGAATATACATTTTATGGAATATTTACTTGCTTTTTCTTACTTTACTGAAAGGAAACGCTTCTTGCCGTCTTTGGGCAGACAAATTAATTTAATGCAACCAAATTAAATGCAATTGAGGCGCGTTTTTTAAATAATTTATCACAACCCAGGCAGCATAAATGTCTAATTGACGTCGATAAGTTACCGTTCTCAGGTTATCTTTAAGACATGACCGTAAGATAACGTAAGATAACGAAAAATGTAAGATTCGACATCTTTCAAATCACATCCCGTATAATGCTGCCGTAAAGTTATCTTTTTTTATGATATCTTTCGGTGATGAAAACTGATATCTAAAAGGTATCACAAAATATTATCCAATTGACGACCTCTTTAAGTTATCAAAAAGTTATCTATTTACTGTTATCTATTGTATCTAGTTCGACGTTGTCCAAAGGATATCATTAAGACAAATTACATAAGACGTCTTTTTCATGACATCTTGTAGATATCGGTAATATGCTGTCTTTTAAGATATTAGGTATTGGCGGGAAATATTAAAAAGTCATCCAAATGTTGTCCTAAAGATGACATACAATTGATCACTTTTGACATAGTGCGAATGTAGTGTGTCATCGTTTCATTTCACCGGAAAAAGATTGTGTGTAACAATAATTAGTCGAAAAAATGAAGCTGTTGTAATATATACACGTGAGTGCCTTTAATCCTATTATTCTTTTTGCATCTGTGAGTACATATATATATATTTAATGTACTGTCTTTTATTCTCAAAGTGTACGTAATAAACATTCATCTTTTGTCTTACCATCGTCATCACAATGGTAACTATCTCAATGGGTCCGGTAACGGTTTCACCATTAACGATAAACAACCGTTCATCATTTAACTCAACATCAACAACGGGGACCAATATTCCACGTTTTTTAACATAGACTGTATTTTTGTGAACAATTTTAGTATGCGTATCATCACTTTCGATATATTTTACGAGAACACGTTTACCTAGCTCTCTCATGATGATTTTTTTGTTTTTAAGGTTATACAAGAAAGCTGAGTTGTTTAGATCAAACTTTTTTACAAATTATTTTAATAGAAATTCAAAATAATATTTAGTGCATAATAAATGTCTTTTCATTAAATATTATTGTCGTATGATGGTTTATCACGTGTATCAAGTATTTGGTACAACGCGTACAACGGTAGTGAAGCAGCTGAGATTAAAGCTGAGATGATATGAGATGAGATACGAGAGTGGCGCAGAGTGGCAGTAGTGCTACTGCTGAGTTGGCGGAAAACTTCAATGACATTTATTTCGAAACATCTCGATTGTTTTTGAATAATAGTTATGTTTAGTTACAATCAATTGATTTCATGAGTTTTAAGTATATAAAATCATTATAATCGAGATGAAAAGAGGCTTCATTAAATAGTTAGTTAAATTGTCATTTCGTAAATGATATTTTGACATTTCGCGTAGTTTTCATGACACTGTACATTATTTCGAATACGATACGTGCATACAATTTTATAATTAAAATACGTGCGTAGAAGTTAGGTAAATCGACAGTGGAGTTACAGTCGAAAAACCCTCTAGTGTCGAGAAAAAGTAAGTCATACGACGCGGGAAATTTGAACGAATGACGACGAGAACTGTATTGTTTTACCACAGGAATCTAGTATATCGACAGCGAGAAAAGCATAAATGAAGGTGCGATACACAACATTCTGATCGTAAGGCTGGGAATAGTCGTCCGATTTTTTCTTTCCGACAATCCGATCCGACTGTCGGATCGGATTGTCGGAAAGAAAAAATCGGACGTCTATTCCCAGCCTGAAACTTCTAGTATAATCACCCGTTATTCACAATCTGTTTACGGCATCACTTTTAAACAAGCACTCCAGTTATTCATCGTGAAACGACCATTTTATGACAATGGATTAAGCGCTCTCTGCCGGCAATCGAAAAACACCGTGCATTGACGATGCATTCACCACGGCCACGGTCTTACATACAGGTCTTGCAACGAAGCTAAATTTTCGTGGTGGGGGTAGGCACGCTTATCGGTTTCACTTTTCGATTCACTAGGCGCCGCTACGCGTCGCTACTAGCAAGGGAAAGTAGTTTCCCCCTTACCTCTTACCGGCGAGTGGGCCCAAGGTGTTTACGTATGGTTTTGTAGCGCGATTGTCGAAATAACCTTTATTTGCGACCATATACCAGAAGGTTCTACGCGATTTACCGTGATACATTTTTTATCGTGTTTTTACGCATGTGTGATTTTTTTTGGTAGTGTTTGCGAAAAAAATGCGAAGTAGCTACGGGTTCCGCGGTTCCCAATTGTAAAACGGGGTACAAAAATTGTAAGCAGAAATGCTCCGTGTTTCGCGTGCCCAGAAACGTCGAACGATACAAAAAATGGCTCGATGCTATTCCGGGACTGAAAGAGTCTCAGTACGTGTACGAAAAACATTTCGAAGAACGATGTATTGTGAGACATTGGAGAAAAAAGCATGTAAATGGTCGTAATATGTGCTGGTATGAATTAATGTATTCAAAAAGTTTTCAGTTTTTTTTCAATGAAAGTAGTTTTTTTCAATCAAGAGATTTTTTTATTGGTTTCGTATATTTGCAGTTTACACGACAGTACGGTAAATTAAGTTAGGGCAAACGGCGCTTGCGTTGCGTTCAGGAGGGAAAAGGACAGAAGAGCTATTTCTCTCTTCGTCGCACCACTACTTCCCCTTGTCGTCACGTACCAAGCGGCAGAAATCGGAATAAAAAACAAAACCGCTAAGGGTGCCTACCCCCACTACCGCCGTTGTCAGACCTGTATGTAAAACCGTGACCACGACTTAAAGACTAACTTACGGTGACCACGGATCACGGGAACAGGAAAGTGCAAAAGTTAAATTCCGTGCAACTCGACGGACTCTATAAAGAATCACTGAAAGAGATCCAGTTATTAGTAGTTGGTGGTTTCGCCGCGTGCGTCACCGCTACATCACCAAACCGAAATGAACTGAGCGACAAGAACGCAACCGACGCCATCCGCCATCGATGATTCCCGCTTGGCAGCCATGTTGGAATAAAGCGTGTGCGGACCGTGCGGACCACGGTCTTACATACAGGTCTGGAAACTGTAATGCTAGCAGCCGCGATCCGATGGATCAGTTAGTGTGGCAAATTTCGGTCCCAGCGTCGCCATTAGTTGTCGCTGCGGTTCCGAAACTCAGACATACATAACCTCAATACGGCGAGCAACGGAGTGAGCGGTTGAAAACGTGTGGCTGAGTCGCTGATAACTGTTGCTTTTTCGGCGTTTTGGACACAGCACGTTTTCGATTAATTCAAAGCATATTCTTTCAAAATGGTGACGTGGTGCGCCGTACGGCGCATGAAGGAGCAACATAAAAAAAAATAAAAGGTTTCATTCTGCTTACCTCGATATGAAAACAAATGCACGTACAAAAATAAAAAATATCAGAGCATTTTTTGCATTTGTATTTTTATTGAATTGCATAAAAAACACGGGAATGAGGGATGGAAGAAACAAAAGTTGAGACAAGTGGCTTTGAACCTACAACAGCGCGACTATGAGGCGAGTACGGAACCACTCCGTCAAAGTTCACCCAGTGCAGCCAGATCGCGCGTAAAAGTTACCCCCTCTCTAGTCTCTTACGCGCCCATCACACAATCATAGTAGCGCGTGTCCGTGAGCGAGCGACGCTCAGACATCTTCGGGAAGAGCCGAGCACGGCCGAAGTGTCCCGACCGCGCCTTCGGCAGCTACACCAATACATGGACGCTGAGCACGTTCATGTGCGGCCAAGCCGAAACGAAGGCTTCGAGGGAAAAAGCAATCTGAGCACGACTCGCGCGTGACGTCACCCGACGGCACGCGCGAGGCTTTAAGGTGATTTTAATGCTTATTTAGCTCTTGATTCTCTGCGTTATTAACGCGGTCCTCTAGTTTCCCGGCTGTTTTTTTTACGGCTTTTTCAATAATTTTTTACGGGCAAAGCATCGAAATAATCAATCTCATTGTTTTTGCATAATCTTTATTAACATTTAAATAAGCTTTACAAATTTTTTGAAGTCAAAATATATAATAGAATAAACGTTATAGTGGCCGACAGGAAGACATCAAGTAAAAGAGGTGCCTGACGGTGACCAAGATTGCGGCTGTTCTGCTTATCTGAAATCAAAAAACCAAACGACATTTTAATCTTCATATTTAAGACTAGCGATTGAACTAGAGTGAATTCTAAATTACAAAAATTGACTTTTTATACACTTTTGAAAATTACATTCTATTTTTTACTCATTTTTTCTTAAGTTTTTCGCTCGTACAAAAAAAACTATCGAAGCAATCATGATAATCCTAGTTCAATCGCTGGCTTATAACATATTAAAGATGCTGTATAAATTTGAACAAGATCGGTGGGTGGGGGTGAAAACTTTGAATCATGAATCGATCGAATGACAAGAATATCGAAATGAAAAATTAACGAACGTTAGAATAAAGATGAGCCATTTGTTTGAACATCTTTAAACTCGAAAATAAAAATCACAAACACGGAAATTTGGAAATAAATGTGTATCGAAAAAAAAAAACTGAAGTGCGTACAATTGTGAAGGTTGAAATTTCGAATCAACTCAAATATCGAACACACTCTGGTCGAGTCTTCATAAGTAAGATTAGCGAATACTACGAGCATTCACAATTTCGAATTTAATATAGCGACGGGCGAGCTCAACGAACAATCTAAGCAGCGAGAGGCAAGAAAGTAGAACGGTGAAAATAGCGAACGCTTCGGAAACCACATTGTTACTAGATGAAGCCAATAGATGGCGCTACCGATCGCTAGTTGAGCGCGCTTGACGAGGCCAGTGCTGCCGGATCATGCGCAAAAGTTACCTCCTCTCTAGTCTCTTACGCACCATCACACAATCATAGTTGCGCGTGTCCGTGACCGAGCGACGCTCGGAGGTATTCGGAAAGAGCCGAGCGCGGTCGAAGTTTCCCGACCGGGCCTTCGGCAGCTACACAGATACATGGACGCTGAGCACGTCATGTGCGGCCAAGGGGAAACGAACGCTTCGAGGGAAAAAGCAATCTGAACACGATTTTTAGATGATTTCAATGCTTATTCTTGATTCTCTGCGTTATTAATGTATACAAAAAAATGTATCGCACACTCTGATCGCTAATTTGTTTAGTTTATACGTTAATTTAAATATAATAATAAATCTAAATTACAACTTATTTATCTTCTAAAAAATTGTTTACGCTTTACTCACACCCGTCCTTATGCCAAATAAATTATAATTCATAAAAGTAAGCGGAAATATATTTATATTCGTTTTATTATATTCTTATATATTCATCAAGCGATAAAGCATCCCCAAAAACAAGCCAATCATCCATCCGGCCGCGAATCGTAAGTACCAGAAAATACACATATTCTACAAGGGATGAGATGCTTCCGTTGGTAGCGTTCCTGGCTTCGATCCGCAGGGGCGCGGGATCGTTCCCCGCGCTCAGTGCTTTTTTAAAAATCATTATTACTATTAATTCTTATTTGATTAGTTATTTTTATTAGTTATCATTATTATTTTAATTAGTTATCTTTTAGTGTCGAAAAATTTATCGCGCACTCTAACCGCTTATTTTATTAGTTTGTATGTTAATTTAAATATAAAAATATAATAATAAATCTAAATTACAACTTATTTATCTTCTAAAAAATTGTTTGCGCTTTACTCACACCCATCCCTATGCCAAATAAATTGTAATTCATAAAAGTAAGCGGAAATATATTTATATTCGTATTATTATATTCTTATACTTTCATCAAGCGATAAAACATTATCCCCAAAAACAAGCCAATCATCCATCCGGCCGCCAATCGTAACTTACGAGAATGAATATAATAATACGAATATAAATATATTTCCGCTTACTTTTATGAATTACAATTTATTTGGCATAGGGACGGGTGTGAGTAAGGCGTAAACAATTTTTTAGAAGATAAATAAGTTGTAATTTACATTTATTATTATATTTTCAATTAACGTATAAACTAAAAAAATAAGCGATCAGAGTGCGCGATACATTTTTTTTGTATACATTAATAACGCAGAGAATCAAGAGCTAAATAAGCATTGAAATCATCTAAAAGCCTCGCCCGTGCCGTCGAGTGACGTCACGCGCGAGTCGTGCTGAGGTTGCTTTTTCCCTCCAAGCCTTCATTTCGGCTTGGCCGCACATGAACGTGCTCAGCGTCCATGCATTGGTATAGCTGCTGAAGGCGCGGTCGGGAAACTTCGACCGTGCTCGGCTCTTTCCGAAGATGTCCGAGCGTCGCTCGCTCACGGACACGCGCTACTATGATCGGGTGATGGGCGCGTAAGAGACTAGAGAGAGGAACTTTTGCGCACGATCCCGCTGCACTGGACGAGGCCCGTCTCGTAGGCCAGGCGAGATAGACCTAGCAGATGCCCGAATCCGGAAAATCTTTCAACCTGTCCAATTTTCACTTAAAATTCAGCAAAAAATGTTTAGAATATGACTCTTAATTATCGAGTGTGTGAAAGGTGTGGATCATGTTTTTTTTGACAATTTAACATATATAAATAGATTTTTTTTCTTTTTGTCACGGTCCCACACGACTCCTATTCCCAAACCCAGTCTCACGCCCTCATATCAACCGTTTCCCACAGCTCTCACCTAAACCTAATCCTCCTTCCTAGAGACCCTCAGCAGAAACCAAATCTTCCTTCCTAGAAATCCTCATCAGCAATCCTCTCGCTTCTCTCTCATCTGAGTCCCATTGTTCCCGAGCTCACGCGCTTCTCGCGCGTGGCATCCCCTCCACCTTCCTAAGGCCCCTCCACTGAGCCACGCTTCCTCCCGCTGGACCGAGAGCCAGCAGTCCATCTCCGAGTCCCCGACGGTCAAGAAGTGCACTCCCTCGACAATCGGAACTCAACAATAAACTTTACTTTCAAATTAGATCTTCCTTCTCTTCAATCGCTATATTCGAACCTCTCCTCGCGTGTCTCTTGAACCATCCGCTCGACCGTCACAACTGGTGTCAGAAGCGGGATTCGCGAAACGCCCCTCTCGCGTCTCAAAAGTTCACGAAAGAAAAAAAGTGAAAAACAAAAACTCGGTGGGCCTGATCAACCCGCTCAAAGTTTTATAAAAAAAAAACATCTTAGACGCTTCGCACGCAATCTACACGCTCAACGTTCAAACGAGACACACGGACGAGACGAAAAACAAAAGGCACTCACTAACTTACTCACGGAAAGTAAAAACGAACTTACTCAATCACACGGACAATATAGAAGGAAGGAAGGGAATAACTGGACTCAAGGCGTTTTTATGAAATTATTCCTTCTCATCACGGCACTGTAAGTAATTTTGAAACTCACTTTTTTTTTCTCTATTAGTCTCAAGCCCTCCTCTAAGAGTGGCAATGAAATACGTTTTTCCCCACACATTAAAATGTCTGTAAGCATCCGACATCGCCAGAACTCATGTGATACATGAACGTATATCGCTAGATTGTCACATCGATAAAACTCAATATGTGCGTATTGAAAACGCAATACGCTATTTATTATTTCTTTTTCGCTTCCTACCGCTCTCACACTCACTCATGCACACAATAAGCGCACAAACACACGCGTAGGCAAACTTTGTCGTCTCTGCGTCCTCTTCGCCTTTTAATTTGCATAGGAAACAATTTGTAAAATTGGAAAAATGAAATTTTATAAACATTAAACGTTTTGAAGAAAGAAAACTTTTCATATATTATAAAATTTAAGAATAAAAAAAACAAGAAAATTGAAAACTTCAAACGCTCAACATTCGAAAAATAAAGTTTTGCAAACTCGAAATATTTTAAGGAGAACAAAATGTTGACATATTATAAATATGTGAAAAAAGAGAAGCACGAAAACTGAAAACAGCTCAAATCTATAAAATCCGAAAAACAAAATTTATTTACACATTATAAACATTTGTAAAAGAAAAAAAAAAGAAAACGAAAATCGAGAACTGTTCAAACTTGTGATACCCGGGAAAATGCAATTTTTTTTTCAAACTTTAAATATTTCAAGAAAAATAAAATCATCACACATTATAAATATTTGGTAAAAAGGGACATTGAAAACCTTTCAAACTTTTAACAATTGAAAAACAAAATTTTATAAATTTTAAATACCTCGAAGGAAACAACATTTTTATACATTATAAATATTTGAAAAAAAAAAAAGAAGAAAATTGAAAATGTCTCAAACCGTACAACCCGAAAAATGAAATGTTACGAACTCTAAAATAAAAACGAGAAAAGAAATTCTTCGAAGAAAACAAAACTGTCCACACATAATAAATATTTGAGGAAAAACGGAGGAAAAACAGAAACTGAAAACCTTTGAAACTCGCAATATTCGAAAAAATGTTAAAGCTTTAGATTTTTCGAAATTGACATTTTATTTTACACACTATAAACATTCATAAACAGAAGGAAAATCGAAAACTTTCTAAACTTCCAATATTCGAAAAATAACATTTTACGAAATTTTTACGTATTATAAATATTCGAACGGAAACTGAAAAATTGAAAAGTTTCCAAGCTTCTAGGATCTAAAAATAAAATTTTTGCAAACGTATCAAGCTTTTCGTATTCGAATAATAACAACTTTGCGGACTACAATACAAATATTCTCATTCCCCTTTTTTAAAACATATATGGATAGGACAAAACAAAATTTAATCTGCTAGGCCACCCCGGCGCCAAAAATTTAGGCCTCTCATTTTTTAACTTAGAACCCGAAAACGAAAACAAAGTCGTTAACGATATGGCGTACGGAGATTTAACATTCCGAGATATATACCAACCAATCCCTGCGTTTGACGGCAAGAATATTCCCGTCGAAAACTTCATAAGCGCATTCAAAAAGACAATAAAAATAATTCCACCAAATGAACATGCTCGACTTCTTGTCAAGATACAGTATAAAGTAACAGGAACCGCACGCAATTTGGCGGAAACAAAAATTATACAACCCTCGAAGAACTTCTTACGGATTTGTGACACAATTTCAGTACTCCAATAGAATTATTAGATGTCGAATTAGAACTTAAGGAAATAGCGCAAAGGTATAATGAACCGATAGCAGAGTACCCAACTCGTACTCGCACAATTATGAAACGAATTATGAATAGGGTCGATGAATGTTATATGCGCAATTAGGATTAACAATACCTAGAAAATCGGAATTAAGAAGTAAATAAATCGGTAACTAGAGAATCTATCCGCGATCTTCTCGATAAAGTCAGTGCTATTTTAATGCGACAAGCAGTTCAACATTTCGATGAAGCGATACAAGAAAGCGTTAACATAGAATAAGAATTAAAAACACGCCAAACGATCAACCAGAACCGAACAAGTCACGGAAATTCAAGCGAAAAACAAACAGAAACAGCTAAAGTTCAGTTCGCGGAAACCCGAAATTCACCCCCGCGAATGTTTTGCGAATACCACCGATCGCCTGGTCACTCCACCACAAACTGCTACGCATTGAGACAATTAAGGGGAGAACAAAATAGGAGATTCAGTAGCCACAGATTTGGGAACGCGTCACCAAACAGACGCGGTAACTACAGAAACAACTCATACGATAGGTATCAAAATGGACGAAATTTCCAAAACGACCATAAAAACAGCTACGAGTACAGGCAACAAAACACACGCGGCAGTTATCAAAATAATTACTCAAGAGGACAGCAAAATTCACGGAATGATTACCGAAACTATCACCACAATAGGCAAGAAGGCTCACAAAACAACTACCAGCGAAGAGATCAATTCCCGAATTACTACAGGCAAAACAGTCGATACGATACACACCCCGGTAGTTCACAGGACAGTCCAAACGATAGACAACGCAGTTACTCGCAGCCCAGATCTCGCGACAATTCGCGCGATCGAAAACCCGATAACAATGAACGAAAGTCGCGGAGAATGAGTAACGAATACCTTCAGGAACTCGCAAAAGTAGTAACAGAAATGGTACAAAAAAAACTTAAATGCAACTTCGCGGGACAGCGTGACGCGAAGCAAATCGCAAGAGCGCTCGTCGTCAAGTCACTAGAAAAGAAAACGGTAACAATAAAGAAAGCCACAATATCGCTAGGAATCACGAAAAGACGGAAGCCACCAACAGTCATCATAAATTCGAATGACCTTAAAGAAAGACACGAAATTTCTCATAGATACAGGAGCCCAAATCAACCTAATTAAATCAGAAGCAATAGGAGCACACGTCGAAATTGACGCATACATCATTTACGAACTATCAGGAATCATGAGCGACACAATTTTCACTTCCGGCATGTGCATCATAAGGATTAAGGATCTTTCCGTCGAATTCCATATAGTGAAGAACGATATTCCAGTCACCCAAGACGCCGTTTTGGGCGACGAGTTTTTCAAAGAAACACCGGCCGACATCCTATACACCCAGTCGTGCATATCTTTCGGTGGCCATCAAATACCTTTCGAAACACGCGAAAGAATTTCGATCCCGGCTAGATCAAAATCCGTAATCCACGTCAGGATAAAGAATACGGACCTTTCAGAAGGCTACATCCCCCAAATACATGCTGGCGAAGGATTGTACATTGGTAACGCAATTGTCACAAATCGTGATGGAACAACGTACTTAACAGCGATTAACACCAATGAGTACACAATACACCTGCAAGTTCCAATATTGGAATTACAACCAATTGAGGAACTGCGAACATTCGACACAACCCAAAATGATCCAAACGACATTGTTACCGATCTACATGCGGTAATCGGGTTGGTGTCGACAAAAGAGGACAGATTTGAGCGATTAAAACCTCTCCTACACCTCGAGAATCTCGAGGAAAGTGAGACGGCACACGTGCTTAAACTGGCCTCACAGTACTCACACCTTTTCAGTCTGCCCGGTGAACAGCTAGGATGCACAACGCTTGTGAAACATGAAATTTTCACAACCGATGAGAAACCGATAAATACAAAACAATATCGCTTTCCCCAAGTGCATAAACAGGAAATCCACAAACACGTTGACGAATTATTGCAGAAATGCATAATACAACCGTCACTATCACCATTCAACTCGCCTGTTTGGATTGCCCCAAAAAAAAGCAGACAGTGAAGGAAAGAAACGCTGGCGCATGGTAATCGACTTCAGGAAACTGAACGAGAAAACAACACCTGATGCGTACCCATTGCCAAACATCACCGACATCCTAGACCAGCTGGGTAGGTCCCGTTACTTCTCGGTACTGGACTTAGCGTCCGGTTTCCATCAAATCGAGATGCACCCACGCGACAAAGCAAAAACAGCCTTTTCGACTCCGAACGGTCATTACGAGTTTAATCGAATGCCGTTTGGTTTGAAAAACGCACCAGCAACCTTCCAAAGGTTAATGGATGTCGTGTTGTCGGGATTACAAGGCACTGATCTGTTCGTGTATTTAGACGACATTGTCATCTACGCCATCGACCTAAGTGAACACGAACACAAATTTAGCAGGCTGGCGAAAAGATTGACATACGCCGGTCTCACACTGCAAACCGACAAATGCCTGTTTTTACAAAAGAAAGTCGAATATTTAGGCCATGTCATCAGTGAAAACGGCTCACAACCAAGACCAGAGCTAATAAAATCGATTCAGGAGTTTCCGACACCGAAAAATAAGAAGACCATCATACAGTTTCATGCCTTGGTTAATTACTATAGACGATTCATAAAAGATTTCGCAAAAATCGCTCTACCACTAACAAAACAGTTAAAAGCCTCCCAAAAATTTGAGTGGACCGACGAGTGTCAACAGGCGTTCGACTATTTGAAGAAAAAATTGACGAGCCAACCAATCCTACACTATCCGGATTACCAGAAAGAGTTCAAGTTGACAACGGATGCTTCAGATTACGCAATCGGCGCAGTTCTCAGTCAACAGCACGAAAATTTTGATCACCCCGTTGCCTTCTACTCGCGCACTCTCACAAAAGCGGAATTAGCGTACGACACGATGCGTAAAGAACTTTTGGCAATAGTAAAAGCGATCGAACACTTCAGGCCCTATCTCTATGGGCACCACTTCATGTTAGTGACAGATAACCGAGCACTCACATATTTAGTGAAGAAACCGAATCCACCGCAACAACTACTAAGATGGCAAGCGGCTCTCAATGACTACGATTACGAAATTCAACACAAGCCTGGAAAACTCAACTCAGTCGCAGACGCTCTGTCAAGAAACCCAATCAATGTCCTCCCGATCAGGCCAAGGGAGTCTACATCATCCGATGAAACGCTGCATGACATCAAGAAATCGAGAATCTCCCAACAGGGTGATAAACGAAACCTGTCAACATCGGACGAATCTTCCGGAAACCCAGCACCGGACAAAGTGATAATTTTGCCAGAAGAATTACTTCAAGAACTTAAGGATACAAACATAGAAATCTCTCAACAGGGTGATAAACGAAACTTGTCAACATCGGACGAATCTTCCGGAAACCCAGCACCGGACAAAGTGATAATTTTGCCAGAAGAAGAACTTAAGGAAACAAACATAGAAATAAGCAACGCCGAAAACAAAGAAGAAATTGGAGGGAGTGCACGCCCAAAAATCGACAAGACAATCGACGACAACAACTACAACTCAGAAACGTCAACAGAGGAGATGGAACTCATTGGATTCGAACAAGGACGACCACAGCTTACGAAAAGGAACAATTCTCAGGACAAACTAATGTATAGGAAAACGCCTCGCAAACGTGATCGCGACACGTCCGAGGACGAAGTAGTAGGGCACGAAACAGCCGTGCCGACGAAAAAAGGGAAAACGACGGTGATATTCAACGAGGAAATAAGCGCAAACGAAGAAGAAACAAATGAAATAAATAGCCCAACGCGGCACGAAGGCCAAAATACGCAAGCTCAGCGCTGCGATAATGAAATAAATAGCCCAACGCGGCACGAAGGTCAAAATACGCAAGCTCAGCGCTGCGATAATGAAATAAATAGCCCAACGCGGCATGAAGGCCAAAATACGCAAGCTCAGCGCTGCGATAATGAAATAAATAGCCCAACGCGGCACGAAGGCCAAAATACGCAAGCTCAGCGCTGCGATAATGAAATAAATAGCCCAACGCGGCACGAAGGCCAAAATACGCAAGCTCAGCGCTGCGATAACGAAATAAATAGCCCAATGCGGCACGAAGGCCAAAATACGCAAGCTCAGCGCTGCGATAACGAAATAAATAGCCCAACGCGGCACGAAGGCCAAAATACGCAAGCTCAGCGCTGCGATAACGAAATAAATAGCCCAACGCGGCACGAAGGCCAAAATACGCAAGCTCAGCGCTGCGATAACGAAATAAATAGCCCAACGCGGCACGAAGGCCAAAATACGCAAGCTCAGCGCTGCGATAACGAAATAAATAGCCCAACGCGGCACGAAGGCCAAAATACGCAAGCTCAGCGCTGCCAAGAAGAAATAAATAAAGAAGAAGGAAAAAGCCAAAAAAGTAGCCGGACGCGGCAAAGTAGGAATAAGGAAAAAGAAGCAAGCTCCGCGCTGCCACCTAGGATCCCCATCAACGCGGGTAGACACTTCGGCGGGCCGAAGTCTACCAGCAACGATACAACATACGACGAACAGGCGATAACCATTGACAATGAAAAGGAAACTACAATGAGATGGAAGAGAATCTGACTCTCAGCCTCACCAACACGGAAGATGAAAAATCAGATAGGGCACAACAACCGAACTCTCATACCGAGCCTAACCTACCATCACCATCCCATGATGCTCGCGAAAAAAAAAAAAAAAAAAAAAATGAAAAATAAACATCAAGCGGTACTAAACACAATCGTGGTAGCCCACGAAAAGATTAGGCCAACAAACGGCCAACATTGACTTTTTAAACGTGGCATGGCAGACCACGAAAGCACCCGATTGACCAACAGTCAATGCTCACCGCTAAAGAGGCTTTGAAAGGCCCCGAAAATGAAAATAAATGTAGTCAACCAATCACGAACATCAACAACTGCCAAACGTGAACCTGGCAGGCCACGAGAAAAAAAACAACGCTGGACATCAGCAATCAACAGCAACTGCTAAACACAGGTGCGGTAGACCTCGTAAAACCACATTAGAAGAATTAGAAATACTTTACAATTCAACACATAAAAAGAAGTCGCTATCAATAAATAATAGTCACAGCACAAAGCTTCTTTACCATGAATATTTATACCACTTAAAAAAAAAACTATTAACATTCGACGACTATATTAAAATATAGAACCCAAAATTGTAACGACGTTCGACAATTGGCACTCTGAAAACAATTTTGAGTAAAATGAACAGAAAAACGATATTATGCTAGGCGGACGAAAGTACCAAAATGTCAAACTCGACAACTCGTATTGTTAAAAATGATTTAATCTAAAGAACTAAAAAATCGATCGTGATAGTAGTTATACGAGTCCATTCGAAATTCTAGAAGTAACCGATCAGAATAATTTTCAAAATCTAGGTAGACACAAACAAAACGAAATTGGTTTACGAAGACTAAATTGAACCCGAATATGTTGTCACGCACACCTTTTTATAAAATTATGACGTTACAAAAATGCTCTAAGAAACAACGACATATGTACTTTAATCTAACGCTACACATAAGATTCATATATAGAATCATTCCTCCTTACTATTTTCCTATTCCCTTGATAATTCACTCTCTTTTCCCTTCTACATTTACTTTCCCTCTACATTTTCGCATATAAATCGTACTAACATTAAACAAGTACATACACAACATTGTATGCACGACAGCTTCACAAAATATATTATAACTTCCATTCCTTATTATGTGCTCAGCCTATGCTTATTTTCAAACCATCAAGACAGACACTACACTATTATCCCATGTATGCGATAAAGCTAAATTATCGTTTTTAATCAAGATTGAATAGGTATCGTTCATCCATCACATTGGTCAACTGGAGAACAACCTTACCGGATCCTGGATAACAAACCTACACCCACTAACACCCAAGCTAATCAGAATTCAGACTGTTTCAGGTGCAACCAAAAGAAGAGAGTGATAAAATATATATATACATTTCGGCAAATAACGAATCTAGAAAAAAAAGGAACCTTACGCCAAAAAGTAAATCACGGCAAACTATAAAGGGAACAAAGGCAAAGACTATCGTCAACGAAGGAGCAAAAATTTGGGCTCTTTTTCTCTATTTACATATATACATAAAATTACCAACCACAAACACACACCCGTCCTTTCATAACCAAAACAGCCCCTACTAACTCATCTAAACTAATCTTATAGTCGGTTTCAGATCCACGGTCATAACTCCAACATACCAAATAAAAACATGACTTTAGCAGGAACAAAATTACTACATGGAACAAAAACTACTACATGGAACAAAAACTACTACACGGAACACAAAATTACTACATGGAACAAAAACTACTACTCGGAACAAAATTATTACACGGAGCACATCTCACCTCGACTAAGCATATTCGAACTGTTCCGTCCGACTAAACTGCGGCCCGAATTGCGCTTACAGCGCAATTGAACCACACCCCGAACAAACGCACATTTTTTTTGGGACATCCACGTTACACTACATAAGTGCACACATACACACCACACACACACACACACACACTTTTATTTTATTATATAGAATCAATAAAAAGAAAAAGGCTTTGTAACCCACGATGCGGAGCATCGTTCTTGTAAGAGGGGGAGTGTCACGGTCCCACACGACTCCTATTCCCAAACCCAGTCTCACGCCCTCATATCAACCGTTTCCCACAGCTCTCACCTAAACCTAATCCTCCTTCCTAGAGACCCTCAGCAGAAACCAAATCTTCCTTCCTAGAAATCCTCATCAGCAATCCTCTCGCTTCTCTCTCATCTGAGTCCCATTGTTCCCGAGCTCACGCGCTTCTCGCGCGTGGCATCCCCTCCACCTTCCTAAGGCCCCTCCACTGAGCCACGCTTCCTCCCGCTGGACCGAGAGCCAGCAGTCCATCTCCGAGTCCCCGACGGTCAAGAAGTGCACTCCCTCGACAATCGGAACTCAACAATAAACTTTACTTTCAAATTAGATCTTCCTTCTCTTCAATCGCTATATTCGAACCTCTCCTCGCGTGTCTCTTGAACCATCCGCTCGACCGTCACATTTTCCCTTAAATATTTTACAAAATATACTACGCACAAAAATTTTCGGATATTGAAAAAGTCCGTCAATTATAGGGTCATTTTCAAATAGCTGTAACTTGGTGAAAAATGGTCGTACGATAATGGAAAAAAAAACAAATTGAAGCTACAAGTCTCTAGTTTTGGGATCTTGAGCTCAAACATTTTTCTCATTAACCAATTTTCAGTGGCCATTAAAAAATCAGTCAAACAATTTTTCAAAATTTTCGCTTATCTTTCACAGTGTGTACGGACTTCAATAATTTTTTTTAAATGAATTCTTTACAAAGGTTGCTAGCCGGTTTCTTCCCCTCTAATTCGAGCTCTGTGCGATTTTTTTCTCGATGCGTTATCGATGATCAAACGAAAATTTCACTTTTTACTTTGATAACCGATTACTCGGAGACTAATGGTCGCAAAGGAAATAAAAAAGGGTTTTAGAAACTTTGAAGACTTTTCGACAAGGCGCTTTTGGGTGGGGATGAAAACTTTGAACGGCAGAATATAGAACAACTCATAAATAGAATTTTATTTTATTTCGAATATCAGGTAACGAACACTGAGTTTGTTTGAAACTTTAATTCGCGACGGAAGATTGAATCGAATGAACGTTTATCGAAAAGCTATTTATTTGAACACCTACAAATTCAAAAATACATTTTTGTTTGGTTTATATTTTTAATTAAAACTACATAGATTTGTATAAAGTCAATTGTCAGTATTTTTTATATTAAAAAATAAGAATGGTTAATAGTAATAAAAGTCTATGCATCGAAAATAAAAATATACATACATTTTTATGCAACATCAAAGAAGCTTTATTAATGTTTTTCCCAAAAATTTTAAGAGAAAAACTTTTGCAATTTTTGTAATTGTGCAGCATGTATATATTACCTTGGATGACCTTAAATTTGGAGTATTTTGTTCTTTAATCAATTTGCAACAACTTTTCTCAACTAACTTGAGCCCACAAACCATTTTGTATGTGAGAAAAACTGAAAAACAATTTTTCGATTTGAATGTCACGGTAGAACTACCTTAACCAACGGTATCCGGCTTTTTTCGCTCATACAATTTCTCATATTATATGGTATATCTATACGATTATTAAACAAATAAACCAACACAACAGTTTGTTTTTCCTTATTTTTTTATTGTTACATCGATCGCACTTCGGAATGTAATCACCCGAACCATATTCGCATCGGCGGTGCTGTGCAATTCGTTCTACACATCGGGCATCGATTCTCCGCTTCTTCGTCGTCATCCCACACTCGATGTGCGCATTCGGCGCAGGAACAATAATGGCCACATGGCACATAAGTGTGCGTGGCCCTCTGCAAGTAGCAGATACGGCACAGAACTGTAACAAATTTAAACTAAGAAGTACATATACTTTTTAATTATGATTAAGTTTATTTATTAAGTGTTAAAAAGATGATAATTATATGTTTATTCGCCGGAGTGTGTTTTGTGTGTCTTAATGTGTCGCCGGAGTGTGTTTTGTGTGATTTAATGTGTCGCGATATTGATTGCGGCGCGCTTGATCTCGGTACGGCGCGCTATCCCCTCTCTTCCAACTGTCGCTCGTGGCGCGCGGTGCCGAGCGCGCTCTCGTGCTACACGCCGTCCCTGGTTCCCCCCACTCTATCGATTCCCGACGCGGTGGATCGCGGCGCGCTGTCGATCGACGCGCTACGGCGCGTTCTCTTGTAATTACTCCCCGTGAGCGTAATCGATTGCGACGCGTCGATAATCGATTACTCTAACTGTGGCTTACGCCGTCGGATGGCGCCACGTACCCGCTTATGAGAATGTACCGCTTGTGATGTGTGTTGTGTCGGTGTGGTGTTACGAATTTCGATGCCTCTCTGACCTTCAGGTTCTCCTGATATTTTCGGGAGCCCTTGCAGATATTTTGCGTTTTACAGGTGTACGTAAGTGTGTGTGTATCGTCGCCTGGTATTCCGTGTACCTCCTCGCACTTTATATTCTCCTAATACTAATTATCTATTTAGCCTGTCGTAATTTATTCCTCCTTCGATTAATCTTAATGTTTTTTAGTACTCTTTTTTCTTATTCTTCTCCCAGTTTTTTGTTTCTGTATTTATTGACTTGAAAAACTATTTCCTAACTTTTTTAAGTTTTTTAAAGTTCCCCTTCTCAGCTTTCCACCCTTAACGGGGTACTTTCCTGAGCGGTACTTTTTAATCCACATAAAAAGTCAGACTTTCTTAAGGCGCCTTCTTCCTTCTCTCGTTTTTTCAATGTTTTTCCCCTTCTCAGCTTTCCACCCTTGACGGGGTACTTTCCTGAGCGGTACTCATTGATCCACGACAAAAAGAAGAAGTGACGTTCCTTCAACTTTCTTCCTCTTTTATACCCACAATTGATTGTTTATTTTTCCCCTTCCCTTACCAATTATCCATCATTCCCTTTATTGTTAACCTTTTTTCATGTTTTAAATAAATTTATTCTTCCTTCGTTTTTTTTTGTTACTTTCTCTGTTTTCTTTCCAACGACGTTTCCCCTTCCCTTACTTTTTACCTGTCGTTACCTTTCTCTACTGTTTTTGTTTATTTTCTGTTTTTCTTTTTCTCTCTAACTTTTTCTACCTTAGACTGTTTTTGTTCTTTTCTGTTTTTTCTTCTCTCACTCGTCTTTCCTTTCGTTTATTGTCTTATGACCTTGAAGGTCATACCTGCCCACTTGACTTTTATGATTTATTATTCCCCCTCCCCTACTTTTCTAGTGGGTCGGTTGATCTGAATTTGTGGTGGGGGGTATGGCGCCTGAGACGGACCTGTACGTCTCATTGTCCCCCGTGGCTCTTTATGTTTTGGATTGCTTTTCAGAAATCCAAATCATGAAGAGTCACAACAAATTTATTCCTAAACCCCCTCTGGGCCTATCCCGTTCTTTTAATTTTAACTCGCTTATTTATTTTACGTGCTACTGGGCCGCTGCCCATCAATATTTATCCCCCCCCTTAATGCTAAACGCTCGCTTGCAATTATGACATGTTTTTTTTTTTTTTTTTTTCATTTATTTACTCGTTTATCGCTGTTTTCATCGTCTTCGTCGCCATCGTCTCCCAGACCCATCTCCTGCCAATATGCTCGACCCCGCTGTTGTCGTCGTCGTCGCCGTCCCCCGTTTCTTTGCCGCCTGCCACGCCTCTGTATCGCCAGAAACGCTCTGCTATGCGGATGTCGTCGGCGCTGCCGTCCCCTCTTTCTTCGACGTCTTTCAGGCCCAGGTCTGGCCAGAAACGCTCTGCCGTTCTGTCGTTGTCGACGTTGCCGTCCCCTCTTCCCTCGTCGTCTTTCAGGGCCATGTCCCGTCAGATACGCTCTGCTACGCGGACGTCGTCTGCGTTGATGTTCCCGTTTTCCTCGTCGTCTTTCAGGCCCAGGTCTGGCCAGAAACGCTCCGCCACGTTGCCGCTCGCCGTTTCTTTGTCGCCTGCCACGCGCCTGTGGTGCCGTATCATGGTCTTCAATAAGGTAGGCATTTAGTTGCCTAGCATCTAGGCAGAGTCGGATCGATCCATCCTTCTTTATTACGGTAACCAGTGGGTTGATGAAGCGGCTTTTTGCTCGTTCGATGACGCCATGTTCCATCATCCTTTGGATCTCCTTTTGCACCTTTTCCCGATATTGAATTGGCACGGGATACGAGCGATGCATATATGGCTCCGAATCCTTGAGTAACAGATGATGGGTGTAGGCGTGCATCCTGCCCGGTCTTCGGCTGAAGATGTGTCGATATTTTCGGATCAGGGCTTCAAATTCCTCCCTGACCCTTTCTTTCAAATTTGGACATTCCTGCAACTTTTGTCCTATTTCTTTTTCCGTAATTTCGTCCGATGTTTCTTCCTCGATTGCTGCTATATGGACCGGTGCTTCCCTGGTTGTCTGTTTTCTTCGCCAGATCCACCGCCCCTCATCGAGTTCCGCGACTATTTCGCCCCTGATTCCGATCACACCCTGGCTGGCATCAACCTCTACCTGTAGCTCGAATAATCCATCGATACCTAGAATGGCGTTCCGGCCCATTTTCGGTATGATTAGCATCTGGAGACTTCCTCGCGATTGGTAAAGTTCGGCCTCTACCATTATTTGCTGTTTAATCCTTCCTGATTTGCCTCCAAATGCCCCAATGGCCTCTGTGCTCGTTACGGGTATTCTGGGACTATTCTTGAAGCTTTCTTTATGGTGTGAGAAGAAGTCCTCTGATAATCCTGATACTTCACTCCCACTATCGATCAGAATTTCTACGCTGATTCCCTCTATTTTGATGGGCAGCGTTGGGCATCGTGGGTGTATCTTTTTCCCGATACTCCTTTTCCCTATGTTGTTCATCAGGAAGTCCCTTGGATGTTCGTATACGTTCGTCTCGCGTACTCTGGTCTTCTTTTCTTTGTTTCCCGATCCATTCCTGGTACTGCCACCGGCGGTCACTTCTTCGAGTAGGTAAGGTTTGCTCGTCCCTTCCTGTACTTCCGTTACTTCCTCCCTTTTTCCTTTTCCATCCTTTTTCTATTTGGGGATGGTCATCATGCCCGTTTGAATGATTGGCTGACTTCCTTGCTCTTCCGTCTTGTTTGGTATGTGCCGCTTCTTTCTTGACCTTTCCTTCTTCTTCAGGTTTCTTCTTATCCGTTGGCGTGCTTCCTCCATGGCCTCCTGGATTTCTTCATCGTCCGTTGCGCCTCGTGATGTTTCATTCACGGTGGTGGTTGCCATCGATTCGGGCGCAACGTTCAGCAGTTTCCCTGGTTCTGTTGTTGTCCAGCGGGTTGCCCTGTTAGTGTTGGCGGTGGTTGAGATTCCACTTGACCTCTGATCGACGGATTCGTGGCAGCTGGTCCACCGGACTGATTCGGATTCCATGGTGCTGCTGCTGGGTTGAGAAGGGGTCTTGTATCCCCGTATCCGCGCTGCATCCATGGCCCGCGCATCGCACTGGCTGACCCATATTCTCCGCTCCTTGGCTGTTGACCTTGGAATGGTGGAGGTGGTCTTGGATATCTCGGGTATTCTGGTCTCCATCTTGGGCTTGGGCCCATTGGGCGGGGTCCCCCGAATGTTCCGAAACTTTGGTTCTTCCACGGGTTGTTTTGCTGCCAGTTTGTTTTGCTGGTCTCATGCCACCGTGGAAGAGATCTTCTAGCATTCAGGGGTCCTGCTCCATCCATACTTTCCAACAGTTCGAGGAAAGTATCTATGCTTTTGATACCACTAACCCGTACTGCCATTCTGACTGCTTCATCGAAATGGTTTGCCAATTTCCTGATGATTTGTTCTTCCGTCGGACCTTGGCTTAAGTCCTTTGCGTTCCCGAAGATTTGGGTAGCATATTCGGTCCGGGTTACTCGATGCCCGTCCCACTCATATGCTCCGAATTCGAGATTCCTTCGTACTTTGTCTTGGATCTCTTGATTCCAATAACGTGCTTGGAATTTTTCTTCGAAATCTTCAATTGACTGGACCCTTTCTTCAACGATTCTCCACCAATCCTTGGCCGTATCCCGGAGTGACTGGCTGATGATATAATGAAGGCCGGTATTTCCGGTAATTCGCCAGAATTCCCTGAAGTCCTTCAGAAACCGCATTGGTCGTTCTCTTCCATCGCCGTTGTAAGTTGGCGGCTTTTGTTTTGCTGCGTATGCCTGACTGACATCGAGCCCTGCCGTCCACGTCGTGTTACCGCTGGGGGCTGAATTTTGGGCCTGAATATTTTTCTCACATGCCGTAATTCGTTTAGAGTGATCCGTCACGACCTCTCCCACCTCCTTTGATGAGTGGAGGAGCTGGGATATTGTCCTTCTGATGGCTTCCACTCGGGTATCAAAATCTTCAATTTTTTCGTTGTTTTCCTTCTGGGTTTGTTCGTGATTTTGCTCGATCATTTTCTGAGCAATAACGATTTTCCGTTCAGTGCGTTCCTCGATTTTGTTCATATCATTTACGATTTTTTTGTTGATTTCTTCGTTTAGCTGGCGTGTCCTTATGATGCATTGATCATCCTGTTGCTTGATTTCCGCCTGGGTGGTGAGGCGTTCCCTGCGCTGCTCGTTGCGTATATTGTTCATGGCTTTTATGAGAGCCAAAGTGGTTGCGCTGTGCTCCGTTTCATTGTCCTCAATGATTACCTCGGTATTGCCTCTATTTTGACTGATCTCAAAAGTTTCTTCGTTCGTTGTTGGTGCTGGTCCTATCTCCGATAGTCGCCCAATATTTTGCCGATCTCTTCTACGGGCTTCTTCTATTAATCCATCCGCCGTCGTTGATTCCCAGTGAAGGGACGTTTCGTTATTTTGTTGTGCCATTTTATTATTGTTAATACCTCCTATGAGTTTTTCTTTCTTATGATCTTGTCCCTGTTCGGGCGCCAAATGTAACGGGTCGGAATCCGTCACAATTATTTTTATTTGTTCGGGACTCGATCAGGGAAGAAATTAGTTGAAACTCTTTGTTTTGGAGGTATTTGGTAATAAAATGACCTTTATTCGGTATTTTGACTCGATATAAAAATAATTCTGGTGTACAAATGTGGTGTGTTGTTTGTGTCGCTAGAGCATATTTTGTGTGTTTCAATGTATCGCTGGAGTGTGTTTTGTGTGTTTTAATGTGTCGCCGGAGTGTGTTTTGTGTGTTTTAATGTGTCACCGGAGTGTGTTTTGTGTGCCTTAATGTGTCGCCGGAGTGTGTTTTGTGTGTCTTAATGTGTCGCCGGAGTGTGTTTTGTGTGTCTTAATGTGTCGCCGGAGTGTGTTTTGTGTGATTTAATGTGTCGCGATATTGATTGCGGCGCGCTTGATCTCGGTACGGCGCGCTATCCCCTCTCTTCCAACTGTCGCTCGTGGCGCGCGGTGCCGAGCGCGCTCTCGTGCTACACGCCGTCCCTGGTTCCCCCCACTCTATCGATTCCCGACGCGGTGGATCGCGGCGCGCTGTCGATCGACGCGCTACGGCGCGTTCTCTTGTAATTACTCCCCGTGAGCGTAATCGATTGCGATGCGTCGATAATCGATTACTCTAACTGTGGCTTACGCCGTCGGATGGCGCCACGTACCCGCTTATGAGAATGTACCGCTTGTAATGTGTGTTGTGTCGGTGTGGTGTTACGAATTTCGATGCCTCTCTGACCTTCAGGTTCTCCTGATATTTTCGGGAGCCCTTGCAGATATTTTGCGTTTTACAGGTGTACGTAAGTGTGTGTGTATCGTCGCCTGGTATTCCGTGTACCTCCTCGCACTTTATATTCTCCTAATACTAATTATCTATTTAGCCTGTCGTAATTTATTCCTCCTTCGATTAATCTTAATGTTTTTTAGTACTCTTTTTTCTTATTCTTCTCCCAGTTTTTTGTTTCTGTATTTATTGACTTGAAAAACTATTTCCTAACTTTTTTAAGTTTTTTAAAGTTCCCCTTCTCAGCTTTCCACCCTTAACGGGGTACTTTCCTGAGCGGTACTTTTTAATCCACATAAAAAGTCAGACTTTCTTAAGGCGCCTTCTTCCTTCTCTCGTTTTTTCAATGTTTTTCCCCTTCTCAGCTTTCCACCCTTGACGGGGTACTTTCCTGAGCGGTACTCATTGATCCACGACAAAAAGAAGAAGTGACGTTCCTTCAACTTTCTTCCTCTTTTATACTCACAATTGATTGTTTATTTTTCCCCTTCCCTTACCAATTACCCATCATTCCCTTTATTGTTAACCTTTTTTCATGTTTTAAATAAATTTATTCTTCCTTTGTTTTTTTTTGTTACTTTCTCTGTTTTCTTTCCAACGACGTTTCCCCTTCCCTTACTTTTTACCTGTCGTTACCTTTCTCTACTGTTTTTGTTTATTTTCTGTTTTTCTTTTTCTCTCTAACTTTTTCTACCTTAGACTGTTTTTGTTCTTTTCTGTTTTTTCTTCTCTCACTCGTCTTTCCTTTCGTTTATTGTCTTATGACCTTGAAGGTCATACCTGCCCACTTGACTTTTATGATTTATTATTCCCCCTCCCCTACTTTTCTAGTGGGTCGGTTGATCTGAATTTGTGGTGGGGGGTATGGCGCCTGAGACGGACCTGTACCTCTCAATATATATATATATATATATATATATATATATATATATATAGTATGTCTCTCTCACGCCTCTGACACCATGTTGAATATTTGGTCTAGATATTGAATAGCGTTTAATGTCAGTCAGCAATACGTCACGTCCTTAAAAACTCGTAAAATCCCGCACAGACCCTACATTGATCGCTCTATTTTTTTTCTGCTCTCCGACTCTATACGAATGGTGGTATAAAAAAGCCTGAGAGGGGAGGCGCTAGACTTCTAATATAATGATAAAGAGAAAAAATATTTTTTTTTCTTTAAATTGTGGAACGTTGTGATTGCTGCTGCTCGGAAGTTTTAACACTTTGAATGGAGCAGTCAACAAACCAACATCGTTTTTTACTTCAACAATTTTTTCAAACTTATAAATATGTGTAGCATCGTGTTAGAACAAAGACTACGAGAACAAGCTATACTCATAAATTCGGTGGAAGAGTACAATGTGTGGGAGCAACAATACAGTGAATTAATTGAATCGTTGGAGAACCAAAATCGAAATAAACGTCCGCGATTGACAATTGGCAATCGCCAATCATTAATCGCTCAGATAGCGCGACTTGAAAGTTTGAAAAATTCGATACGTCAACGTTTTGTTCATGAGGGGGCTGGATGTAGTGCGCGAGGAAATGGTTTGATTTGGCGGAACATTGACACGGCATTCGAAAGTCGCATACTGACTGGTTCAGTAATTAACCGCAACCATATTGAACCACGTCAATTTCTCAAAGATGCCCGAGACATAGTGCTTTTACATGTGAAAAACATCATTGAACAACATTTTAGTGTAAAGGTTAATACCACGTTCAATGGTGAGTTTGTGGCAGGTGATTTGCACGCAAACAAAAGTGTCAATACAAAAAACTTTGAACTTTTTCAAACATCTGATTTAGATGAGTGGTATGAACAACGCGTTGTCGAACCCACTCTAGCATCCCTTGACGAATTTCAAGAACGCGATAGTGGCTGGACCTTGTTAAAAATTCTAAATTTAACCATAAGTGTGAATAAATATAATCCAATGCGTGCCGGTTGCCACCTTAAATTGCCACAGGAAGTAATGACAAAGCGCGCAGTAGTAAATATAAAGTCCAATGATAATGCGTGCTTTGCGTGGTCCGTGATCGCGGCTCTATACCCTGCCGAACGTAAAAGTGATCGTGAATCTTCATATCCACATTTTTCGACGGTTTTAAATCTGCAGGGTATTGCCTTCCCCGTGACTCTAGAAAAAATTAAAAAATTCGAACAACAAAATAATTTATCAATCAATGTGTATACCATCGAGAAGAAGAAAACCCTTCCAATACGCATTAGTGAGCACAAAAGGGATAAGCACATAAATTTGCTGTACCTTCAAGATCCATCAGACACCAATGTTGGACATTTTGCGTGGATTAAAAATTTATCCAGGCTGGTGAGCTCGCAACTTAGCAAACTGGGCGATCGAAAATATATCTGCGATCGGTATGTAAATCTAAAATACAATCAAATATGCGACATACTTATATATTTCAAAAAAAAATCGGTCGAATAAAAACAATTAAATCTCTTTGCACAGGTGCTTGCATTACTTCAGTTCGAATGTGAAACTAGAGTCACACACAACGGATTGTGGAAAGCTGAACGACTATGCCATTCAGTTGCCACGCGAAGAGGACAAGTGGCTCACTTTCAGCAACTTGGATCGGAAGCAGCGTCTCCCCTTCGTTGTATACGCAGACCTCGAGTGTGTCTTGTCGAAAACCGACGATCCAAATAGGTATCAACATCACCAAGTATTCAGTGCTGCGTATTACATGCATTGTTCATATGACAATTCCCTGTCCACATATCAGTCGGCTCGCAGTGATAATTGCATTTCCTGGTTCGTTCAAGAACTGAAAAGTTTAGCTATTCGCGTGAAAACTATTTTATGTACTAATGTCCCCATGATACATTTGACACGCGAGGAATGGGCAGAATTCCGCCGCGCTACGCACTGCCACATATGTGAGAAAACATTTACGCAAGGCGATACACGTGTTAGAGATCATTGTCATTGGACTGGACGTTATCGAGGCCCTGCGCATTCGAACTGCAATTTGAACTTTCGGCAATCCTTTTTCATCCCCATCGTATTTCACAATTTATCCGGATATGATGCGCATTTCATTATTAAGGAAGTGGCTACAGCTTTCGAAGGGAGTGTCGAAGTACTTCCCATAATAAAAGAAAAGTATATTTCATTTACGAAAAATGTGAAACTCACGAACGATACGCGAAATGACATCAAATTGCGATTTATCGATTCATATAGATTTCTCAATACTTCTCTCGATAAATTGGCATCGTTTCTTACCAAGGATAAACTAAAAATTTTGAAATCTTCAATTCCTAACAATCAACAATTTGATTTATTGACACGCAAAGGTGTTTTCCCATATGAATATGTGGATGATGTCAGTAGGCTGCAAGAAACGTGTCTACCGCCAATTGACTCATTTTACAGTTCATTGAGTGGTGGCACTGTAAGCGAGAGCGACTATACATACGCGGAAAATGTCTGGAAGGAATTCTCTATTCAAACGTTAGGCGAATATAGCGATCTATATTTGAAAACGGATGTCCTGTTATTAGCTGACATATTTGAAAATTTCCGAGATAGCTGTATTGAGAGCTATGGACTTGACCCGGCATATTACTATTCACTCCCCGGATATACATGGGACGCAATGTTGAAGCATACGAGTATTAGATTCGAATTGCTCACTGACATTGACATGGTCATGTTTATCGAACGTGGTATACGTGGCGGACTAAGTCAATGTTCGAACAGATATGCCAATGCGAATAACAAATATATAGACTCACACGATCCATCTAAAGCTTCATCGTATCTTATGTATTTCGATGTAAATAATTTGTACGGCTGGGCAATGTGTCAATTTTTGCCTTATGCAAATTTCAAATGGGTCAACGACCTGTCAAATTTTGATGTATCATCGATCTCAAACGATTCGCCTACGGGCTACATTCTCGAGGTAGACTTGGATTATCCACAAAATTTACACGATGCACATAGCGATCTTCCGTTTTGTCCAATGCGTGGAAAACCACCCGGTAAGCGGCAGGACAAGTTGCTCGCAACTTTGTATAATAAAGAGCGCTATATTGTACATTACCGGAATGTTCAGCAGTGTCTACGCCATGGGCTCCGTATAATAAAAATCCATCGAATATTGCAATTCCAACAATCTCCATGGTTACGGTCTTACATCGAGCTAAACACGCAATTCAGAACCATGGCGAAAAATGATTTTGAAAAAAATTTATATAAACTGATGAATAATGCGGTATTTGGCAAAACGTTCGAAATCACGTTGACGTGAAACTGTTGACAAAATGGGAGGGGAGATATGGTGCCGAGGCGATGATTGCGAAGCCCAACTTTCACAGTAGGAGCATCTTTTCCGAAAACTTGATTGCCGTTGAATTGCGTAAACTTGAAGTGAAATTCTACAAACCAATATATGTCGGTATGTGCATACTCGATATATCGAAAACGTGTTTGTACGAGTTCCACTATGATCATATGGCTCCGCTGTATCGTGAAAAATGTAAGATAATGTACACCGATACCGATAGCCTTATCTACCACATCGAGTGCGAAGATGTATATGAAGGTATGAAGCAAACTATTGTCCGGTTCGACACGAGCGATTATCCCATCGATAATGTTTTCGATATTCCATTAGTAAATAAGAAAGTACCAGGTCTTATGAAGGATGAAAACAACGGTGCTATAATGACTGAATTTGTTGGACTTCGGTCAAAAATGTATGCGTTAAGAGTAGATGGTAAAAAGGATACCAAAAAAGTTAAAGGTGTAAAGAGTGGCGTTGTCGCAAGAACAATAACTTTTGATGATTATATGGAGTGTTTAAATGAGGAGATTGAAGTGTGTCGGAGCCAAACGTGTATAAGATCCACACTGCACGATGTATATACTATTCGCGAAAGAAAAATTGCTCTTAGCCCACACGATGATAAGCGATATATCATACCCAATAGCACAAACACTTTACCATGGGGACATTACAGAATACCATTTTAACACCGATATATTCTATAACATCGCAATCTTTTTTGTATATTTTTCAACTGGTAGAAAATAAAGAAGAGAAAAAAACATTACCCTTTGTAATCCATATATTCATTCAAACTATTTTCCTCCATATTGTCGTGACGCATTGTTCAGGGAAAAAAGATTCAAATGCGAGGAGCAAAAAAAAAGAGCTACCCAAGAGACACATGATGCGGTGTCGGGGAAGACGAACTCTTCATCCTTTGCAGCACGTGCGGAGATGGAGACGGCACTTGACCGCCACTTGTTGGGGCTTTCGGCAGAGAGGAAGGAGTCATAAATTTAAAAAAAAAAAAGATTTTTTATTGTTCACTACAAATCAGATGTATTTATCCAACTATTGTGGGTATTGTCGAAACCCAACCATTTTACAAACATTCGATTGCCACGTTTCTTCAGTACTTTTTCCACGAGATAGATATCGGGATATTTAACTTTTAGAAGCGCTTGCTCGTAGAAACCACCTGCAATAGGTTTATCCGTATGGTCTTTCAGGCTATACATTACAGGGCTTGTGTTTTTCACGCTATATATTGTAAATATTTCCGTTGTCCAGTTTGGTGTGTAACCCTTTTCAAATACACTCTTAAATTTGCTGATTCTCACGTTATCGCCAATTTTGAATTTTGGTGGCTTCTTCATTGGAGGTTGAGTCTTGTTAAAAACTTGTCGCAATATTTTCTTCTCGTTACCGACATTGACATTCCTTGGCTTCATTCTAATTGTACGGTGTACAGAGTCATTATACTCGACAATTAAATTATCAAGAATATCGATCCACTTAAAATTACCACGAAGGCTAAATTGCTTCCACATTTTGTTTTTCAGTGTACGATTAAAACGCTCGCAAATGGATGCTTTAAAATTACTATACGTTGAATACATGGTAATATTGTGCTTTTCCATTAGAGACTTGAAAGTGGAATTATAAAATTCTTTTCCATGATCGACATGCAAGTTCTGTGGTGTCCGTCCTCCCTTATCGATTATCGACTTCATTGCGGCTGCTGTATCTCTGCCATTCTTACTCAACATTGGTGCGGCCCAGGCGAATTTTGAGAAAGTATCGATGACGGTGAGGAGAAATTTATGTTTGGAGTTTTCACGCGCGTATGATGACATATCGACGAGATCAGCTTGCCAGGTTTCGTCCAAACCACGGATGTCCACATGTCGACGAGGATAATTTCGTCGAGCAGGCCTATGTAGCTCCAGCACGAGAGCGCTCTTTTTCTCGTTCATTTTCTAGTCCACTCAGTCGCGCATCCAGTGCAGCAATGGTGCGTGAATTACGAATCACCAAATCTTGTAGAGTTTTGACATCGACCTCGAGTGTTTTTGCAATGTCTCTCATCGTAGCTTCAAGTCCATTAACCAACAACTGATTACTCTCATTCATTTCTTTGCGTATGTTCTTAATGATATTTCGAGATTTTTTATGCAAAGCACTTAGAGTGATGGCGTCATCTTGTCCTTCCGGATTAGCGACGTTACACAATCGTTTCTGCCCCAAGTCATAATGGCCATCTGCGGTCGTTCTAAACCCAATCCCAGGTCGGCCCGGAGGACCTTGCTTATTGAGGAGCACACTCTTATTTAATTGGCGTCCAAACACATCGACACTCATGTTGAGAATGCGTGAATTCTCCGATGCTGAGTTAATAAATGATTTCAGCTTCGCGCAATTCCTCGATAATCGATATGATTTCATTCGAATGCGCAGAATTTCCGGCTGCTTGCGATGCCAAAAGTAAGCGAAGACGATCTACCAGCTCATTTGGATTATCCCAATAAATATAGTCCAATTGGGTGTTTTTTCTGGCTAGCTTATACTTTGGCATACCCTTTCCCACATGATGATCGACTATATTTGCGATATAAGTGTTGAATTTATGGCAGATATTACGTCGTATAGCCTCATTAGGCTTGTAAAATTTTTTGTGGGCATTTGTCGAGATAACAATCTTTTCATAGTTTTTCAAATCGTCCGGTGTGAGAGTTTCGACATTGGGCACTTTTTTAAACAACAGCTCCGTTAATCCAATAGTTTTCGGATAATTCACATCACCCACACGAATATGTTGAGACTCGAAAATTATCGGAGAATTGCCAATCATTAATTTGTTTTTTGCGAGATTCCGTACACCATATAATACATCCAAGCTTGCCTTTCTATTTGTTCGTAATAATAGGAGATATTCACCGATTAATTCATCAACATTCTGCGAGTCATCATCATCATCCTCATATATCAATTTGAAAGAATCTTGTGTTTCACTCTTGAAGGAATCTTGTGTCTCATCCTTCAATTGATTTTTCACACTATTTATCGCATCTCTTTCTTCAGCATTATCACTCACTTTTTCATCCTTAATTTCCTCCTTCGCTACCTCGCCGTTTTTATATGACACCAATTTCTCCAGTGGTCTCACTATAGGCTTAAAGACGTCTTGCATTCTCTGCTCATCGCTATCTTTTCCCATTTTCATCATTCGATGCTTTCGTCTGATTGCATTGCTCGCCTTGGCAATTTCACACAATACATCTTTTTCACGCAAAAGTTGTTCGGTCTTCATGTTGTCACTGTCAAGGTATGCACAATACTGTCTCTTCAACCACCAGCGATGAATCATTTATCAATGGTCAGAAAATAATGAAAACCTTGTCTATATCGACCCTCATTAATACCACTATCCTTGTCAATCGTGATAAATGCATACTTGTCGGAATTCCAGCATTTCATGCACATGTTTTTAAAGCACGTATAAGTCATATCCGTATTAACATGATCGTTGTAGACGTGTTTGAGGTTCATATCGTCCTGCTTGAAAAGCACCACGAAATTTGCATTATCTCTCACGAGATGTTTGGGGATACGGGTGTACGTCTGACAAAGATAAAAACTGTCAACAATCTCGTGTCTTCCCATGGAAAAGAAGGCTCTAACATTATCCTGTTTTTCACAGGCTATATCATCAAAGATGAATATAGAGTTGGATTGTGCCTCACTTGGTGCTATCACTTGTTCATGCGCGTTGAACGGATGATACGCAACTCCACTCACAGGTTCGAGCAACCGTTCGAGCAACTTATACTTTGGCTGCTTCAGCGATTTGGAATACAAGTAAATGTTCTCAAATCTCAAACCATTGGGATGGATGATAAGAGTGAGCAGAGCGTTGGTTTTCCCACAATTCGATGGGCCAAAAAACAGTGCACGTATGCTATCCGGCAATAAATTTCCATGACGTTTTTGCCGCTTTTTCGCTCCAGCATCTTCGACTAATTCATCGAAATTTATCACGGGAAGTCCGCCTCCGATAGTTTGCTTGTTGGGCGTCATCTTACACAAGACTAACGGCGAAATCATATAAATAGCATTCTTATAGGGATTATCCATCAGTCGCGTGTTGTCTTTAGACATGATTGTGCATGGCAAGAGTGGTAAAGGTTTCGTCAACCGCCTAATCAACAAACTTCCCGTTGAACTACATCTGCCCGGGTATCAGTATTGCGGACCAGGCACAAAGTTGACCGAGCGGCTTGCTCGTGGTGATCCGGGTATTAATCCATTAGATACGGCATGCAAACAACACGATATTGCATATTCGAAAAATCCGGACAATCTTGAAGCGAGACATTTGGCGGATAAAGTGTTGTCTGAACAGGCTTGGTAACGTGTTACTGCTAAAGACGCTAGCATCGGTGAAAAAGCGAGTGCTTGGGGTGTGGCAAATATTATGAGGACAAAGAGAAAATTCGGTATGGGGATGAAGGCCCGTAAGGGTGGCGTTTGTTTGAAAAAAATAATTGGCGCCGCAAAGAAGACAATGATTGAAAGTAATGATCCACAAAAGATTATTAAATCAGCTCTAAAGGGTGCTCGTGCAGCTGTAAAGACACAAGGTGTCAAAATGTGCACACCTCGGGTTCTACCGGTACCTCATAAAATTGGTGGTTTATTACCGTTCCTCGTCCCCATTTTTGCGGGTCTTAGCGCTGCTGGTGCTTTGTCAGGTGGTGCGGCTAGTATAGTTAAAGCTGTAAATGCTGCTCAAGCAGCTAAACGTGAATTGGATGAAAGTAAGCGTCATAATCGAAAAATTGAAGCAATTGCATTGGGCAAGGGCTTACATCTGAAACCATATAAGCAGGGATTGGGTCTCCATATCAAGCCAAAAAACTAGAAGTAACGCTACCTCACCGACCCCTCACCGACATCGACCTTCTTAAATATGCGAAAATCCTCAAGATTCCATATTTCCGTGGGGTTTACATGCGCGATACATTACCAGCGAGCGGACCCCTGAAATGTGAAGCAGCAATTGTAAATTTGGATGAAAATGTCGGTCCTGGAACACACTGGGTCGCTTACAAAAAGACTGGATGGAAAGTCGTGTACTTTGATAGTTTCGGCAATCTTCCACCACCATCCGAACTCATGAGATATTTTCGTGTTGGTAGCGTTAATTATAATTATAAGGGATATCAGGAATATGATACGATTGAATGTGGACATTTGTGTCTGAAGTTTCTTCCTCGACAATTGCAGCACAAAGACAAATATGAACTATATATAGGTAGGAAATGACGTGGAGAATTCAGTTGTCAATTTACCAGCACCATGGATGATAGCTTAACCTTGACTATATCTAGCTCATCGTCCATACTCGAGGCGCAGTACTTTCCCCCCATCGAACTCTCGCCACACAAAAGTTATACCCTCGGTCTCGTTGAATTGTTAACCTTCAACTCTATTCCAAATATCGACGTTGACCATGATAAACTTTACGTGGGAGATGAGGTGTTGACGATACCTACGGGTAGCTATGAAATAGAGGATATTGAGACGTTTGTACAAGGAGAGCTCACGCGTAAAAACATCAAAATTAGCATTAAACCGAATAATAATACGCTACGCAGTGAGATCGAGTGTGATCATGATGTCAATTTTGAGCCGAAAGATTCCATTGGCCATCTTCTAGGCTTCACCGCACGCAAATTGGAGGCCAATAAAAGACACGAATCTGACCTTCCTGTAGCCATTCTCAAAGTGAACGCCCTACGCGTTGAGTGCAATATTACCGCTGGAGCCTATATTAACGGACAAAAAGTACACACAATTCACGAATTTTTTCCATCTGTGCCACCGGGCTATAAGATCATTGAAGTTCCTTCACACGTTATTTATCTGCCAATCACGAGCCGAACGATTGATACCATACAGCTTCGCATAGTGGACCAGGACGGTGATTTGGTAAATTTCCGAGGTGAAGTAATCACCATAGGCCTGCATATAAAGTCGTGATGGGTATAGTTTTCAATAGATCCGTCAATAACAATAAACGGTCATGGATAAAAACAATCAGTCGTCGGTCAGTGCCCAAAGTGCTAACACCTCAAAACATGCTACTCTTGAAGAATTTGGGTTTCAAAGTGCGTGGCGAAAGCGTGTAAAAAATTATTTAGTCTGAGCTTTGTGCATCTGTTGCGTGAAATGGAAGAAGAAATTGTAAACATTCAAACGCCCGTGGTCTTTGATGAATCTATCATCCATTGTGAGATTCATGCTCATCAGCCATATGCATCTTCAACCTTCAATAACAGCGATGAAATCCGTATTGCCATCCAACATCAAGACCTCTCTATCCTGCCAAGCAAGAGTTCCCTACACATATGTGGGAAATTATCCAAGCGTGATGGGGCGCCAACCACGGCTACAAGTCTCGTCAACAATGCCATTTGTTATTTGTTTGAGGAAGTGCGATATGAATTGAATGCCATAGAAATTGATCGTAATAAGAATGTCGGTATTACGAGTGTAATTAAGGGATATTCATCTCTCTCACCGGTCAAAAGTTCTATGCTCGAGAACACGGGATGGCTCGATGTCGAAGAGACCAAGCAGATTGTAGACGTATCGGGAAACTTTGATGTGTGTATACCGCTCAGCATGCTCCTCGGATTTGCTGAAGATTATCGGAAAATTGTCGTAAATGCCAAGCACGAGTTGATTCTCACAAGATCAAAGACCGATGACAATGCCATTGTACAAACAGCACCCGAAGACTACAAACTCGCATTGCATAAAATAGAATGGCTCGTACCGTATGTCACAGTCTCAGATCAGCGAAAAATTCAACTGTTAAAGTTTCTCGCCAAAGACGCACCAATTTCCATGAGTTTTCGTACATGGGAACTGTATAAATATCCATTGCTGCCTGCCACCTCCAAGCACGTATGGTCTGTGAAAACCTCGAATCAGCTGGAGAAGCCACGATATGTCATACTCGCGCTGCAGACGGAACGAAAAAATAAGAAACAACACAATGCGAGCCACTTTGATCATTGTAACCTGAGCAATGTCAAATTATACCTCAACTCGCAATGTTATCCATATGGAAATTTGAATTTGAACATTGATCAAAATCAATATGCTCTACTCTACGAGATGTATGCAAACTTTCAGCCGACCTATTACAACAAAGAGGCTGAACCATGGCTGAGTAGGATGGAATTTTTAGAAAAAGCCCCCCTCGTTGTCATTGACTGCTCAAAGCAAAACGATTCTCTCAAGTCCGGTCCTGTGGACGTGCGTCTTGAGTTCGAATTGAAAAACAATATTCCACCGCAAACCTCAGCATACTGCATGATCCTCCATGATCGTATTGTCGAGTACAATCCAATTAGTGGTGGGGTGAAAAAATTGGTATAAAATCATGCCGATGATTCGCGTCCACGTCAGTCAACATGGAGCTTATCATCGATGTGCAGGGCTTCAAGAGACCCATCAACAAATTTGTCCTAAAGGAGATGTCCATCGTCAAACTCCACGACAAGAATGCTGAACCGCTGACGCTCGCCTTCGACGCACCATTTGCATGGGACTCTTTACCGGCCAAGTACAAAATGACAAACAAGTGGCTGGAACGCAATTTCCATGGAATACGATGGGATCACAGCGGCATACCATACGAGGCAGCTAGAAAGACAATTCGAGAAATCTTGCAAGGAGCTCCAACCATCTATGCGAAGGGTTTCTAGAAATGCTCATGGCTATCAAGATTCACGGATCCCGCAACAAAGGTCATCGACTTGGAGACTCTGGACTGTCCATCGCTGCAGAAGTTGCCGAAAATCACAAACTCCAAATGTCCGCACCATTCCTTCAACACGAAATACAACTGCGCCCATGTGAATGTAAAATCGCTGAAAAGCTGGTTAAGTGTATACGAAGCGTTGTGTGAGCGAGGGATTTTTTTAAATGAATAAAAAAACATTTCGATGAAAATATATAACATTTGTGTTCTTCATTTATTCTACGGCGAAAATAGTTTGAATTTCTCTTTCTCATACATTTCAATAATACAGTTTTTTTTTTTAACATTTTTACATATTCAACACTGAAAACGTTGAAAGCGATGGCGAGACGGCTGTGATGCGGACGGCTGTTGCACTCAACGATGCTGCCCCAACGAATTTTGTCTTTTCCACCATGCTCAGAGGTGATGGAACTTGACGCTGTTGTATTTTCCGCAACTGCATGTAGAGTTGACCATGGCGCGCCAGTTACAGCATACTCTCGATTATGCGGACAGCCGTTCGACGATGGTGTTCCAACGAATTTTTGTCTTTTTCCACCATGGTGTGCTCACAGTCGATAGAACTCGACGCTGTTGTATTTCCCACCTATGTACCTCATGAAGAGATGATGATCGCGTGCCTCTTGCCGCATACGCTCGAACGTTTCCAAATCTTCGTCGAAGGCCTTCACAAGTCGCGCTGGTAAGAAGACAGTGAACGCATTCGCAATGTCAGCGATGTAGCGTTTCCCGAACTTGGTTTGTACGGCCCTCATGTCGGAGATTGGATGCTCCGAGTGAACGATGAGTTCTGACAGCTTCGTCGTTGGAAGGAATTCAGCCATTCGGCTGACTTTGTTGATACTCGTGAAATCCATTTTCCACACTTTTCTCTTTTCAAAAAATTTTCAAAGTTATTTTTGAAGATGTTGATGTGGCGGTGGAATAGAGCAGTCTGAGCTTGGTCCATGAAATTTTAAGCTCCCTCGTTTTGTAACCCCACCACTCAAATTTTCAAACTTCTCCCCACTTTTCCAATAATGAAAAACGGGGTCAAACACGTTCGTGGAACGCGGTCCTCCTCCCACGTGGAAAGTTTCCCACCTCACGACATTTTTTACAGTCTCGACGTTGAGGTGGGGGGCCATCAATGTGATCTTTCATTTGTGGCGTATTATAATGCTCCATGCATGGAAGATATGATATCACTTCACTGTCGTTGCGATGATGTTCTGGCAATCGGTCCCACAGTAAACCAATATAATGACCCCAATATTTTAAGAGCAAGACCTTTGGAGCTTGTTCGAGCTCGTTTTTGGTCAAGTCGAGGGGGTGTTTGACCGGATGCACTGCATACATACTCGCACATGTGAACATCTTGACGTTATATTTCGGAATGAAAGCAAAATCTCCATGGGATTAAAATTCGTTTTTTTTTTTGGAACAATGACTCCTCTCATAGCCGCAGCTGCATATAATAAATAAGGCATTTTATAGCTCTTTGAAAGGCCGCCCTTCATATGGGAACTGCAGTTTTTTATATTATCGAAACAAATTCTAGCCACTCATAGTTGTTCTCTCTCTCTCTCTCTCTCTCTCTCTCTCTCTCTCTCTCTCTCTCTCTCTCACACACACACACACACGCACACACACACACACACACACACGTGCACGAGCATATCTACATTGTTCTTTGTACGGACTTCCAGTGACGTAATAAAAACGCTCCCCCTGCATCGATAATATGTAAATAATTTTGATGATTATAATAAATCACACGATTTTATGAGTTTTCAACATTTACCCACCGCCCTATGGTGTCAACGACCCCGCGCCAACCCCCCCTATCGCTCAGCGTCGCGTATCATCACGCCCCCACTCTCGGCTATCTCGCGCTAGACCCCCTCTCTGCGTCGCCTTCCCCCACCACGCCGCGTGACGTCTGCCCTCGGTCCCCCGCGCTGGAGCCCCCCGCCCCGCTCCCCCCTAAGATCCCTGGGTTAGATTCAGTCCTGTTATACTACTTATGCCAAATATTAAATACAATATTTAAAAGAGTATTTTAATTTAAATAAATTTTAATTTACTTTGGATCTGCAACGTTGACCCAGAGAAAACTGTACCTTGCTTAATCTTTTGAAACCCGTATTTTTATCGGAACCCAATTTCATTTTGCAAGGTTTAAATAACCGCTCCTATCTATGCCACCGTTTATTCCAGTTATGTCAATATCTTATGGCAAGAAAAATTTTTGATAAAGACTCCAATTTCTTACTGACAAAAATATTTTTTAAATAATGATATGTTTAGAAACGTCCAGTCATTATGCGTACGAGCATTTCTATATCAATCGAATTATCTAATTTAGAAATTCATATTTTACATTCATCATCTTATCTATACTGAGGACACATGTTGTGAATGATAAAAAAAGTTAGTCGCGTAATCATGTCTTTTGTTAAATAAATTACTCGTTCATCGATAACAAGAATATTTTGCAGTAAACAAAAACCTTCAAAAATGTAATATTTTCCCCGTCGAATTTTTTGTTCCCTTTACTGCTGCTATTTTCAAATAAAATTCGTGATTGTACTTTGAAGTCTTGTGATTGCAATTTGTTTGATGGATCTTAATATATTTATTGAAAAAATGACGGGGTCCGCATTAGATAGGGTGGTCGAATTGATATAGAAATTCTCGGTAGGATAGAAGTAAAATATATGTACCAGTAATAACATCATTGTAACAAAAGCTGTCCCCGGAAATATTTTACGAAAGCAATTGCAATCGTATACTGCGTTAAAGTGTAATGACCTAGAGCTGATATGAATTACATTCGACACTGCAGAAATGATATTCAAGCTGGAATGACAGAAATATGAACGTGAACGAATCCTATGCTCGGCGCGGCGTTCTCAGTTTGTAGAGACGCCTGTTCGAACTGTATGTTTTTTTATCGGATCGAGACGAATCCAATGTGAAAACCGGTCCATTCATATTCTGTTTTGTGTTTCATTATCGAAATAACCTGGAGACTGTTGGGATTCCTTCCCAGAATGTGATTTTTCAAAATGTTTCACCCTCGGCACGAAAAAAGCCGTTGAGGACTACGACTGCTGCTGTGGACTGTGAACGTGAACGAATCCGATGCTCGGCGCGGCGGTCTCAGTTTGTAGGGATTTTCCGACAACAGAAACACTTGCATGCAGACTCGGATGCGTTTCCCGACTTAAAAGTCGTCGATTCGAACGAAAATTCACATGAGATTCGACGTTGATAAATACGCCTGTTCCAACTGTATGTTTTTTATCGGTTCGAGACGAATCCAATGTGAAAACAGGTCCATTCATATTCTGTTTTGTGTTTCATTATCGAAGTAACCTTGAGACTGTTCGGATTCGTTCTCAGTGGGTGATTTTTAAAACTGTATCACCCTCGGCACGAAAAAAGCCGTTGAGGACTACTACTGCTGCTGTGGGCTGTGAACGTGAACGAATCCGATGCTCGGCGCGGCGTTCTCAGTTTGTAGGGATTATTCCACAACAGAAACACTTACATGCAGACTCGGATTCGTTTCCCGATTTAAAAGTCGTCGATTCGAACGAAAATTCACATGAGATTCGTCGTTGATAAATACGCCCGTTTCAACCGTTTGTTTTTTATCCAATTGAGACGAATCCAATATGAAAAACGGTCCATTCAAATTCTGTTTTGTGTTTCATTATCGAAATAACCTTGAGACTGTTCGGCACGAAAATAGCCGTTGAGGACTGCTACTGCTGCTGTGGACTATGAACGTGAACGCATCCGATGCTCGGCGCGGCGTTCTCAGTTTGTAGGGATTATTCGACAACAGAAACACTTGCAGGCAGACTCGGATTCGTTTCCCGATTTAAAATTCGTCGATTCGAACGAAAATTCACATCAGATTCGACGTTGATAAATACGCCTGTTTCAACCGTTTTTTTTTATCGGACCGAGACGAATCCAATATGAAAAACGGTCCACTCAAATTCTGTTTTGTGTTTCATTATCGAAATAACCTTGAGACTGTTCGGATTCGTTCCCAGTGGGTGATTTTTAAAAATGTATCACCCTCGGCACGAAAATATCCATTGAGGACACCTACTGCTGCTGTCGACTATGAACGTGAACGAATCCGATGCGTGGCGCGGCGTTCTCAGTTTGTAGGGACTATTCGACAACAGAAACACTTGCATGCAGACTCGGATTCGTTTCCCGGTTTAAAAGTCGTTGATTCGAACGTAAATTTACATGAGATTCGACGTTGTTAAATACGCCTGTTCCAACTGTATGTTTTTTATCGAATCGAGACGAATCCAATGTGAGAACCGGCCCATTCATATCCTGTTTTGTGTTTCATTATCGACATAACCTTGATACTGTTCGGACTCGTTCCCAGTGGGTGATTTTTTAAAATGTTTCTCCCTCGGCACGAAAAAAGCCGTTGAGGACTACTACTGCTGCTGTGGACTGTGAACGTGAACGAATCCGATGCTCGGCGCGGCGTTCTCAGTTTGTAGGGATTATTCGATAACAGAAACACTTGCATGCAGACTCGGATTTGTTTCCCGATTTAAAAGTCGTCGATTCGAACGAAAATTCACGTGAGATTCGACGTTGAAAAATACGCCTGTTCGAACTGTATGTTTTTTTATCGGATCGAGACGAATCCAATGTGAAAACCGGTCCATTCATATTCTGTTTTGTGTTTCATTATCGAAATAACCTTGAGACTGTTGGGATTCCTTCCCAGAAGGTGATTTTTCAAAATGTTTCACCCTCGGCACGAAAAAAGCCGTTGAGGACTACTACTGCTGCTGTGGACTGTGAACGTGAACGAATCCGATGCTCGGCGCGGCGTTCTCAGATTGTAGGGATTTTTGGACAACAGAAGCACTTGCATGCAAACTCGGATTCGTTTCCCGATTCAAAAGTCGTCGATTCGAACGAAAATTCACATGAGATTCGACGTTGATAAATACGCCTGTTTCAACCGTTTTTTTTTATCGGACCGAGACGAATCCAATATGAAAAACGGTCCACTCAAATTCTGTTTTGTGTTTCATTATCGAAATAACCTTGAGACTGTTCGGATTCGTTCCCAGTGGTTGATTTTAGAAAATGTATCACCCTCGGCACGAAAATAGCCATTGAGGACTCCTACTGCTGCTGTGCACTATGGACGTGAACGAATCCGATGCTCGGGCCGGCGCACAGTGGGGCAGAATCCCAAAAAGCTGGCCAAAAGTCAAATTTTTGAGTTGTATATATTCGTCTATATATGTTCAGATCTTGTTTACTGATAGTCCTAGGACGAAATTCCGGACCGGGCAGGTTTATACCTGCTCTAGGGTCGCCTCGACATCAGTCGACATTCAGCCGCCGTTCGGTACGCATTAAACAAGCGTACGCGTCGAAAAATTCTTGCCTGTTTCGAAGTGCTGTGAAACGGACGAAACTGTCTCAATTTTAATTCTGCAAAATGGAAAAACTTTCTGAAGGTATGCAGAAAATATAATTATGCACAGTTATTGCTTATTTTATGTTTGAAATATCTAAATTTTGCAACAAGTAAACATAAAAAATTATACATTTTTTTTCGAAAATCGATTTTCTAAAGTAGTTTTAAAAATGTCTTCGCGAGTCTCGACCTTGTTTCAACAAGAAACTGATAGTGTACAGTACTAAATATAATATACTAAAAAACTGGCTGCTCAGGAGTGCTCAACGAATAATTAGACAAATTTTTAGGGAGAAATACGTGGCGCGACATTAACGGACGTGTGAATGTAATCCATTGATTATTATGTTACAGCGCGTTGGTATATTTTCTGTCTATTAACATAGATTAATATTTATTTATCAATTCCATTTGTAGTATGTTCATTTATTGATTAATATTCATAGATCATTTAAATTTTAATACAGTAATTTATTATTCTAAATGTACGCTTTACGAAAATCTCAACATTTTATAAAATATTCCTGCAAGAACTCTCAGTAGCTAGAACTGTGTTTCCCCCATGTTTGTACGGCGTAACGGTTTTCGGCAGTAAAGGTGTATTAGTGTATACGTACATAGTGTATATGTAGTGTAGACGGCGATTCGGCAAGGACTGACGAGGGGCTCCTAGAGCAGCCATGTATGAAAGAAAGGAGCCCGCCTGCTGTTCAGGCTTTATTATACCTGTTGTATACTGACACCGAGGTGATTCTCGTAAAGACAGATTTCATGTAATTTCGGTTTTTTTTCGTGCAGAATGTATGTAAATATATTTGTTAATCATTTATATCATAAATATTCGTTTTCTTTATAAATATAAAATCATTTTTAGTAGTAATAAATTATTTTTGTACATTTCGAGTCAGAACACCGTATATAGTTTTGTTAAGTATAAAATGATTTCAAAATAATGTCATTCAATTTTGTACATGTTTATATTGGTATTTTACAGAGTCTTCCCAATCTTCAAATATGGAATTATCAAGAAGAGATGTTTTTTTCATGGTGAAAGACAGTTTAAAAAACGAACAGAAATTCGTTATTGGAGTTTTGAAAGATTCAATTTTCAAGAAAACAGAACATGTGATACAAGTAGACGAGGATGAAAAGTCATTAGGACTGTTATTTGCAAATTTTCGATCCAGATGGAAAGCAGCAAATAGAGGCCAAGAAAAGTTTCTAAAAAATAATGAAGAATGGTTGAATGGCACCGTATGTTTTTCAACATTATCCGATACTGAATGCACAACATCAACATCTGAGAAGATTGTGAAGAATGATGAAAAAGGAACATCTGGACGACCTTCGAAATCCTTTGCTTCATCCAGCGATAGATCTAAGAGGCGAAAGACTGAAGAAATACGTTTTACTTTATCTACAGAAGAATTGACGTATGCTGCTCAAATGAGTTTAAGGACTTCTGGTCAAGTGGATGCTGCTCAAGTTCTTAAAGATGTCACATGAACCAGCCCAACAAGAGCCTCAAAATATATAGCTGCTGTTCGGTCAAAAAATGAGACACCTTTAACCCCAGACGAAGCACTTTCTTTGATGATCGAGAAAGGAGAATCAAAGCGCTCTTATCAGCTATCAAGAAATGCAGCTAGAGCACGTAAATGCAAATTATACCCATCATACCATGAAGTAGAAAAAGCAAAAAATCGTTGTTATCCATCAGTTGTGTACATGAATATTACTGAGTCGTGCGCACAAATTAAACTACAGGCTTTACTTGATCATACCACATACAGAATTATACAACTTCAGGCTGATGTCATCGATACTCTAAATTCTGAAATTCTGCAAAAATTAGTACTTCACTGTAAATGGGGATGTGATGGAAGCAGCGGTCAAAGTGTTTATAAGCAAAAATTTGATGAGGCTGGAAAATCTGATGAAAGCATTTTTTATACTTCTCTGGTACCTTTGCAATTAATCTACAACAATCACGAGACGGATGAAGGAACTATTGTGTGGAAAAATCCTAGACCTTCATCTCCTCGATTCTGCAGACCAATACGATTGCAGTTTGTACATGAAGATGTACAATCAACATTGAAAGAAGTTACCGACATTGAACAGCAGATTGCGGGTCTTGCACCATACACTACTGAACAAAATGAAAAATCAATTTCCGTAACCTATTGTATGTCGTTTACGATGATAGACGGCAAAGTCTGTAACGCTGTAACCGGTACCACTTCTGCACAACGCTGCTTCCTGTGCAAAGCCACCTCTAAAGATTTTAATAACATCGACAAAATTATAAAAATGGACATTACTACAGATAATTTAAGATTTGGCATATCTACATTACATGCGTGGATTCGTTTTTTCGAGTGCTGTTTGCATTTGTCGTATAAGCTCACAACTCAAAAGTGGCAAGCTCGTGAAGAGGAAGTGAAAAAGATTGTGAAAGTACGCAAGGAAGACATACAGACTCAATTTAAGACAACACTGGGGCTTATCGTTGATCGACCAAAGCCAGGATATGGCAGCTCAAACGATGGAAATACCGCCCGCCGCTTTTTCGAAAATGCTAATATATCTGCTGAAATAACAGGAGTCGATGAAAATTTAATTCACCGATTTCATGTTATTTTGCAGGCAATTTCGAGCGGGTATGATATAGACGAAGAAAAATTCAAAGACTATTGTGTAAATACTGCCCGTTTATTCGTTGCTTTATTTCCATGGTATTACATGCCAACATCTGTGCACAAAGTGTTGATGCACGGAGCAGAAATTGTAAAATATGCCCTTTTACCGATCGGACAACTTTCTGAAGAGGCCCAAGAGTCACGCAATAAGGACATAAAGAACTACAGGTTACATCATTCAAGAAAATGCTCTCGAGAATCGAATATGAGAGACATTTTCTATAGGCTCTTAGTATCATCAGATCCATTTCTCTCAAGCATCAGGAAATTGCCCCAGAGACCGGCGAAATCTTTACATAAAGAAGCTATAGAAATGTTAAAACAACCTGAAGTCACCAGACAAGAGATAAGGAACGATTCCGATTTGGATACAAGTGGGTCAACATCAGAATCCGAATCGAATGATTCCAACATTGAAGATGACATACAAGATTTTTGTTACTAGAAGTAAATAACAGATATTTGATTTATTGCAAATTTTGTACTCAAGAAATTGTTCAAAAATAAAAACATGGCTCAAGAGATTTTCTACTCATTTAAACCTAAAAATATTATGAAACATTTTCTATTAAAAAATATTTAAAAATTGAAAATTTTTGTGGAATCGTCTATATATCGCGTCTGCTATTTTGAAAATTAACATTCCTATAACAAATTCGTAATCAGCGATCCCAAAAACCCTTAAGAAATATGATTGGGTATTTTTTACTGAATTATTTGACTAATTGGTTGAATTATGTCCGCCATTTTGGGTCCGCCATTTTGAAAATCGTAATTCTGATAACAGATTCGTATTCAGCGACCCCGAAAACCCCCGAGAAGAGAATTGGAGATCATTTTGGACACTTTCCGAATTTTGGCCAGCTTTTTGGGATTCTGCCCCACTGTGCGGCGTTCTCAGTTTGTAGGGATTATTCGACAACAGAAACACTTGCATGCAGACTCGGATTCGTTTCCCGATTTAAAAGTCGCCGATTCGAACGAAAATTCACATGAGAATCGACGTTGATAAATGTGCCTGTTTGAACCGTTTGTTTTTTATCGAATCGAGACGAATCCAATATGTAAAACGGTCCATTCAAATTCTGTTTTGTGTTTCATTATCGAAATAACCTTGAGACTGTTCGGACTCGTTCCCAGTGGGTGATTTTTTTTTAAAGTTTCACCCTCGGCACGAAAAAAGGCGTTGAGGACTACTACTGCTGGTGTGGACTGTGAACGTAAACGAATCCGATGCTCGGCGCGGCGTTCTCAGTTTGGAGGGATTATTCCACAACAGAAACACTTACATGCAGACTCGGATTCGTTTCCCGATTTAAAAGTCGTCGATTCGAACGAAAATTCACATGAGATTCGTCGTTGATAAATACGCCCGTTTCAACCGTTTGTTTTTTATCGAATCGAGACGAATCCAATATGTAAAACGGTCCATGCAAATTCTGTTTTGTGTTTCATTATCGAAATAACCTTGAGACTGTTCGGACTCGTTCCCAGTGGGTGATTTTTAAAATGTTTCACTCTCGGCACGAAAATAGCCGTTGAGGACTGCTACTGCTGCTGTAGACTATGAACGTGAACGAATCCGATGCTCGGCGCGGCGTTCTCAGTTTGTAGGGATTATTCGACAACAGAAACACTTGCATGCAGACTCGGATTCGTTTCCCGATTTAAAAGTCATCGATTCGAACGAAAATTCACATGAGATTCGACGTTGATAAATACGCCTGTTTCAACCGTTTTTTTTTATCGGACCGAGACGAATCCAATATGAAAAACGGTCCACTCAAATTCTGTTTTGTGTTTCATTATGGAAATAACCATGAGACCGTTCGGATTCGTTCCCAGTGGATGATTTTAGAAAATGTATCACCCTCGGCACGAAAATAGCCATTCAGGACTCCTACTGCTGCTGTGCACTATGGACGTGAATGAATCCGATGCTCGGCCCGGCGTTCTCAGTTTGTAGGGATTATTCGACAACAGAAACACTTGCATGCAGACTCGGATTCGTTTCCCGATTTAAAAGTCGCCGATTCGAACGAAAATTCACATGAGATTCGACGTTGATAAATCTGCCTGTTTCAACCGTTTGTTTTTTATCGAATCGAGACGAATCCAATATGTAAAACGGTCCATTCAAATTCTGTTTTGTGTTTCATTATCGAAATAACCTTGAGACTGTTCGGACTCGTTCCCAGTGGGTGATTTTTTTTAAAGTTTCACCCACGGTTCGAAAAAAGCCGTTGAGGACTGCTACTGCTGCTGTGGACTATGAACGTGAACGAATCCGATGCTCGGCGCGGCGTTCTCAGTTTGTAGGGATTATTCGACAACAGAAACACTTGCATGCAGACTCGGATTCGTTTCCCGATTTAAAAGTCATCGATTCGAACGAAAATTCACATGAGATTCGACGTTGATAAATACGCCCGTTCCAACCGTATTTTTTTTATCGGGTCGAGACGAATCCAATGTGAAAACAGGTCCATTCATATTATGCTTTGTGTTTCATGATCGAAATAACCTTGAGACTGTTCGGATTCGTTCCCAGTGGGTGATTTTTAAAAATGTATCACCCTCGGCACGAAAATAGCCATTGAGGACTACTACTGCTGCTGTGGACTGTGAACGTTAACGAATCCGATGCTCGACTCGGCGATCTCAGTTTGTAGGGATTATTCGACAATAGAAACACTTGCATGCACACTCGGATTCGTTTCCCGATTTAAAAGTCGCCGATTCGCACGAAAATTCACATGAGATTCGACGTTGATAAATATGCCTTTTTCAACCGTTTGTTTTTTATCGAATCGAGACGAATCCAATATGTAAAACGGTCCATTCAAATTCTGTTTTGTGTTTCATTATCGAAATAACCTTGAGACTGTTCGGACTCGTTCCCAGTGGGTGATTTTTTTAAAAGTTTCACCCTCGGCACGAAAATAGCCGTTGAGGACTGCTACTGCTGCTGTGGACTATGAACGTGAACGAATCCGATGCTCGGCCCGGCGTTCTCAGTTTGTAGGGATTATTCCACAACAGAAACACTTGCATGCATACTCGTATTTGTTTCCTGATTTAAAAGTCGTCGATTCGAAGAGACCTTTGACTCCCAATTCGTATTCAGCAGCCTGAAAAACCCCCGAGTACAGACTTTCATCCGAATTGAATACGTTTTTGACATTTGGCCGGCCTTTTGGGATTCCAGACCACCTTCAATGAGGTCCCGGACTCGAGGCAAAGTTAGGTCGCTATTTTGCATCAGAAAAGAGTAGCTCGATTCTATTCCATATTTTCACAAACCCATTAAACCCGTTCCACGATAAATCGCGAATGCCGTAATGCCGTTCTTCTTAATTTGGCCCCTTAAATGCGGTTTCCCAAAGTCGAGTTTTCGCTGAAGGTTCAATTGCCACTGCACAAGTCGATAAATGTACTTTATCTCGTAAAAATTCTCTACTTCGATTCAAAATAAGATTCACGGGTTCGCTTCTTCAGCGTGAGCCCCTTAACATTTCTCGGCGATAATAAACATCTCGCTAAGGAGCTTCCTCACACCCAAAAACGAAACGTTCGCCCCGTTTGAAGGAAGCCCTCTGATCCGTTTTCGACAAACAAATTTGCACGCGTCCCATTCTGCAATTCAACCCCTTAAATCCCACTCTCAATCGCCTCCTCTTGCCGTAAAACTCTAAGGTGAACTTACTTCCTCATTATCTTTAAGACCGCTTTCACATTTAATCGTCACGCATTCTTTGTTATCTCAATTCACCCCTTAAACACGATTTCGGGAAGACCGCTTTCTTTGCGTTCACAAACGGTACATCCATCCAGCGCGGCTCGAATCGTTAGGCCAGTCGTCGAGTGTCTCATGACAATCGCTCGTTTAATTATTGACTCATGGCCAGCGCTTTTAGGTGCTTTCGTACTTTTTCTTCGCCGATTCCGCGGGACCTGCAAACAAATGAAGCCCGTTCGACATTCATATTCCACGTTACACTCGCACACTCGGACGCCTGTCATCGTAACGTCAGCCACGACCCGACATCTCTCGGTGACTTCTGCAACCTCATGACAGCCACGTCAAGAAGATAGCGGCGAATGTTCCAACGCCCACTTCGTTCCTGGCCATTCCAACTCCGCCGTTCCTCGCAGTTCAGTTTGAACTATCGTTCGATATTGATTTTTCAATGACCTTTTTCTCAACGGTACCATTTTTTTGAGGCCCTCATCCGGGTCCTACGTGTTCAGTATCAAGTCCACTTTGCTTCTCTAAGCGCGGAATGCCATTTTTGTTTTTACCCAGATTTTTTTTATTATTTTTAGTGGAATATACTTTTCTCACATAGGCGCTATATTTTTTTCGAAGAGTTCTCGAAAAACCATTTCAAAAGCGCACCTTTGCCGTCCCAAAATGGCCGCGCAAAAATTTAAAAAAATGGGTGGCCACTTTATAATTGTCACCCTGTATACACTTATGTGCTTGCTTGGAAACCGTTGAACGATTATACAAGTTGTGATGAATTGCATGCCATTTAGATGCATACGATAATTGTTAAATGTGAAAAAACTTTCGCAGCCCACAATTAATTAATTAATTTTTTTATTTTTTAAATATATATAATACTTCAACAGCTGTCGCAGGGTGTAAATCACGGATCGTCGGGCTGTTTCAGTAAACATCGGAGAACAAAATCAGGCCCCCAACAATTGAACACAACAATGATTTTGCCGTCTGAAGCACTAGCAGACGCCTCGTATCCTCCGAGTCGACGAACGATCTTTCGCCACTCAGACATCCACTTGGAGGACGTCATAGTAGCAGCATTGATCCCGACGGTCCTGTACACGCAACTCCTCTGGGAACGCGGCCACCACCGTATACGCAACCGTCATGCATTCACGAAACCTCCTCGTCTACTGTAAATGACGTAAGCTTTACCGCAGTTAGGGTAGAGGTGGGGAATACCCCTCTCGTATTTGTGGAACGAGCGTGTTAATTTTTCGTTGGTGAAACAAATTTGTCTTTTTTTCTCAATCGAGACAGAGTACTTACTACTGATGGATTTTTTTTTAACGGTAGAATAATTTGGCATCGAGACCCTACCACGTCTCTTGATTTGAACATATACTAATAAAAATAGTCGTAAATGACAACTCGATGTCAACGAGCACTCTATCGTTTTTCATTTGTCAAAGATGTTGTTTGTCAATTTATTGTCATGTATATTTTATTTCATGTTTTTTATTTATTATAAGTAGAAAAATATGACACAACACGCAGTAAATTTGAAGCTCGAAAAATAAAAAATTTGTGGACTTTGACAGATTTGACGTGAATATCATTATGAAATTAACTGTATAAACTCTTTGGCAATCAAATAATGTGGAGCCCACCCAGGTCGCAATTGTATCCAATAATACTTTTCACGGCAGACAATGCGTGTCATTAATCATTTGAGATTGAAAAGTTCTTAATTGATGCTCAACTGGTGCAGTTTGTGGAAGCGGCGATCAGATGTATATATAACACATATTTGTAAGTTTGTCTCATAATTATTATTCGCTGCATTTTTGAAATGATTTCGTAAAGGCTCGAGCGAGGAATGACATATAAAATTAATAGAGATTAGAAGATGCAACATTGCACACATATTATCATGTATATACGTCACTGACTCTTTGTGATATACACTTGGAGGTTTAATCATAAAGTATCATGGAGCATTATACGTTGAATCTCAAGTTGTTTGAAAACGAGTTGTGCGATAAATGAAATGAAATGAAATATCAAGAATACGTTATTTTTTAAGTCTCCAAGCGCTTGCTCCATAAAAATAACACAAAAATATATTTCGAGTGTAAAAAAAGCAAAAAGGAGTACTTTGAAACCTTCATTTTCTCGTTTGTTGCAGAATTAACAGAAATCGGAACATGGCATAGAAAAACGTTGCACTGCCCCAGGCAGGACGTTTTAAGTTAGTATTTTTATACAAATACAAAGGAATATACAGAAAAATCGAATGAATTGAAGTTTCAATGAAAATATTGAATCTTTCTCTTGTTCTTGTGTATTGTAGGCTACTCCCAAGAATTGCGAATGGAGGAATAATTGGAATAATTGGAGTGTCAGTGGAATTTCCACTGGTTTTAGTAAAGACGAAATTACAAAATCAAGTTGTAGAACCCACGGAAGCAAAGATGTATTCCTCTATGTGAGTAAAAAAAATCGGATTATCTTTACCATGAATACAAAAATACATTTATCTACTTTCAGGCTCGATTCTTCCAAGAAAACTTACAAGTCTGAAGGATATTTTGGAATGTGCAAAGGTTCGGCGGTAAATATACCGTTGATAATGCCTGAAAAAGCGATTAAACTAGCATTACTTGCCAAATGGTCCAGGGTGAGAGATGTACATTGGAAAATTGATCTCTATGTCGCATTTCCTGCCATCATTTTTCCACCAGCGGAAGAGAGGCATCGCGCGTCCGAATCGTTCCCGGCAAAAATTCGACAAAATAGACGTCCACTCAAGGCCCCGACGAAACGTCCTCGATCGTCGTCCTCGAAGGTCCACGACACCGTGTCCCGAGAGATCATCAGGCGGGGGGGGTCGTAGACCTACCCGGGTTCGGAGCAGTACAACGTCACCCTGGACGACGTGCAGCCAGGGAAAGCAAGTAAAATCGTCATCGACAGAAAGGGCGGTTGTGTGAGTAGAGACAGTTGAACAAACGACCCGCAGTGTCGAGTGCCGCCCCGGGATTTTGTAAGAACAGTTAAACAAGCGACCCTCAGTGATAAGGGCCGCCTCGAAATGTTCTACAATATAAACTGAATAGTGACGCACGTCGGAGTCAGTATCGTAGAAAAATCCAAAGATGTCCTTATATTTGTATAAAAATAGTGCGTAACGTAACTCGCCTTGTTACCCTGTCGAAGGGGTTATTTGTATTTGTGTATATGTTTAAGGAGGAAAAATAGTGCGTAACGTAACTCGCCTTGTTACCCTGTCGAAGGGGTTATTCGTATTTGTGTATATGTTTAAGGAGGAAAAATAGTGCGTAACGTAACTCGCCTTGTTACCCTGTCGAAGGGGTTATTTGTATTTATGTATGTTTAAGGAGGAAAAATATTGTGTAGCGGAGCTTGCCTCGTCGCCCAGTAAAAGCGGTGTTCGTATTATCGACCCGCCAAAGTAGACGGGTACATGTTTGTACCTAAGAACGCGAAACGGAATTTGCACAAACGCCCTGATCAGATAGGCCTTCGAGCATGTAAATTAAACAGAGTAAAATAGCGCGTAACATGTGATATAGGGAAGTGAGGTTGGAACTAGGAGAATAAAAGAGATAATGGTGGTAATAAAAAGAAACATGTTACATTTGGCGCCCAACGTGGGGCCCTGAGGATAAAACAGGAGTCCAAAACAAAAAATAATAATAATAATAATAATATAGATAACGGTTACGGTACAATCCCGTCAAAAGACAATGTCGGTGAACCGAACTCCGCCACGGGTAACGCAGACGGGGAAAACCCCGGTGTCCCCTTCTCCGGAAACTCGAACGGTGAAGGCCAAAAGGATTGTACCGCAGCACTTGGCACAGCCTACATCAGAGAAAACACGAATTAATTTAAATGACGTTTTAGGTGCGAATGAGGATCAACAGCGGTTGACAGAGGAAAGGATGCGTATTAATACCGAGATGAGACAATTGGAAGCATTGCGATTGGAACTTAAAGAAGGAAATGCGATAGCGGAAGAATTGAAACGCCTACGAGCAACAACGGAACGACAAGAAAGAGCGATAGACGAATTGCAATCGGCGGCAGCCGCTGGCGCGTTTCCTTCGACAACGCATCAGGGAGCGGACATGGTGAGTGGGCTCATGAGAGGTTTACAATCCGTTAAATTGGACGTGCCGATCCCCAAATTTAAAGATGAGACGGTCCATCACCCCCAAGAGTTTTCAGAGAAAATGGAGAGATTCCTTCTAGTAAAAAAATAGAGCCAGACATGCAAATGTTGGTCGTAGAAAACGCACTGGAAGGAAGGTCGGAGATTTGGTTTGCAGCCAAACGGGCAACGTGTCGCGATTTTCGAACATTTCGGCAATTATTTCTAGAAGAATTCTACTCCATTCCCGCTCGCGTGCGATTCGAAAGCCAGTGGTTAGGGCAAAAATATACGCCTCATGATGGGTCTCTTCAAGGATATTTCTTGAAGCAAATGACAGCCGCACGGTTTATAACTCCACCACTGGAAGCCTATGAGATTAATTATACAATAATGCAAGGTTTGCCATTGCGCGTTAGGGAAACGATGGTTAGCGTGGATTTAGGGGACACGAATGCCGTTTCGCAAGCATTGTCCCTATTAGACCGGGCAAATGAGGATAGGGAGCGAATCCGACGTGGCTATCAAGGAGCGGCGGACGGTGACAATAGGCCGGCATATAACAACAACAATAATAGGAGTTCATACGAACGGGAACAAAATAATAATAGGTCGCGAGGTAATCCCGGAGAGATGAGACCGAGTAGCAGCCACCAGAGAGATAGAGGGATAGTCGCCAATAACGATGCCCGTGTCGCGGCTACCATGACAACAACAGAAGGGATCCTTGGTACCCAGGGGGATGATCGAGCCCCGGCATATGGGTCAACGGTGCTGCCGTACCCGAGCATACCTCCCCCTTCCATGCCCTCCACAAGCGACGGAGGTGAGCATTCCCCCGATGGGGCCGCGCATTTAAACTAGTCAAGGGTGCGATGACGGCCGCTACCCCCCAGTCGCACCTATTAAAAGAGATGGTAGACGATATGGTCTCGGTATGGATCCGGTTGATGCGGGGCACTCGCCCATTCGCGAATGCCCGCGGCTTCTGGTTACGGTTTATCGAATTCCTATCTCGGCACTTGTAGATACGGGCAGTCAAGTGTCGTGTATCTCGGAAGAGCTATATCAATATCTGAGGCGGCATTTCATCGTAACAGAATTACCGGTTTCGAATTTGGTAGTTACGACGGCGGTGGGAAAGAAACCGACGAAGGTCCATAAGCAAGTGCAGCTCCAGTTGATGATAGGGAAAGCATCAATTTTATCGACGCTGTTGATTGTTCCATATTTGTCAACACCGGCGATTCTAGGAAATGATTGGTGCGGCCGGAACGGAGTCGGTGTTGACTATTGGAAATGGAGACTGACCATGCATGGCGAAACTATTCCTGGAAACTTGGTATTTTTCGACCAGCCCCGAGCTCAAACGATCCAGGCGTCGAAAGGCGATGACGTCATCATAATTCAGATAATGTCGGTAGAATTCAAGGGTTCAAAGGTCGAATGGGAGGTCAGGGAAGGACGTCGGCCCGTAGACAAAGCAGTATTAGAGGATGAGACTTTAAAGACTTCAACCGAGGATATAGATAAGTTAAGGCAGGAACGTCCGCATATAGGTCATTTAACGGATGAGAGCGTAGGTATAGAAGGTCCAAGCAAAGCCGACACGACTGAAAGCGAAGGCGGATTACCATCAGAGTGGTACCGTGAGCTACCTGAGATTGACGGTTCTAGGACAGGGATGCTGAAAGAATTGATGGCCGTAACAGACACTCTAGATCGAAGTTTCTCTCTTTTCGACTTTACGTAGAAAATGAGAAGGAAATGTTTGTGCAAGACGCCCAGCGGCTCGTGTCCGACGTCCCTGATTTCTCGGAGGATGAGCGGTACGTCCTGTTGAGGACCATCTTGAAATATGAAAGGGTCTTTATGGCTAAAACAACCCCGGCGGGTTGTTATGAACATAAGATCAAACTAAAAGATCCCAAGGCGGTTGTGCGAAGATCCTACCCCGTTCCATTCTCGTTAAGGGAGGCGGTAGGAAAGGAGCTCGATGTGATGCTGGAACAGGGCGTAATTGAGAGGTCCGCTAGTGCCTATTGTAACCCGCTACGAATTGTGAAAAGGAAGGGCGAACGATTGCGCATTTGTATAGATGCTCGTTTTTTAAATGCAGTAATCGAGTCCGATCACGAGTCACCACCAAGGATAGAGGAGTTGACCCAAAGGTACCATGATGTCCGACTAATAACCACTGCGGATTTAGCTAACGGATATTGGCAGATTCCCTTGCACATCTCCGCTAGACCGTATACAGCATTCCTATATGGGTCGACTCTATATCATTTTTGTCGCATTCCTTTTGGCCTTAAAATGGCGGGTAGCGGTTTCATTAGGGCGCTGAGTATGGTTTTTGATAAAGAGTTCGAGTCTTTCTTAACGTTATATATTGATGACCTATTGATCACGTCGCGTACTTGGGACGACCATTTATGTCATCTGGATCGGGTGTTGAAGACCCTTCGGGATCATAACTTTACTCTCAGGTTGGAAAAATCGGTACTGTGTCGGTCATCGGTCCGGTTCTTGGGATTTATACTGTCGGTAGAAGGCATCCGGCCGGACCCGGATAAGCTATTAATGATACGAAATTTCGCCGAACCAAGGAACCGTAAGCAGTTGCAACAGTTCCTGGGGGTGTGTACATACTACCGGCAATTTAGCAAAAGTCACGCTGTTTTCATCGAGCCGTTCAGGCATTTGCTCAAGGAAAAACAACCCTGGATTTGGGAGCAGGCGCAGAGTCGCGCTTTCGCTGCGTTGAAGGAGAATTTCGCGAACGCGGTAATGCTACACCACGTTAATCCCGACCTGCGATTTAAATTACAGACGGACGCTTCCGACAGGGGGATATGCGGGGTATTGTATCAAGAAAGAGAACCCGGCCACCAATACGTTATATCTTTGGTTAGTCGATGTTTGAATCAGGCCGAAAAGAATTATGGTACCACCGAAAAGGAATTGTTAGCCATCGTATATGCCGTAGAGAAATGTCGCCGATATTTAGTGGGAAGGAATTTCGAGATTATTACTGACCACAAGGGCCTTACCTTCATGAACACTACCCAGTTTCATACGCCTCGATTGAAAAGATGGTGCATAATTTTACAGCAGTACACCTTCGACGTAAAACATTGCATAGGTAAAGATAACGTCGTTGCAGATTTCTTTAGCCGCAATCCGAGAGGCTATTTTGAGCAAGAAGACACGCTACGACTGGTGCTGCCATCATTACTGGCGGGGCATAGGGCTGTAGAGAGGAGCTCAGATGGGGAGAACAAACCGTTGCGAGTCACAGGGGCCTCCCCCGTGCCAGCGTCGGAACAATTAGTGGCTGACATGAAGCGCTTATCGCAAATGCAAGCCGCTGATGAGCATCTGACACGCTTGATCGCGGAGGTATCCGTTGGGTGTCTGACCAATGTGTACCGGGTGACGAACCGAGTGTTGTTCCGGTACTCAGCTTCTACGCGCCGATGGGTGGTGATATTCCCAAGGGGGATGGTGGGCTCGGTCCTAACGAATGTGCACAATGCCCTGGGACATCCGGGAGCATCCAAGACGTTGGCCTATTTGCAGTCTTTTTTCACGTGGAAGGGCATGAGGGCGGAGGTGATCAAATATGTGCGGCATTGCGACCTCTGCCAGCGAGTGAAGCCATTAAACTATTCTTTAGAGGGGGAGTTCCAATTGGTGAAGGGGGAAAGGCCTGGGGAGTTGGTGACGGTCGACTTCTATGGTCCGTTGCCCCGTTCTATGGGGGGAGTGCAATACATCTTCGTAGTGGTGGACGTTTTTTCGAAATACGTGAAGTTGTACGCAATTAAGAAGGCTAATACGGTGATCGCTTTAAGAAAATTAGAGGAGCAGTATTTCAACGACGTAGGTTGTCCGAAAAGAATTTTAGCGGATAATGGGACTCAGTTTACCTCACCAAAATGGAGGAGTGCGTTAGAGAAAAGAAACATTCGCGTCCTGTTTTGTTCCGTTAGGCACCCCCAGAGCAACCCGGCCGAAAGGATCATGAGGGAGTTAGGTCGGCTGTTTCGAGTGTTCTGTGCGGATGTCCATACCAAGTGGGCCAAATACATAAACAGAATAGAAGGATTGCTCAACATTACGACCCATTGCAGTACGGGGTATACCCCATATGAGCTCCACACGGGGCGGCCCCCGGGTAACGAGATAGAGAGGGTGGTGCAATTTCCCGAGGCCGAGGCGGAAAGTCATGAAGCTAAGATCGTGAAGGCAAATGAACGAATATTGAAAAGCTTCACAGACCGAGCAAAATCGCAAAAGCCCTTTTCGACCCTCGTTAAAACCGGGGATTTAGTCCTTCTGCGAAGGCCCTATCCTTCCAGTGCGGAAGACAAGGTGACAGCAAAGTTCTTTCATCTGTTTGTGGGGCCATATAAAGTAGATGAAGCGATGGGAGTCAATGCCTTCATTTTAGTGGATCCAAAAAGGGGTACGAGAATAAAAGGAGTATATAATCGCATACACTTGCGACCTTATCATGAGCCCGCCCAGCGTCCGCAATCTGATTGATTAATTTCTGTGTCTCCAGTTGTTCGTTTTCCAGTTGTCTCGACGCGACACGACAGATCGAAATCGATTTACGAATGTTGGTTGTTCTTGTTCTTGCGTTGGTATATTGAATTTGTATTCTAGTTGTTAAGAATCGAAATCATTAATGGCCGCTGCGTTTTATTTATTCAGAATCTCACTCGTTACGGGGCCGACTCGCCGATCGTGAATAAAAGAGGGATGTTGTAGGGTCGCGTTTGCGACCCTAGTGCGTTTTTTAAAATTGTCCGCCTATCCCGCGCCGAATAATACCCTGTAATGTCGTGCGAACCTATCGATGCGGCGCCACCGTCCGAGGCGGACACAGCCTTCTCCATCAAAAAAGGAGAGTACCGATTTGGCACGAGGGAGAGAGAGAGAGAAAAAAGAATGTCTGGTCACGCTTGACGCCGGCGGTGGCGACGCCCGACCCTTGCGTGCGAAACGAAATACGATCGTAATACACGACCCAAAAAGGGGGCAAAATAAGGATCTTGGTTAATATACGGAACTCACGGGTCCATATCGGTGTCAAGAAAGGGCTAAAGGGTGCACCTACGACGAGATGCCTGTCGATTACCCCGAACAACCGCCACGGGTCCATACCGGTCGCCACATGGTGAGTGGCGCCGGCCATTTTGGAAGATCGGACCACGCGGGAGAGAGGCAAAAATTAGACAAAATAGACGTCCACTCAAGGCCCCAACGAAACGTCCTCGATCGTCGTCCTCGAAGGTCCACGACACCGTATCCCGAGAGATCATCAGGCGGGGGGGGGGGGGGGGTCGTAGACCTACCCGGGTTCGGAGCAGTACAACGTCACCCTGGACGACGTGCAGCCAGGGAAAGCAAGTAAAATCGTCATCGACAGAAAGGGCGGTTGTGTGAGTAGAGACAGTTGAACAAACGACCCGCAGTGTCGAGTGCCGCCCCGGGATTTTGTAAGGACAGTTAAACAAGCGACCCTCAGTGATAAGGGCCGCCTCGAAATGTTCTACAATATAAACTGAATAGTGACGCACGTCGGAGTCAGTATCGTAGAAAAATCCAAAGATGTCCTTATATTTGTATAAAAATAGTGTGTAACGTAACTCGCCTTGTTACCCTGTCGAAGGGGTTATTTCTATTTGTGTATATGTTTAAGGAGGAAAAATAGTGCGTAACGTAACTCGCCTTATTACCCTGTCGAAGGGGTTATTTGTATTTATGTATGTTTGAGGAGGAAAAATATTGTGTAGCGGAGCTTGCCTCGTCGCCCAGTAAAAGCGGTGTTCGTATTATCGACCCGCCAAAGTAGACGGGTATATGTTTGTACCTAAGAACGCGAAACGGAATTTGCACAAACGCCCTGATCAGATAGGCCTTCGAGCATGTAAATTAAACAGAGTAAAATTGCGGGTAACATGTGATATAGGGAAGTGAGGTTGGAACTAGGAGAATAAAAGAGATAATAGTGGTAATAAAAAGAAACATGTTACAAGTTATTACGACTCCTATGGGATTGCTGAAAATTCAGATGCAGGACTCACCATCCTTTCTTCCAAATCAATTGCAAATTGCAATTTTATGGCATAGAATTACACACTCATACTTATAAATAATTTTTTAAGTTTCTGAATACTCTTCGACTTATAGGTCGATTCACCGAGAGTGGATCTTCCATCGGCCAATGCAGTCCAAAAGGAAGACTCAAATTGTATAACACCGACAGCCGAAGAAGCATGCCTCATGCACGGTAATGCGACTCGGCTGATCGTCGCTTGCGTCCTTCGTGCAATGCACAAATATGTTCACGTAAGCGATCGGAAAACATCCTGCCGTATCGTCGATCGTTCCCTCTGCCCCTTCGGCGTCGAGGTGCTTAATTATGCGGATGACTTCGCCCCCTGTGAAACTCAACTCGTTTGGAAACTGGGCCTTCTACGATACAGCAACGCTTCCGTGATGTCCTCCTCATTTTGTCATCATCGTTTTCTTTTTTATTGCATGATATTTGCAAATTTGTACTATACTAACATTTAGTTTTCTATTCTTTTCGCGAGCGTTCAGTCATATTTTTCGTTTATTATAAAACACAAAAACGATACGTGTTCCAGAGTTGACGGAGCTAATGTACGGAACTCTAGTTGTAGAAAGTGAGATAATGAGAATGAAAAATGTAAGATTGTTGCATCGCTGGAAAATAATGCACAGAGTCAGATTGAGCTTCAATGCATAACGTACTGCAGGATTTGCATTGTTTTCCATTTTTATTGTTCCAATAATGTTTAGAGCGATGCTGGAAGCGTTCACGCGTGCGATTAACAACGGCAGACAGAAGTGTTACAATGAAAAGTAATCAATATAATATTGAATAATAAATTGCAATTTGGTTCACTGCGAATGAATTAAATAAACAATGTGTACTGTTATCAAGGCGTATTTTGCTGTATATTATGTCTGTGTAATAATAAATAACTATGACAATAAGTAATAATAATCACAAATATTCTATTGTAGGAGCGTATTTTTTTTAATAATAAGTTATCAAAATTACACCCATTGTTACTTTGTCTATGTGATAATCGTCTATCAAATTTGAAAACGATTAACCGAACGGTTCAATCAATATTTCGTTCTCAATTTATACACATTAAACATTGCCTATTATTAAACATTAATAACCATATACAAAACTCATTCAACATATGAGTTTTTATTTATAATTTTTTTACACATCACACAATTCTTTATTTTCGAGCACGGATTCAATCCACAGATAACCATGTATAAGTAGCCGAAGGAAAGCTAAGCAAGAGAGTATATCTATATATAAGGAAAAGCCGATTGCAACGCCACCTAGAACTCTTATTTTCCTTGATTTTGGAGCCACATCGCCAGCACACAGTGTCCACTCCTTTACTCTAGTCTCCCTGGCCATAAGGCTAACAGGCGAAAGCCACGAAAGTATCGAAATCGTTCAGCTCAGGGAGACTAGAGAGGAGTGGACACACAGTGCTTACGAAACGTCCGCAAAAACGCAGCAAATAAAGAGGCGCTGCGATCGTCTGTGTCCGATCGATTAGCTCCGCCAGTAGCCTCGTGCTCTTGGCGTGCTCTCGGTTGCTGTTGACAGCACATTCGTGATAGGGGACCTAACTGTTGCGTCTACCTCTCCTATTTCGCTGTCTTTCTTATCTTTGCAAACTCATAATAGCAACTAATAATTAATTAAATTGAGCGGTGAACCAACAATGTAGGTACACGTATGAGCCAAAAGTTTTGGTCGAAGCGTACAATAACATCTAGCCTATACGACGCTGGTGGTTGTACATTTTTGACAAAGCTTGTACCCTCTATATGTCCCACACATTCGCACCTCATGCATAGATAGGTCTCATAATAGTATAGAGAGCGGTGCTGAGCTTCCTCAATCCGTCTTTCGCGAAATATTTTATATACATTTAAAAAAAGCGTGAAAATGTCAACCCAAATGCGATACAAAGGAAAGTTTACAAGAAAAAGGGCGCTTGCTAAAAAACTGAAAGCTGTGGCAGCCATGTGTCAAGCAAATGCGGCTAAACGCGATAACAATAACCATAACCGCAACGATCAGCAACAAAAATTCGCTGTCGAAGGACGTCGGATCGTGGGTTTTCAACATATTGCCGACAGTTTAAATTGTATTCGCTGTAACAAAGGCAAATACATGCATAAATTGAAAAAATTGAATTTGTTTGTAGAATAAATTTATTTCACATCCGTCTCAGAATTACTAGAACTCGGGAAAAAAATACGCTTCGAGTTTCCAGATCACGCGCCGATCAGCTTACTGCAGCATACACTGTTGCTATTCCGTTACAAATGGTTGGGCCCGAGTTCGGTGTGGGGAATCGGCATGATGTGATTAAAAATGAGCCTCAAAGCAGAGCACACAAACACATCGAAATCAAATTCTTTTATTATTTGTGAGCATGCGTTAAGTTTGGACTATTATAATTATTTGAGACGTTATCGTCAGGAGAGCTGCTAGTGGCACAATCTGGAACTATTGAAGGTCGGACTTTTTAAGACGCTGGAACTACGTATTGGCCTATGCTGTGTCCACTCCTTCTCTCTAGTCTCCCTGGTTCAGCTGATCGGAATATTCATGAAGAATAGAGGTAAAGGAGCCCGAACGCTGTACTGTGGACCAGAGATTAGTAGGGAGATGTACAACGCTCCCCTTTTCGGCAGAGATTAGTAGGGAGATGTACAACGCCCCCCTTTTCGGCGTGCCTCGGAAACGGCGCTAAATCGCGGCGGCGAGTTTGGGAATATGATTTTGTGTGCATCGCCTCTGTCGAGGTTGCAGATTCCCTTGTAGCCGTGCGAGTCGTGAGCACCGTTCAAGTCGATATCGCAGTCAGCGTGCACACGAATGGGTAGCTCGGTGGGGGAAAAGTCTCTGCCCCTCGCTCTAGTGCAGCGAGATCGCGCGTAAAAGTTACCCCCTCTCTAGTCTCTTACGCGCCCATCACACAATCATAGTAGCGCGTGTCCGTGAACGAGCGATGCTCGGACATCTTCGGAAAGAGCCGAGCATGGTCGAAGTGTCCCAACGCGCCTTCGGCAGCTACACCAAGGCATGGACGCTGAACACGTTCATGTGCGGCCAAGCCGAAACGAAGGCTTCGAGGGAAAAAGCAATCTGAGCACGACTCGCGCGTGACGTCACCCATCGGCACGCGCGAGACTTTTAGATGATTTCAATGCTTATTTAACTCTTGATTCTTTGCGTTATTAATGTATACAAAAAAATGTGTCGCTTATTTTTTTAGTTTATACGTTAATTTAAATATAATAATAAATCTAAATCACAACTTATTTATCTTATATAAAATTGTTTACGCTTTACTTACATCCGTCCTCATGCCAAATAAATTATAATTCATAAAAGTAAGTGGAAATATATTGATATTTGTATTATTATATTAATTCTCATACTTTCATCAAGCGATAAAGCATTATCCCCAAAAACAAACCAATCATGCATCCGGCCGCGAATCGTAAGTACCAGAAAGTGCACGTATTCTACAAGCGATGAGACGGTCCCGTTGGTAGCGTTCCTGGCTTCGGTCCGCAGGGGCTCCCAGTGCAAATTTTTCTCCAAATTTTTCATAATTTCTTATATTTTAGTCACATTTGAGATTTTCGGAGAAAAAGTGATTTAAAACAGATTCAAGTACTGGTCTATTTCCCAAAAACTCATTTTTTTTTACTGAAAATTCATGATTTCTCATTTTTTTCCCGGAAATTTCTCTTTTGCCTATGACCTGAGTGAACGGCTGCGGAGATATTCGGAGAAAAGTTAAAGATGAAAAGAAAATGAGATTTTCGTTAAAAAAAACTTTATATTATTATTTTTTTCCGGAAATTTCCCTTTTTCCTATTACCTGAGTAAACGGCTGCGAAGATATTCGGAGAAAATTTAAAGATGAAAAAAATGAAATTTTCGTAAAAAAACTTGATATAATTTTTTTTCCGGAACTTTTTCTTTTTCCTATTGAGTGAACGGCTGCGGAGATATCCGGAGAAAAGTTGTAGATGAAAAAAAAAGATTTTCGTAAAAAAAACTTATTACAATTTTTTATCCCTCATAATTCTGAGAAATAATGAATTTCCGAAATTTTTGCAAACATTATTTTCCTTAAGGGGTAACACCACTGTAACGGCCTGCCACGAAGCGTTTCAGACAAATAATACTTGGGGTAATTATTAAGCATATATTGAAGTATATTGCAAAAAAATTTTATGGGAAAATATTACAAAATGGCGACACTGCAGAAAATTCTTCCGAGGCATGTTAAACTTAAGGTGCTCTACGGCACGTAGTATAACTTGTGCCAATTTTAATCTGGACAAAATAATTTTTTTAAATCAAATCTAGATGAGTGTAGCTAGTGAACTACGTAGGAGATTTTAGAAATATTGATTTTTGAATGATTGCCGAGTATTTGACTAAAAATCTTCATTTAGACTTAATAAGGCAAAATTCTTTTTTTTTAATTCAAATTGGCACAGTTATACTGCGTGCCGCAGAGGTTCGACATGCTTCAGAAGAATTGCTGCAGTGTCGCCATTTTGTAATATTTTCGGATAAAAATTTCTAGCAATATACTTAAATTTATGATCAATAAATACCGCAAGTATTATTTGTTGGTCACATTTTCTTCCGCCAAAAAAAAATTTTCAAAATATCCGCTTCTTGTAAGGCCGTTACAGTGGTCTAACCCCTTAAAGTCTTCATATAATTTCCGAGATTTTCCCGTGATTGTAATTAAAATAATGAAATATTCGTAGAAATTCGGAGAAACTCGGATGTTTGCGTAAAAATAATTGTCCGCAAAACTCCGAATTTTTCATATTTGTTCCAATTCATAGAAAAATTCGGAAAAAGTCTGAAAAATTTTTCGGAAAAAAATGGAGTTTTTCTGAAAATATTTGCACTAGGGGCGCGCGATCGTTCCCCGCGCTCAGTGCTTTTTTAAAAATTATTATTACTATTAACTCTTATTTGATTAGTTTTTTTTATTAGTTATCATTATTATTTTAATTAGTTATCTTTTAGTGTCGACAAATTTATCGCGCACTCTGACCGCTTATTTTATTAGTTTGTACGTTAATTTGAATACAATAATAAATCCAAATTACAACTTATTCATCTTCTAAAAAATTGTTTGCGCTTTACTCACACCCGTTCGCGCTAAAAGATAACTAATTAAAATAATAATGATAACTAATAAAAATAACTAATCAAATAAGAATTAATAGTAATAATAATTTTAAAAAAGCACTGAGCGCGGGGTACGATCCCGCGCCCCTAGTGCACATTTTTTTCCGAAAAACTCCGATTTTTTCCGGAAAATTTTTCCGATTTTTTCTATGAATTGGAACAAATATGAAGAATTCGGAGTTTTGCGGACGATTATTTTTACGCAAACATCCGAGTTTATCCGAATTTTTTTTCGAATTTTTCCGAATATTACATCATTTTAATCACGATCACGGGAAAATCTTGGAAATTATATGAAGACTTCAAAGGGGAAAGACCACTGTAACGGCCTTACAGGAAGCGTATTTTTTTGTATGTTTTTTGGCGGAAGAAAATGTGATAAACAAACAATACTTGCGGTATTTATTGAGCATATATTTAAATATATGGCTATGAATTTTTATCCGAAAATATTACAAAATGGCGACACTGCAGCAATTCTTCCGAAGTATGTCGAACCTCTGCGGCACGGAGTATAACTGTGCCAATTTTAATCTAAAAAAAAGAAATTTGTTTTATTAAGTCTAAATGAGTGTAGCTACTGAACCCCGTAGGGGATTTTCGATAAGTTAATTTAAACAATATTTATTTAAAAATAACTGTCTTAAAAAAAATTGAACATTTTTAGTCCAATACTCGGCAATTACTCAAAAATCAATATTTCCAAAATCCTCTACGTGGTTCACTAGCTACACTCATTGAGACTTAATTTTAAAAAAATTATTTTGTCCGTAGAGCACCTTAAGTTCAACATGCCTCGGAAGAATTTTCTGCAGTGTCGCCATTTTGTAATATTTTCCCATAAAATTTTTTTGCTGTATACTTCAATATATGCTTAATAATTACCCCAAGTATTATTTGTCTGAAACGCTTCGTGGCAGGCCGTTACAGTGGTGTTACCCCTTAAGGAAAATAATGTGTATTTACTAAATTTGTACTAAATTTAATTTAAATATATTTGCCTAAATTTGCCTATTTAACTAAAATAAATTTGCCCCTGCGGACCGAAGCCAGGAACGCTACAAACGGGACCATCTCAACGCTTATAGAATATGTGCACTTTCTGGTACTTACAATTCCCGGCCGGATGGATGATTGGCTTGTTTTTGGGGATAATGCTTTATCGCTTGATGAAAGTATGAGAATTAATATAATAATACGAATATAAATATATTTCGGCTTACTTTTATGAATTATAATTGATTTGGCATAAGAACGGGTGTGAGTAAAGCGTAAACAATTTTTTAGAAGATAAATAAGTTGTAATTTAGATTTATTATTATATTTAAATTAACGTATAAACTAAAAAAATAAGGGATACATTTTTTCGTATACATTAATAACGCAGAGAATCAAGAGCTAAATAAGCATTGAAATCCTCGACGATTACTCCGCGGCAAATCATCGTACAGAGCTCGTTAAAAGGTCAAATTAAAGCTGATTAAATTGCCTAAAAGACTTTTATAGTCGTATGATAAAAAAAATCATTTGAAGTCGACAGACCATTTTAAAGACGAGCAAAAATTTGGAAAAAAAATTTCGTTGGTTTTCGGATGATTACAAGAAAACCACCCACGCTACAAAAATTTACAGTCCAGATCTGAAAACTAGATACTTGAAGCTAAAATTTCCTTTTTTTTAATTTTCTGTACGACCATTTTTCTCCGAGTTATCCCTTGTTGAAAATCAGCCAAAAATTCGGAATTTTTTAAAATCTCTTAATTTGTGTGAGTAATGTATTTTAGGTGTACATTTTATTATTTATTTTGTACAGTCACAAAGAACAGTTGTTTACAATTTGTTTTGTACAGTTACATTTTGGCGCCGCAACAAAAAGAAAAGTGGTCGCCAGCAGCAGCCGCAGCGTCAAGAGGCACCCCACAGTAGGAGAAAAGCCCAAAAACCTGGCCAAAACCTCAAATGACCTTTGACGGGAATGAAAATTGGCTTACAGGGGTTTTCAAGGTCGCTGATTACGAATCTGAAAGCCAAATTATCGTAAACAAAATGGCCGATCCAATATGGCTGACATGAATGTTAAAAAGTTGCCAGATGTCGACAAAAATTGGTATTTACGGGTTTTAAAGGTCGCTGATTACGAATCCGCAAGCCAAATTATCGTAAAAAAAATGGCCGATCCAATATGGCCGACATGAACGTTAAAAAGTTACCAGATGTTGACAAAAATTGGTATATACGGGTTTTCAAGGTCGCTGATTACCAATCCGATATCTATTGTTTATAACTTGCAACAAAGAGCTTACAGCAAATTGTTATAAACAAAATGGCCGAGTATCCTGCTAAATAGATAAATTAATATATTTAAAAAAATCATCATAATAAAATAAACGTGAACAGTGTATTCTACGCAATTATTATTTTTATTTCCAAAATACATACGGAACGTTTCAAAAATAGAAAATTTTATTCTTAATCAAAATCGTAATCGGAGTCGGAGTCGGAGTCAGAATCATTATCCGAGTTTGTATCTATTACAACTCCCGGCACGGCTTCAATCTCGGCGCAAAATTCGTCTGCTGCAGCAGTCACTTTAGGAGCGATCAACATCGCTACAGCTTCCGGCGACAAACACTTCAGCTTCTTCTGTGGTAGTCTTCTGACACTTGAAATGTACGGATCAGAAGTAACTAAGAGCCGATGAAAAACATCTTCCATATTTTTAACCCTGGAACTTTTTCGCGCAAAATCTTCTCGATATCGTTTGATGTCTTTGTTTCGAGCTTCCTGAGCATCTTCGGATAATTGGCCGATTGGTAATAGAGCATGAGTTATTATCACTGGACCATGAATTAATAGTTTGTGCACCGAAGTAGGCATGGAGTACCAAGGGTATAATGCAACGGTCTTTCTTGCCGTTTCAATAGCATACTGTTCAAATCTTTCACAGTTTATCTCGTGGCCACACGATATAACTTGTAGGATTACGTACAAGCGTTTAATAACTTCTTCGTTGACCCCCGTTATCGCAGCGGAAACCGTCGAATTTTCAAAGAATCGCCGAGCTGTGTTGCCATCATTGCTGCTGCCGTATCCAGGCTTTGGGCGATCGATATTTAGACCCAATTGCTTCTTGAATCCTTCTTGAATGGCCCTCTTGCGTTCCTGGGTAATTTTTTTTTCTTCGGCACTTCGAGCTTGCCATTTTTTAATGCCGAGTTTGTAAGACACGTGTAAGCAATACTCGAAGTACCGTATCCACGCATGCAGCGTCGACAATGCGAACTTCAAATTTGTTTCATTGATTTCCCTTTGCAATACAGTGTCGATGGCATTAAAATCTTTGCTGGTTGCTCCACACAAATAGCACCGTTGAGCAGATTTCGTCAATGATACAGCGTTGCAAACTTTACCATCTATCATGGTGAACAACAACTTGTACATTACGGAGATTTCTTTTCCATCTATTACACTTTCGAATGGACGAAGTGACTTTATTTGTTCTTCAACAATTTGGACTTCATTAAGTGTTGACTCTGTGTCTTCGCGTAGAAACAGTAGTCTAAGCGGTCTACAAAATCGTGGAGACGAGGGTCTGGGGTTCTTCCAAACAACTATTTCTTCCTTCGATTGGTGATCATAACACACGAGTTGTAATGGCACGACTGAAGTAAAGAATACATGCGCATCAGATTTGCTGTCATCACTGAACGTCTGCTTATATTCACTTTGCCCAGAACTTCCATCGCAACCCCACTTGCAAATCAAGTCCATTTTACGAACATTATCTGGAGTCAATCTTTGAATGAGTACATTTTGGACGAGTAAAATACGTTCAACTGTATGATCTAATAGTGCCTGTAGTTGGACTTCTGCACTACTCTCTGTAATCCTGATTGCATCACGTGGTGGATAACAACGCTTTTTTGCTTTCATCACTTTTTCGTAAGACGGATATAGCTTACAGTTATTTTCCTTCCCTAATCTTCTCATTCCCTGGTAAGTACTCTTGGAGAATTTATATTCAATCATAGCGGAAAGTGCAGCCTCTTCGGATAAAGTAATTTCATCCGTTGCTGAGTAAGCTTTACGATACTTGGAAGCTCTTAAAGGACTCGTCATTGTTACGTCCTTAATAACTTTTGCGGCGTCGGATTGTCCTGAAGAGCGAAGGCTCATCTGAGTAGCGTATGCTAACTCGACCGAGTTGAACGATGTACGAATATCTTGGGTCTTCCTTCGTTTAGATCTTTCACTGGACATTGTAAACTCAAGGGACGGGCGGCCGCCCGTATTACCCGGGCTTGTTACTACAGTGTCTGTAGGTGCGGCAAAACATACCTGCTTGCTAAGCCATTCACCGTTATTCTTGAAAAATACACAGGATTTTCTGTGAGCTTGTTGCCACCTCGTTCTCATTTGATTGAAGAGTATCGAAAAAGTCTGTTTCGAGTCCTCAGGCACTACAACTGTACGTCCGGTGTCCTTGGAAATTTTTTCTACCATAAATTCGATCAAGGAAGCGAATTTATCGGATAAATGCTCGCTGATTATCAGAAATACTTCTTTCCTTGTCAGCACCAATTCTTTGTAACCGGATCCTGTAATAAAGACATAAAATTGTAGAAAATTGGTGTTAAAGGAAAAGATAAAATTTTCAATTAATACAAAAACTTGAACAATGTACATTATTTTACCAAATAAATAACCGCAATAATTGAAATAATTTTAAGAAAATTAGACAGAAAATATTGACATGGATTTGGTTAAAAGAAAGCTTTGCTTACTATATAATATATATATATATTTAAATATTTTATTTGAATGTTATAACATTTCATTCATATTTAAGAAATTTTTATGTGGTTGATTTTAATATGTATATATATATATATGCATACGTATATATCATAATTAAATCACAGAAAATTTATATATATATATATATACACATACATATATATTAAAATAATTTATTTCAAGCGTATAACAGCCGTCTTGTCCGTTATGATGCTACTTCACCCACTCTCAGGTAAAGGCGCAGAGGCTGCTCAATAGTGCCGCGTGCACGCTCGGCTACCGCACGATGCGAAAAAAATCATAACGGACAAGACGCACGTTTTCCGCAGGTAACTCTTGTAAATTTCGAAAGCTTATACATTAAACTAAAGGCCGAGACTAGGAGCTTTGCAAAATGTGACAAAATATATAACTTTTCGGACCGTTGAAAATATAAGTTTTCAAAATTATTCAATTTTATTTATGCCGAAGGCTATACTACATTTCAATCATTTATACATAAACTTTAGATTCAACCGATGTAAAAACATGTTCTACATACCTCCAGAAGTCGTATCCATGTTGCAGAATTGAAATTAAACCCGTCACTTTAAAGTTATGGGTTTTTGAAGTCAGCGTTATTTTCGTCTGTTCAGCGCGTGACACGTACACTCTTCACGAACACTAACTGCCAACTGACGCTGCGGCGCAGGTATACACTTAAAGGGCTTTCCCTTCCACAATAGAATGCAGTTACTAGTCCTCTACCTGAATGACTACTCAACTGACCCTATTTCGAAAATTTATTTTTTGGGGTTTTGGCCAGGTTTTTGGGCTTTTCTCCTACTGTGCACCCGAAGGAGCCCAAGAGCGCGAGAAGGGCAGGCCATCGAAAGAACAGCGGCACGAACGAGGGGAGCGGCCGCAGCAAGGACGCCGCGGGTAACGTCGACGCGACCGAACACGCAGTCGTTCGCCCCGCCGGATGCATGTTGAAGTTGCTCAAAATGAGCGGACGTTCCAAATTTTGGTGCAAACAGTATTGGAAAATATGACAAAAAAATTAATGTTTCCCCCAATACGGAAATGAGTTTTTACTTTTTCCCTTAGAAAATTAATTAAAAAAATTGTTGAATTAAAGTGCCGAAACGATCGAGAAAGGCTCGAAGAGAACTTTGAGTCTTTCTCGATCGGCTTTATTTTCAAAACACATTTCACATTGGGATGGGGGTCAAAACTTTGAAGGCCAAATATAGAACGACAAAGATTTCGAAATGACAGAATTATAAACTCAAAGTAACGAACTGTAAATTATTCAAAATTTTATCCTTCGGCCGATGACGAAATTGAATAACTATTACAATTATAATTACAAAGGATTATTTATTCGAGAACGTGTATTCAGATTGTCTGCAGTTTGAGTCATACAAATACAGATTCAAAAAATCTAGAACATCCATATCTCCGAAATGGAAAGACGTGAGTATCTAATATTGGTAATACCATCTATAGCAAAAAGACATATATATCGAGGATACAAACTTCAAAAGTATAGATCTCAGATAGGCAAAACTAGCGAAGGTCCAAAATAGCGAACACCGAAATAGCGAACATCAAAGAAGTGGACGAGTTGCTTCAAAATGTTCTGCCGGTTTTCGCTAACACGTACGAGATTCTTTAAAGGCGTCTGGCCACCTTGGCCGATCGCAAAATGAGCATATTAAAAAAAAATAATAATGAACTCGAAAGTATGGGCCGGAATATTTTTATTTTTTTACATAACGTCAGAAAGGGCTTTAAGAATAACATTAATAAATTTCCGTTCAAAATATTAAAACATGGCGCCGTTATGCACATCGCCGCGGAGGCCCTCCGCACGATACGCGCGGTCGTTGTCCCAGCTGTTACGCGGTCATGTCACATCTGAAAAAAAAATCAGCTCATTTGTGAGTAGTGTCGCTACAATGTACCGTAGCGGTTTTTTTTCGACCATTAGAAAAATTATGGTGAGCCATAATTTCGGTGAAAAGTACACATTTTTTTCTTCGGCTAACCATATTTTTTTTGGTACAATGTAGCGTAGCAGTTTTTTTTCGACCATAAAAAAAATTATGGTGAGCCATAATTTCGGTAAAAAATACAAATTTTTTTCTTCGGCTCGCCATAATTTTTTTAATGGTCGAAAAAAAACCGCTACGCTACATTGTAGCGACACTACTCACGAATGAGCGGATTTTTTTTGCAGATGTGACATGACCGGGTAACAGCTGGGACAACGACCGCGCGTATGGTGCGGAGGGCCTCCGCGGTAATGTGCATACCGGCGTAATTTTTTAATATTTTGAACGGAAATTTATTAACGTTATTCTTAAAGCCCTTTCTGACGTTGTGTAAAAGAATAAAAATATTCCGGCCCATACTTGCGAGTTTATTATTTTTTCTTAAATATACCCATTTTTCGATCGGCCAAGGTGGCCAAACGCCTTAAAGTCTTTAAGAGGGGATATACATTTACAACGATCAAAAAATCAATTTCTTTTCTTTAAGGGATAACACCACTCTAGGAATTTGGAAAAATCGTTTTCATTTGTCTTTAATAATACTTTGGGGTCATAAAAACAATATGCAATTGGTATGCAGCGAATTTTTTTTTAAAGTGTGTATACGTAAGGCAGGTTTGCAGTCACAAGAGCCTTGCGGTTGATATGTCAGCGTGCGGGCTCTGAGTGCAGACGACGCGGGTTCGATCCCCGTAGCCAATGTCTTTTTTTAAATTAAACATATATGAATTAAATATCATAAATAATGCCTGGACAGGCGAGAATAGCTAAAGCGAGAGTACGTTCGAAATTTTTTGAATATAAAATGAAGAAAAAGAATAGATTAAAAAAAGTCGATTAACCAGGGATCGAACCCGGACCGCAAGCATCGTCAATCCGTCACGCTGCCAACTTAGCCACGACGCTCATTGAGGATAGAAAAACATTTATGATATACGGTTATTCATAATGTTTACTGTTGAAAAAAAACGCCGTAATGACCGCGGCAAAGGCTCAAGATTTCTTTTTGAACCTTCCACGGTCGTTTCGGCCTTTTATTTTTCAACGCGGTTCGTCGTTAATTTTTTCAACCCGCATTCTCGGCATAAACGGCCAACCGAGAGAAAAAAATGTTCTCGATACATGTTTTTCTCTTTGCAATTCATTTAATGCATATTCCAATCCACAGTACGGCCACACATATGTCGAGCTCGATCGGACGGAAAACCTCGCTCCGTTCGCCTGTCGAGTGAGTGAGGGGCAGAGACTTTTCCCCCACCGAGCTACCCATTCGTGTGCACGCTGACTGCGATATCGACTTGAGCGGTGCTCACGACTCGCGCGGCTACAAGGGAATCTGCAACCTCGACAGAGGCGATGCACACAAAATCATATTCCCGAACTCGCCGCCGCGATTTAGCGCCATTTTCGAGGCACGCCGAAAAGGGGAGCGTTGTGCATCTCCCTACTAATCTCTGCTGTGGACGCGGGCTATGGAATCAGCGAAAATTTTTACGGAAATATCCGCTGGCGCTGCTGTACTCAGGATAGGATACGACAGAGATGGAATGAGAAAAGAGAGAGCGATAGAAGAGAATATTCAAAGCGCAGTTATGCACGCAAGACAGATGGAAAAAATAATAAATTTATTCGTTCGTCGATTAATTCTGTCATCGTGCATTTGTTAATTAAATTATATACATAGGTAATTATTATATACCCCATTGAGCGGAACTTGCTCCAAACCCCATTTAACGCAACTCGCTCCAAACCCCATTCAGCGCACCTCGCTCCAAACCCCGTTGATCCCAACTCGCTCCAAACCCCATTCAGCCCAACTCGCTCCAAACACCATTCAGCGCAACTCTCCCTTAAGGCCATTAAAAGACCCCATCGAACCCAACTCGTCCCTTAAGGCCACTAACAAACCCCATTGAAACGCAACTCACCCCCGAGGACGCACGCGAACGAACACCCATCGTATGCTTGGGCATTACTTGGATGGGTGACCGCTTACGTGTGAAAATTTGTGTTCTATATAAACATGCATGAATATGGAACAAAATATAACGAGATGAGTACAATAGCGTTACTCGAAATGAATGAATTAATGAATTAATGAATTAATGAGCTGTTCTTTTATTCCGAGGAAAAACACGCGTGGTCATAACAGAAAAGATTATCGATGCATTAATATTTTTGTTCATCTGAATCAGTCGGTTGAAACAAAAATTCATTGATTAAATGTTCGTTGGTTTAAGATTTATTAGTTATTTTTCTCTTTCAAACATAAAAATATGTTTCTTGTGATACAATGGAATAATACAATTGCGATACAATGGAATGATCGATAATTACAGAATCGATGTGATAATGACGATGACATATTTTTTGACTATGCTTGACACCCTGGGTACGAACAGAATTTCGCCATTGTGCACTGCAACAAGAAAAGAACCCAAAATAAAATTTGTAATTACATATTATGACAATACTACGAATTCTAACCTCACTTTCATGCTAGAGAAATGTATTTAATCAACCGATGAATTACAATTATAATATAATACAGAAAATGGTTTCAAAATACCGTTTTCTTACCTGCTTTTATATAATGCGGGGCAATCACTCACTGCACTCCACAACACTGATTTTTACTGCAATTAAAAAATTTCGCATTCACAGACGAACAGCCAAGAATGATATATAAATATTATAACGAAGAATTCTCCAGTTTATATATACGCTCACGTCATAGCGTCGCCGATGCCATACTTCACATCCTTCCCTCTCGGCACTAGCGCTTGATGCGGCTGAATTTCGAACCACAACTTTTCGTCACTTTCAGCAGAGATTAGTAGGGACAAGAAGACTAGAGCTAAGGAGTCCGAACGCTTACGGCGATCACGATCCACAAGCGTCCACGGAAATCCAGTTATTAGTGGTTGGTGGTTTCACCGCGTGCTTCGCTGCTCATCACCGAACCGAAATGAACTGAGCGACAAGAACGCAACCGACGCCATCCGCCAACGATGATTCCTGCTTGTCATCCATGTTGGAATAAAGCGTGTGCAGACCGTGCGGACTAACGAATTTCGCGTTTAATAAAAAATAATTGTGTCTCGGTGTAAAATATATTTATCGTGATCTGCGGTGAAAACTATCGAAGGAGTGTTATGTATTGTCTGATGTTTATAAATAAATTTTGTTTGTTACTGCTTCCGCAACGATAAGAAAATATATCGACTGAATTTCGGTATTTCGTTATTATTTTTTATCTGTGCAACGTATAGTATCATAATATGGGAATATGATGTGTGATAATTTGTAAAACTTTTATCTGGATTAAAAAATTCTTATGAATGTTCTTGTGTTTATAAATAAATTCTGTTACTGCATCCACAACGAAGAAAAAATATTGTCTTAATTTCTTTATTTCGTTATTATTCTCTATCTGTACAGCGTATCATCAGTGTCAATATGATGTGATTCAAAATTCGTATCAATTTTCTTGTGTCTATAAATGTAAATAATTTTCTTAGTTACTGGTTCCGCAATGAAAGAAAAATATATTGTCTTAATTTCTGTACTTCGTTATTATTCTCTATCTGTACAGCGTATCATCGGTGGGAATATGATGTGTGATAATTTGCAAAACCTCAGTCGTGATTGAAAATTCTTATAAATTTTTCTTGTGTCTATGAATGCATTTTGTTAGTTACTGCTTCCACAACAAAAAAACCATATTGACTTAATTTCTGTATTTCGTTTTTATTATTTATCTGTACAACGTATATAATATGTGAATATGATGTGTGATCATTTGCAAAAGCTTTATCTGAATTCAAAATTCTTATGAATTTTCTTATGTCTATAGATGAATTTTGTTTGTTACTGCTTCCTCAGCGAAAAAGAAAACATTGACTTCATTTCTTTATTTCATTATTATTCTTTATCTGTACCACGTATCATGATGTCTGGTCATTTGTAAAATTTTGTCTGCATTCAAAATTCTCATGAATTTTCTTGGGTCTATAAATAAATTTTGTTTATTGCTGCTTCTGCAATGAAAAGAAACATATTGACTAAATTTTCACATTTCGTTATTATTCTCCAAAACAATCTATATTATCTATATAAGACTTCTATCTATCTAATATAAAGAAATTTCCTGCACCAACTGGTTTCACAATTAATTTGATCCAATTACCGTTCCATATGAAGAAGAAAAGGGTGCTTCTTGCATAACGTACGGCACTGTTTTTAAATTAATTTGATCAAATTATCATATGAAGTAGCAAGGGGTGCTTTCTGCATATTGTACGGCACTGGTTCGTTCCTGATTTCAATTCGGTTCGGTGGAGAGCAGCGCCACCCTTCTCATCTGAATTTCCATGGACGTTTCTTCAACACTGCGTTCGTACTCCTTACCTCTAGTCTTCTTGAGTGGGGAGATGCACCAGAGATTAGTAGGGAGATGCACAACGCTCCCTTTTTCGACGTGCCTCGTAAATGGCGCTAAATCGCGGCGGCGAGTTCGGGAGTATGATTTCGTGATTATCGCCTCTGTCGAGGTTGCAGATTCCCTTGTAGCCGCGCGAGTCCGTGATCACCGCTCAAGTCGGTATCGCAGTCAGCGTGAACACGAATGGTCAGCTCGGTAGGGGGAAGATCGGGGTTTTCCGTCCGATCGAGCTCGACATATATGTGTAGCCGTACTGCGGATTGGAATATGCATTCAATGAATTTCAAAGTGAAAAACATGTATCGAGATCATTGTTTTCTCTTGGTTGCCCGTTTATGCCGAAAATGGGGGATAAAAAAAATTAACGACGAACCGCGTTGAAAAATAAAACGCCGAAACGACCGTGGAAGGTTCAACAAGAAATCTTGAGCCTTTGCCGCGATCGTTTCGGCATTTTTTTTCAACAGTAAACATTATGGATAACGGTGTATCGTAAATGTTTCTCTAACTGCAATGAGCGTCGTGGCTGAGTTGGCTGCGTGACGGATTAACGATGCTTACGGTCCGGGTTCAAACCTCGGTGAACCAACTTTTTTTTTTCTTCATTTTATGTTCAGAAAATTTCGAACTTACTCTCCCTTTAGCTATTCTCGCCTGTTCAGGCATTATTTGTGATATTTAATTCGTATATGCTTAATAAAAAAAAACAAGACATTGCTACCGGGGAACGAACCCGCGTCCAGTGCAGCCAGATCGCGCGTCAAAGTTACCCCCTCTCTAGTCTCTTACGCGCCCATCCCGCAATCATAGTAGCGCGTGTCCGTGAGCGAGCGACGCTCGGACATCTTCGGAAAGACCCGAGCGTGCCGAAGTTTCCCGACCGCGCCTTCGGCAGCTACACCAATACATGGACGCTGAGCACGTTCATGTGCGGCCAAGCCGAAACGAAGCCTTCGAGGGAAAAAGTAATCTGAGCACGACTCGCGCGTGACGTCACCCGATGCCACGCGCGATGCTTTTAGATGATATCAATGCTTATTTAGCTCTTGATTCTCTGCGTTATTAATGTATACAAAAAAATGTATCGCGCACTCTGATCGCTTATTTTTTTAGTTTATACGTTAACTTAAATATAATAATAAATCTAAATTACAACTTATTTATCTTATATAAAATTGTTTACGATTTACTCACACCCGTCCTTATGCCAAATAAATTATAATTCATAAAAGTAAGCGGAAATATATTTATATTCGTATTATTATATTCATTCTCATACTTTCATCAAGCGATAAAGCATTATCCCCAAAAACAAGCCAATCATCCATCCGGTCGCGAATCGTAAGTACCAGAAAGTGCACATATTCTACAAGCGATGAGATGGTCCCGTTGGTAGCGTTCCTGGCTTCGGTCCGCAGGGGCCCGTAGTGCAAATTTTTCTCCAAATTTTTCATAATTTCTCATATTTTAGTAATATTTGAGATTTTCGGAGAAAAAATTATTTAAAACAGATTCAAGTTCTGGTCTATTACCCAAAAACAAATTTTTTTTCACTGAAAATTCATGATTTCTCATTTTTTCCCGGAAATTTCTCTTTTTCCTATGACCTGAGTGAACGGCTGCGGAGATATACGGAGAGAAGTTAATGATGAAAAGAAATGAGATTTTCGTAAAAAAACTGATTATTATTTTTTTTTCCGGAAATTTTCCTTTTTCCTATTACCTGAGTGAACGGCTGCGAAGATATTCGGAGAAAATTTAAAGATGAAAAAATGAGATTTTCGTAAAAAAAAACTTGTTCTTATTTTTTTTCCGGACCTTTTTCTTTTCCTGTTGAGTGAAAGGCTGCGGAGATATTCGAAGAAAAGTTATAAATGAAAAAAAATGAGATTATCGTAAAAAAAACTTATTACATTTTTTTATCCCTCATAATTCTGAGAAAAATGAATTGCCGGAATTTTTGCAAACATTATTTTCCTTAAGGGGTGACATCACTGTAACGGCCTGCCACGAAACGTTTTAGACAAATAATACTTGGTGTAATTATTAAGCATATATTGAAGTATATTGCAAAAAAATGTATGGGAAAATATTACAAAATGGCGACACTGCAGCAAATTCGTCCGAGGCATGTTGAACTTAAGGTGCTCTGCGGCACGTAGTATAACTTCTGCCAATTTTAATCTGGACAAAATAATTTTTTTATTAAATCTAGATGAGTGTAGCTAGTGAACCACGTAGGGGATTTTAGAAATATTGATTTTTGAGTAATTACCGAGTATTTGGCTAAAAATGTTCATTTAGACTTAATAAAACAAAATTCTTTTTTTTAGATTAAAATTGGCACAGTTATACTGCGTGCCGCAGAAGTTCGACATGCTTCGGAAGAATTGCTGCAATGTCGCCATTTTGTAATATTTTTCGATCAAAATTTCTAGCAATATACTTAAGTATATGCTCAATAAATACCGCAAGTATTATTTGTTTATCACATTTTCTTCGGCCAAAAAAAATATTAAAAATAAGCTTCCTGTAAGGCCGTTCAGTGGTGTGACCCCTTAAAGTCTTCATATAATTTCCGAGATTTTCCCGTGATCGTAATTAAAATGATGAAATATTCGGAAAAATTCGGAGAAATTCGGAGAAACTCGGATGTTTGCGTAAAAATAATTGTCCGCAAAACTCCGAATTCTTCATATTTGTTCCAATTCATAGAAAAATTCGGAAATTTTTTTCGAAAAAAATCGGAGTTTTTCGGAAAAAAATTGCACCAGCGGCGCGGGATCGTTCCCCGCGCTCAGTGCTTTTTTTAAAAATTATTATTACTATTATTAATCCTTATTTGATTATCCTACTTAAATTATTATTAACTATTATTAATCCTTATTTGATTACTTATTTTTTTTAGTTATTATCATTATTTAAATTAGTTATCTTTTAGTGTCGAAAAATTTATCGCGCACTCTGCCCGCTTATTTTATTAGTTTGTACGTTAATTAAAATATAAAAATAAATCTATATTACAACTTATTTATCTTCTAAAAAATTGTTTGCGCTTTACTCACACCCGTCCCTACGCCAAATAAATTGTTATTCATAAAAGTAAGCGGAAATTTATTTACATTCGTATTATTATATTCATTCTCATATACTTTCATCAAACGATAAAGCATTATGATAATGCTTTAACGCTTGATGAAAGTATATGAGCGGAAATATATTTATATTCGTATTATTATATTCATTCAATAACTAATCAAATCAGAATTAATAGTAATAATAATTTTTAAAAAAGCACTCAGCGCGGGGAACGATCCCGCGCCCCTGCGGACCGAAGCCAGGAACGCTACCAACGGGACCATGTCATCGCTTGTAGAATATGTGCACTTTCTGGTACTTACGATTCGCGGCTAGATACATTATGATAATGCTTTATCGCTTGATGAAAGTATGAAAATGAATATAATAATACGAATATAAATATATTTCCGCTTACTTTTATGAATTACAATTTATTTGGCATAGGGACGGGTGTGAGTAAAACGCCAACAACTTTTTAGAAGTAAAATAAGTTGTTATTTAGATTTATTATTATATTTAAATTAACATATAAACTAATAAAATAAGCGGTCAGAGTGTGCTATACATTTTTGGACACTAAAAAATAACTAATTAAAATAATAATGATAACTAATAAAAATAACTAATCAAATAAAAATTAATAGTAATAATCATTTTTTAAAAAAGCACCGAGCGCGGAGAACGATCCCGCGCCCCTAGTGCAAATTTTTTTCCGAAAAACTCAGATTTTTTTTCGGAAAATTTTTCCGTTTTTTTCCGAATTTTTCTATGAATTGGAACGAATAGGAAGAATTCGGAGTTTTGAGGTCAATTATTGTTACGCAAACATCCGAGTTTCTCCGAATTTTTCCGATTTTTTTCGAATTTTTCCGAATATTTCATCATTTTAATTACAATCACGGGAAAATCTCGGAAATCATATGAAGACTTCAAGGGGTAACACCACTGTAACGGCCTTACAGAAAGCGTATTTTTTGATATTTTCTTTTGGCGGAAGAAAATGTGATAAACAAATAATACTTGCGGTATTTATTGAGCATATATTTAAATATATTGCTATAAATTTTTCATCCGAAAATATTACAAAATGGCAACACTGCAGCAATTCTTCCGAAGCATGTCGAACCTCTGCGGCACACAGTATAACGGTGCCAATTTTAATCTAAAAAAAAAAATTTGTTTTATTAAGTCTACATGAGAGTAGCTACTGAACCATGTAGGGGATTTTCGATAAGTTAATTAAAACAATATTTATTAACAAATAACTGTCTTAAAAAAAATTGAACATTTTTAGTCAAATACTCGGCAATTACTCAAAAATCAATATTTCTAAAATCCCCTACGTGGTTCCACTAGCTACACTCATCTAGATATAATTAAAAAAAAATTATTTTATCGAGATTAAAATTGGCACAAGTTATACTGCGTGCCGCAGCGCACTTTAAGTTTAACATGCCTCGAAAAATTTTCTGCAGTGTCGCCATTATGTAATATTTTCCCATGATTTTTTTTTGCAATATACTTCAATATATGTTTAATAATTACCCCAAGTATTATTTGTCTAAACCGATTCGTGGCAGGCCGTTACAGTGGTGTTACCCCTTAAAGAAAATAATGTTTGCAAAAATTTCGGAAATTCATTATTTCTCAGAATTATGAGGGATCAAAAAATGTAATAAGTTTTTTTACAAAAATCTCATTTTTTTCATTTATAACTTTTCTCCGAATATCTCCGCAGTCGTTCACTCAATAGGAAATAGAAAAAGTTCCGGAAAAAAAAGAACTAGTTTTTTTTTACGAAAACCTCATTTTTTTCTTCTTTAAATTTTCTCCGAATATCTTCGCAGCCGTTTACTCAGGTAATAGGAAAAAGGAAAATTTCCGGAAAAAATAGTAATAATCAGTTTTTTGTACGAAAATCTCATTTCTTTTCATCTTCAACTTTTCTCCGAATATCTCCGCAGCCGTCCACTCAGGGCATAGGAAAAAAAAAAATTTGGGAAATAGAGCAGAACTTGAATCTGTTTTAAATCATTTTTTGTCCGAAAAACTCAAATATGACTAAAATATGAGAAATTATTAAAAATTTTGGGCCAGGAACGCTACCAACGGGACCATCTCATCGCTTGTAGAATATGTGCACTTTCTGGTACTTACGATTCGCGGCCGGATGGATGATTGGCTTGTTTTTGGGGATAATGCTTTATCGCTTGATGAAAGTATGAGAATTAATATAATAATACGAATATAAATATATTTCCGCTTACTTTTATGAATTATAACTTATTTGGCATAAGGACGGGTGTGAGTAAAGCGTAAACAATTTTATATAAGATAAATAAGTTGTAATTTAGATTTATTATTATATTTAAATTAACGTATGAACTAAAAAAATAAGTGATCAGAGTGCGCGATACGTTTTTTTGTATACATTAATAACGCAGAGAATCAAGAGCTAAATAAGCATTGAAATCATCTAAAAGCCTCGCGCGTGCCGTCGGGTGACGTCACGCGCGAGTCGTGCTCAGATTGCTTTTTCCCTCGAAGCCTTCGTTTCGGCTTGGCCGCACATGAACGTGCTCAGCGTCCATGCATTGGTGTAGCTGACGAAGGCGCAGTCGGGAAACTTTGACCGTGCTCGTCTCTTTCCGAAGATGTCCGAGCGTCGCTCGCTCACGTACACGCGCTACTATGATTGTGTGATGGGCGCGTAAGAGACTAGAGAGGGGGTAACTGACGCGCGATCTGGCTGCACTGGACGCGGGTTCGATCCCCGGTAGCAATGTCTTGTTTTTTTTATTAAGCACATACGAATTAAATATCATTAATAATGCCTGAACAGGCGAGAATAGCTAAAGCGAGAGTAAGTTAGAAATTTTCTGAATATAAAATGAAGAAAAAAAAAGTTGGTTCACCGGGGATTGAACCCGGACCGTAATCATCGTTAATCCATCACGTTGCCAACCCAGCCACGACGCTCATTGCAGATAGAAGAACATTTATGATACACTCTTATCCATAATGTTTACTGTTGGAAAAAAATGCCGAAACGATCGCGGCAAAGGCTCAAGATTTCTTTTTGAACGTTCCACGGTCGTTTCGGGGTTTTATTTTTCAACGCGGTTCGTCGTTAATTTTTTTAACCCGCATTTTCGGCATAAACGGGCAACCAAGAGAAAACAATGATCTCGATACATGTTTTTCACTTTGAAATTCATTGAATGCGTATTCCAATCCGTAGTACGGCCACACATATATGTCGAGCTCGATCGGACGGAAAACCTCGCTCCGTTCGCCTGTCGAGCGAGCGCGATTTTCGAGGGGCAGACACTTTTCCCTCCGCCGAGCTGACCATCCGTGTTCACGCTGACTGCGATACCGACTTGAGCGGTGATCACGGACTCGCGCGGCTACAAGGGAATCTGCAACCTCGACAGAGGCGATGATCACGAAATCATACTCACGAACTCGCCGCCGCGATTTAGCGCCATTTACGAGGCACGCCGAAAACAGAGATTAGTGGGGAGATGCACAACGCGGCCCTTTTCGGCGTGCCTCGTAAATGGCGCTAAATCGCGGCGGCGAGTTCGGGAGTATGATTTCGTGATCATCGCCTCTGTCGAGGTTTCAGATTCCCTTGTAGCCGCGCGAGTCCGTGATCGCCGCTCAAGTCGGTATCGCAGTCAGCGTGAACACGAATGTGTAGCTCGGCGGGGGAAAAGTCTCTGCCCCTCGCTCGCTCGACAGGCGAACGGTGCGAGGTTTTCCGTCCGATCGAGCTCGACATATATGTGTGGCCGTACTGCGGATTGGAATATGCATTAAATGAATTTCAAAGTGAAAAACATGTATCGAGATCATTGTTTTCTCTCGGTTGTCCGTTTATGCCGAAAACGCGGGTTAAAAAAATTAACGACGAACCGTGTTGAAAAATAAAACGCCGAAACGACCGTGAAAGGTTCAAAAAGAAATCTTGAGCCTTTGCCGCGATCGTTTCGGCATTTTTTTCAACAGTAAACATTATGGAAAAGGGTGTGTCATAAATGTTTCATTATCTGCAATGAGCGTCGCGGCTGAGTTGGTATCGTGACGGATTACGATGCTGAAAGTCCGGGTTCAACCCCCGGTGAATCAACTTTTTTTTCTTCATTTTATATTCAGAAAATTTCTAACTTACTCTCGCTTTATCTATTCTCGCCTGTCCAGGCATTATTCTTTACATTTAATTCATATATGTTTAACAAAAAAAATGTTGCTACGGGCATCGAAGTCGCGCCGTCCCACAGTAGGAGAAAAGCCCAAAAACCTGGCCAAAACCTCAAATGACCTTTGACGGGAATGAAAATTGGCTTACAGGGGTTTTCAAGGTCGCTGATTACGAATCTGAAAGCCAAATTATCGTAAACAAAATGGCCGATCCAATATGGCTGACATGAATGTTAAAAAGTTGCCAGATGTCGACAAAAATTGGTATTTACGGGTTTTCAAGGTCGCTGATTACGAATCCGCAAGCCAAATTATCGTAAAAAAAATGGCCGATCCAATATGGCCGACATGAACGTTAAAAAGTTACCAGATGTTGACAAAAATTGGTATATACGGGTTTTCAAGGTCGCTGATTACCAATCCGATATCTATTGTTTATAACTTGCAACAAAGAGCTTACAGCAAATTGTTATAAACAAAATGGCCGAGTATCCTGCTAAATAGATAAATTAATATATTTAAAAAAATCATCATAATAAAATAAACGTGAACAGTGTATTCTACGCAATTATTATTTTTATTTCCAAAATACATACGGAACGTTTCAAAAATAGAAAATTTTATTCTTAATCAAAATCGTAATCGGAGTCGGAGTCGGAGTCAGAATCATTATCCGAGTTTGTATCTATTACAACTCCCGGCACGGCTTCAATCTCGGCGCAAAATTCGTCTGCTGCAGCAGTCACTTTAGGAGCGATCAACATCGCTACAGCTTCCGGCGACAAACTCTTCAGCTTCTTCTGTGGTAGTCTTCTGACACTTGAAATGTACGGATCAGAAGTAACTAAGAGCCGATGAAAAACATCTTCCATAGTTTTAACCCTGGAACTTTTTCGCGCAAAATCTTCTCGATATCGTTTGATGTCTTTGTTTCGAGCTTCCTGAGCATCTTCGGATAATTGGCCGATTGGTAATAGAGCATGAGTTATTATCACTGGACCATGAATTAATAGTTTGTGCACCGAAGTAGGCATGGAGTACCAAGGGTATAATGCAACGGTCTTTCTTGCCGTTTCAATAGCATACTGTTCAAATCTTTCACAGTTTATCTCGTGGCCACACTATATAACTTGTAGGATTACGTACAAGCGTTTAATAACTTCTTCGTTGACCCCCGTTATCGCAGCGGAAACCGTCGAATTTTCAAAGAATCGCCGAGCTGTGTTGCCATCATTGCTGCTGCCGTATCCAGGCTTTGGGCGATCGATATTTAGACCCAATTGCTTCTTGAATCCTTCTTGAATGGCCCTCTTGCGTTCCTGGGTAATTTTTTTTTCTTCGGCACTTCGAGCTTGCCATTTTTTAATGCCGAGTTTGTAAGACACGTGTAAGCAATACTCGAAGCACCGTATCCACGCATGCAGCGTCGACAATCCGAACTTCAAATTTGTTTCATTGATTTCCCTTTGCAATACAGTGTCGATGGCATTAAAATCTTTGCTGGTTGCTCCACACAAATAGCACCGTTGAGCAGATTTCGTCAATGATACAGCGTTGCAAACTTTACCATCTATCATGGTGAACAACAACTTGTACATTACGGAGATTTCTTTTCCATCTATTACACTTTCGAATGGACGAAGTGACTTTATTTGTTCTTCAACAATTTGGACTTCATTAAGTGTTGACTCTGTGTCTTCGCGTAGAAACAGTAGTCTAAGCGGTCTACAAAATCGTGGAGACGAGGGTCTGGGGTTCTTCCAAACAACTATTTCTTCCTTCGATTGTTGATCATAACACACGAGTTGTAATGGCACGACTGAAGTAAAGAATACATGCGCATCAGATTTGCTGTCATCACTGAACGTCTGCTTATATTCACTTTGCCCAGAACTTCCATCGCAACCCCACTTGCAAATCAAGTCCATTTTACGAACATTATCTGGAGTCAATCTTTGAATGAGTACATTTTGGACGAGTAAAATACGTTCAACTGTATGATCTAATAGTGCCTGTAGTTGGACTTCTGCACTACTCTCTGTAATCCTGATTGCATCACGTGGTGGATAACAACGCTTTTTTGCTTTCATCACTTTTTCGTAAGACGGATATAGCTTACAGTTATTTTCCTTCCCTAATCTTCTCATTCCCTGGTAAGTACTCTTGGAGAATTTATATTCAATCATAGCGGAAAGTGCAGCCTCTTCGGATAAAGTAATTTCATCCGTTGCTGAGTAAGCTTTACGATACTTGGAAGCTCTTAAAGGACTCGTCATTGTTACGTCCTTAATAACTTTTGCGGCGTCGGATTGTCCTGAAGAGCGAAGGCTCATCTGAGTAGCGTATGCTAACTCGACCGAGTTGAACGATGTACAAATATCTTGGGTCTTCCTTCGTTTAGATCTTTCACTGGACATTGTAAACTCAAGGGACGGGCGGCCGCCCGTATTACCCGGGCTTTATACTACAGTGTCTGTAGGTGCGGCAAAACATACCTGCTTGCTAAGCCATTCACCGTTATTCTTGAAAAATACACAGGATTTTCTGTGAGCTTGTTGCCACCTCGTTCTCATTTGATTGAAGAGTATCGAAAAAGTCTGTTTCGAGTCCTCAGGCACTACAACTGTACGTCCGGTGTCCTTGGAAATTTTTTCTACCATAAATTCGATCAAGGAAGCGAATTTATCGGATAAATGCTCGCTGATTATCAGAAATACTTCTTTCCTTGTCAGCACCAATTCTTTGTAACCGGATCCTGTAATAAAGACATAAAATTGTAGAAAATTGGTGTTAAAGGAAAAGATAAAATTTTCAATTAATACAAAAACTTGAACAATGTACATTATTTTACCAAATAAATAACCGCAATAATTGAAATAATTTTAAGAAAATTAGACAGAAAATATTGACATGGATTTGGTTAAAAGAAAGCTTTGCTTACTATATAATATATATATATTCAAATATTTTATTTGAATGTTATAACATTTCATTCATATTTAAGAAATTTTTATGTGGTTGATTTTAATATGTATATATATATATGCATACGTATATATCATAATTAAATCACAGAAAATTTATATATATATATATATACACATACATATATATTAAAATAATTTATTTCAAGCGTATAACAGCCGTCTTGTCCGTTATGATGCTACTTCACCCATTCTCAGGTAGAGGCGCAGAGGCTGCTCAATAGTGCCGCGTGCACGCTCGGCTACCGCACGATGCGAAAAAAATCATAACGGACAAGACGCACGTTTTCCGCAGGTAACTCTTGTAAATTTCGAAAGCTTATACATTAAACTAAAGGCCGAGACTAGGAGCTTTGCAAAATGTGACAAAATATATAACTTTTCGAACCGTTGAAAATATAAGTTTTCAAAATTATTCAATTTTATTTATGCCGAAGGCTATACTACATTTCAATCATTTATACATAAACTTTAGATTCAACCGATGTAAAAACATGTTCTACATACCTCCAGAAGTCGTATCCATGTTGCAGAATTGAAATTAAACCCGTCACTTTAAAGTTATGGGTTTTTGAAGTCAGCGTTATTTTCGTCTGTTCAGCGCGTGACACGTACACTCTTCACGAACACTAACTGCCAACTGACGCTGCGGCGCAGGTATACACTTAAAGGGCTTTCCCTTCCACAATAGAATGCAGTTACTAGTCCTCTACCTGAATGACTACTCAACTGACCCTATTTCGAAAATTTATTTTTTGGGGTTTTGGCCAGGTTTTTGGGCTTTTCTCCTACTGTGCGTCCGTACTCAGAGCTTGGACGCAGTGCAGCCAGATCGCGCGTAAAAGTTACCCCCTCTCTAGTCTCGTACGCGCCCATCACACAATCGTAGTAGCGCGTGTACGTGAGCGAGCGATACTCGGACATCTTCGGAAAGAGCCGAGCAAGGCGAAGCGTCCCGACCGCGCCTTCGGCTGCTACACGAATGCATGGACGCTGAGCACGTTCATGTGCGGCCAAGCCGAAACGAAGGCTTCGAGGGAAAAAGCAATCTGAGCACGACTCGCGCATGACGGCACCCGACGGCACGCGCGAGGCTTTTAGATTATTTCAACGCTAATTTAGTTCTTGATTCTCTGCGTTATTAATGTATACAAAAAAATGTATTGCGCACTCTGGTCGCTTATTTTTTAGTTAATACGTTAATTTAAACATAATAATATATCTAAATTACAACTTATTTATCTTATATAAAATTGTTTACGCTTTACTCACACCCGTCCTTATGCCAAATAAATTATAATTCATAAAAGTAAGCGGAAATATATTTATATTCGTATTATATTAATTCTCATACTTTCATCAAGCGATAAAGCATTATCCCCAAAAACAAGCCAATCATCCATCCGGCTGCGAATTGTAAGTACCAGAAGCGTTCCTGGCTTTCTGATTTCTTATTTTTTTCCTGGAAATTTCTCCTTTTCCTATGACCTGAGTGAACGGCTGCGGAGATATTCGGAGAAAAGTTAAAGATGAAAAGAAATTAGATTTTCGTTAAAAAACTTTTTGTTATTATTATTTTTTCCGGAAATTTCTTTTTTTCCTATTACCTGAGTGAACGGCTGCGGAGATATTCGGAGAAAATTTAAAGATGAAAAAAATGAGATTTTCGTAAAAAAAAACTTGATATTATTTTTTTTCCGGAACTTTTTCTTTTTCCTATTGAATCTGTTTGTTTGGAGTTTGAGTCATACAAACACAGATTTAAACAATCTAGAACATTCACATTTCCGAAATAGAAAGACGTGAGTATCTAATATTGGTAATACCATCTATAGCAAAAAGCCAGATATCGAGGATACAAACTTCGAAAGTTTTGATCTCAGATAGGCAAACGAGCGATGGTCCATAATAGCGAACACCGAAATAGCGAACATCAAAGAAGTGGACGAGTTGCTTCATAATTTTCTGCCGATTTTCGCTAACACGTACGAGATTCTTTTAAAGTCTTTAAGAGGGGATATACATTTACAATGATCAAAAAATCAATTTCTTTTCTTTAAGGGATAACACCATTCTAGGAATTTGGAATAATCGTTTTCTTTTGGCTTCAAAAATACTTTGGGGTCATAAAAACAAGATGCAGTTGGTCCTGCAGCGATTTTTTTTAAGGTTGGATAAGTGTGTACAGTAGAACCTCGATTATCCGAACCTCGATCATCCGAACCCTCAATTATCCGAACGATGACTTAGTTTATCCGGAAGCTCAATTATCCGAACGTTGGCGCGAAAGATACATGGTTGCTCGCTGCCACCGTCGTGAGCAACAATGAGCAACCCAACGCAACTTCTCCTTCTCAAACATCTGCGAGACTTAGACGCTCAAAAACGCGTTGCAGCCGTTCGTCATTAAAAATGGACGATTTTATTTTTAAAAAATATTTTCAAAAACATTCGACTTTTTTCAGGTGTTTAAAACATACACGCACGCGAACGCACGCACGCACGCACCCACGCACACACACACACACACACACACACACACACACACACACACACACACACACACACACACACAAATATACAGGGTGAGCGGAACATTGACGTCCAAAAATAAAATTTAGGTCCCTTGTATCCTGGGGTATCCGAATAACCCCCATGTATGTCCCACGACTTTTCATAGTTTTCGAGTTATGAATTTTCGAGAATTTTCGACCTGACCAATTAAAAAAAAGGTAGAAGACTGTGGAGATTTTTTTGCAACTGAATCTTCATGAGTAGTACTTTTATGCATAAAATAATCAGCTTCGTAACTGTGATGAAAGTTATTAAAATGTTGGTCTAGAGTGAAAAATTTACGTTCGGTAAATTATGACTTAAATTTTCAACTTTAAATTAAACATCTAAACAGGTGACTTCATGGTTCCTAATTAGGCCTCAAGAATGCGCCAGACTCTCAGCTTTCATAATCATTTTTAAAAAAAGCAGTACTCAATAGGGGTACTTTGGCTACAATTGACCTTCAAAGACAGCGAGGTTGAAAATTCTGAAAATTAGCCATCTGATTGAAAAAAAATTGCCCATTTTATCATTCCTAAGGTTATTTAGTCTGTTAACTAACTAAAAATGACTGCAGGAAAGCTAAGATTTAAACATTTAGAGGTATATTTTTTTTTAGTCCAATTCAAGTTTAATGAATTTTGCGTCATCCGTTCTTGTAACGAGAACGGATCGCGTAAACGAGCTTTTACCTGATCCATGAGAACGGATCGAGCAAAATTCATTAAACTTAAATTAAACTAAAAAAAATAAACCTCCAAATGTTTCAATCTTAGCTTTCCCTGCAGTCATTTTTGGTTAGTTAACAAACTAAATAGCCTTAGGAATGATAAAATGGGCAAATTTTTTTTTTAATCAGATGGCTAATTATAAGAATTTTCCACCTCGCTGTCATTGAAGGTCAATTGTAGCCAAAGTAGCCCTATCAAGTACTACTCTTTTTAACGATTATGAAAGCTGACAGTCTGGCGCATTCGTAGGGCCTAATTAGGAACCATGAAGTCACCTGTTTACATTTTTAATTTAAAGTTGAAAATTTAAGTCATAATTTACCGAACGTAAATTTTTCACTTTAGACCAACATTTTCATAACTTTCATCACAGTTACGAAGCTGATTATTTTATGCATAAAAGTACTACTCATAAAGATTCAGTTGCAAAAAAAAATCTCGATAGTCTTCTACTTTTTATAAAGATTTTTTTTTTCAATTGGTCAGGTCGAAAATTCTCAAAAATGCAGTCAAAAATTCATAACTCGAAAACTATGAAAAGTCGCGCGAAATACATGGGGCTTATTCGGATACCCCACGATACAAGGGACCTAAATTTTATTTTTAGACGTCAATGTTCCGGCCACCGTGTTTGTGTGTGTGTGTATATATATATATATATATATATATATATATATTTTTTCAACGTTAATAAGTATGTCAAATTTTAATATATATTTATGTATTTTTTTTTATGTAAAAAGGTGTTGTTGATGATCTCGTCCCAAAAATCCCACGTTTCGATTATCCGAACTTTTGATTGTCCGAACTAGTCTCGGTCCCAATTGGTTTGGATAATCGAGGTTCTACTGTATACATAAGGCAGGTTTGCAGTCACAAGAGCCTCGCGGTTGAGATATGAGCGTGCGGGCTCTGAGTGTACACGACGCGGGTTCGATCCCCGGTAGCAATGTCTTGTTTTTTTTTATTAAGCATATACGAATTAAATATCATAAATAATGCCTGAACAGGCGAGAATAGCTAAAGCGAGAGTAAGTTCGAAATTTTCTGAATATGAAATGAAGAAAAAAAAGTTGATTCACCGGGGATCGAACCCGGACCTTCAGCATCGTAATCCGTCACGATACCAACTCAGCCACGACACTCATTGCAAATGAAGCAACATTTATGATACACCCTTTTCCATAATGTTTACTGTTGAAAAAAAATGCCGAAACGATCGCGGCAAAGGCTCAAGATTTCTTTTTGAACCTTTCACGGTCGTTTCGGCGTTTTATTTTTCAACGCGTTTCGTCGTTAATTTTTTTAACCCGCATTTTCGGCATAAACGGGCAACCGAGAGAAAACAATGATCTCGATATATGTTTTTCACTTTGAAATTCATTTAATGCATATTCCAATCCGCAGTACGGCCACACATATATGTCGAGCTCGATCGGACGGAAAACCTCGCTCCGTTCGCCTGTCGAGCGAGCGAGGGGCAGAGACTTTTCCCCCACCGAGCTACCCATTTGTGTTCCCCAGCTAACCACGAATCGCAAATGTACCGCCCATGTGGAGTGCGTCATACCGATACTGTTGCCACCTCGTACATGCGTACGGTACTGGAACATTACCGGTACGTCGTACGGTACGCTGTACCGCCAATTTACTAGTACGGTACCGGTACACTATCGCCACCGTGGAGCCACTGTGCACTGCAGTACGGTGTAACGCCACGGTAGCGATACCGTGGAGGTACGACTACGCTGCTATCCCGTACCCGTACATTACCGGTACTGTAGGGCACGGCGTACTCCACATTTGCAGTATGCTGTACTAATAGTACGCTTGGTTAACTGGGTCCCCAGCTAACCACGTGCCGTAAATGTATCCCTCATGTGGAGTGCGCCGTACCGGTAGTGTTGCCATCTCGTACGTGCTACGGCACTGGTACATTACCGGTACGCCGTACGGTACGCTATATCGCCAATGTACTAGTACAGTACCGGTACAGTATCGCCACCGTGGAGCCACCGTAGACTGCAGTACGGTGTAACTCCACGGTAGCGATACCGTGGAGGTACGAGTACGCTGGTATCCCGTAGCCGTACATTATCGGTACTGTAGGGTACGGCGTACTCCACATTTGCGGTACGCTGTACTAATGGTACGCTTGGTTAACTGGGTCACGCTGACTGCGATACCGACTTGAGCGGTGATCATGGACTCGCGCGGCTACAAGGGAATCTGCAACCTCGACAGAGGCGATGATCACGAAATCATACTCCCGAACTCGCCGCCGCGATTTAGCGCCATTTACGAGGCACGCCGAAAAGGGCCGCGTTGTGCATCTCCCCACTAATCTCTGCCGAAAAGGGGAGCGTTGTGCATCTCCCTACTAATCACTGGATGCACATTCGTGATCATCGCCTCTGTCGAGGTTGCAGATTCCCTTGTAGCCGCGCGAGTCCGTGATCACCGCTCAAGTCGGTATCGCAGTCAGCGTGAACACGAATGGGTAGCTCGGTGGGGGAAAAGTCTCGGCCCCTCGCTCGCTCGACAGGCGAACGGAGCGAGGTTTTCCGTCCGATCGAGCTCGACATATATGTGTGGCCGTACTGCGGTTTGGAATATGCATTAAATGAATTTCAAAGTGAAAAACATGTATCGAGATCATTGTTTTCTCTCGGTTGCCCGTTTATGCGGAAAATGCGGGTTAAAAAAATTAACGATGAACCGCGTTGAAAAATAAAACGCCGAAACGACCGTGAAAGGTTCAAAAAGAAATCTTGAGCCTTTGCCGCGATCGTTTCGGCATTTTTTTTCAACAGTAAACATTATGGAAAAGGGTGTATCATAAATGTTTCTCTATCTGCAATGAGCGTCGTAGCTGAGTTGGTAGCGTGACGAATTACGATGCTGAAGGTTCGGGTTCAGTCCTCGGTGAATCAACTTTTTTTTCTTCATTTTATATTCAGAAAATTTCGCACTTACTCTCGCTTTAGCTATTCTCGCCTGTTCAGGCATTATTTTTTATATTTAATTCATATATGTTTAACAAAAAAAAATGTTGCTACGGGCATCGAAGCCGCGCCGTCTACACTCAGAGCCCGCACGCTCATATCTCAACCGCGAGGCTCTTGTGACTGCAAACCTGCCTTACGTATACAGTAGAACCTCGATTATCCGAACCAATTGGGACCGAGACTAGTTCGAACAATCAAAAGTTCGGATAATCGAAACGTGGGTTTTTTGGGACGAGATCATCAACAACACCTTTTTACATAAAAAAAATACATAAATATATATTAAAATTTGACATACATATTAACGTTGAAATATATATATATATATATATATATATATATATATATATATATATATATATATATATATATATATATATATATATTAGGGTGATTCGTTTCAGGGTAACTTTTTTTTTCTGACCCATCGTGCCCGAAAACCTCTAGTTGGCACCCAAAAACGAAGTTTCGTGAAAGGGGGGTGTTGTCAAAAAATATTTAGAGGTCGCGAATCAAAATTGAAGGTTTCCCATTTGATTAACATTGAAAAAAATGTTTTTCTCATTATTAGTGTTACCATTCCGTGAATTTTGATATCGCGATATTTTTCAAGTGGGTTCTCATAGGAAATATGATACTTTACAATAAAGTTCATTGAGCCATGTCCGTAAATTCAACCGTTTCAGCGGTATCATTATTTCAAGTGAATATTGTATAAAAATATCTATTCAAACGGCTGTAACGCCTAAGCTATTAGATATATCGAAAAAATTCAAATGAGAACTATGTAGAGAAAGTAATTTGCTACAAAAAAGTCTTATAATCGGAGCCCGTAAATTCAACTCTTTCTCAGCTATAGGTGGATGAAGTAAAATAAATAGATTTGTTTTTGTTTAAAAAAAAATCTATTTATTTTACTTCATCCACCTATAGCTGAGAAAGAGTTGAATCTTCGGGCTCGGCTTATAAGACTTTTTTGTAGAAAATTACTTTCTCTACAAAGTTCTCATCTGAATTTTTTTCGATATATCTAATAGCTTAGGCGTTACAGCCGTTTGAATAGATATTTTGCACAGTATTCACTTGAAATAATGATGCCGCTGAAACGGTTGAATTTACGGCCATGACTCAATGAACTTTATTGTGGAGTATCATATTTCCTATGAGAACCCACTTGGAAAATATCGCAATATCAAAATTCGCGGAATGGTAACACTAATAGTGAGGAAAACATTTTTTTCAATGTTAATCAAATGGGAAACCTTCAATTTTGATTCGCGACCTCTAAATATTTTTTGACAACACCCCCTTTTCACGAAAGTTCGTTTTTGGGTACCAACTAAAGGTTTTCGGGCACGATGGGTCGAAAAAAAAAAGTTGCCCTGAAACGAATCACCCTAATATATATATATATATATATATACATACACGGTGGCCGGAACATTGACGTCTAAAAATAAAATTTAGGTCCCTTGTATCGTGGGGTATCCGAATAACCCCCATGTATGTCGCGCGACTTTTCATAGTTTTCGAGTTATGAATTTTTTATTGCATTTTTGAGAATTTTCGACCTGACCAATTGAAAAAAAATCTTTAAAAAAAGTAGAAGACTATCGAGATTTTTTTTTGCAACTGAATCTTAATGAGTAGTACTTTTATGCATAAAATAATCAGCTTCGTAACTGTGATGAAAGTTATGAAAATGTTGGTCTAAAGTGAAAAATTTACGTTCGGTAAATTATAACTTAAATTTTCAACTTTAAATTAAAAATCTAAACAGGTGACTTCATGGTTCCTAATTAGGCCCTAAGAATGCGCCAGACTGTCAGCTTTCATAATCATTAAAAAGAGTATTACTTGATAGGGCTACTTTGGCTACAATTAACCTTCAATGACAGCGAGGTGGAAAATTCTTATAATTAGCCATCTGATTAAAACAAAATTTTGCCCATTTTATCATTCCTAAGGCTATTTAGTTTGTTAACTAACCAAAAATGACTGCAGGGAAAGCTAAGATTGAAACATTTCTAGGTTGATTTTTTTTAGTTTAATTTAAGTTTAATGAATTTTGCGCGATCCGTTCTCATGGATCAGGTAAAAGCTCGTTTACGCGATCCGTTCTCGTTACAAGAACGGATGGCGCAAAATTCATTAAACTTGAATTGAACTAAAAAAAATAAACCTCTAAATGTTTAAATCTTAGCTTTCCTGCAGTCATTTTTGGTTAGTTAACAAACTAAATAACCTTAGGAATGATAAAATGGGCAATTTTTTTAATCAGATGGCTAATTTTAAGAATTTTCCACCTCGCTGTCTTTGAAGGTCAATTGTAGCCAAAGTAGCCCTATCAAGTACTGCTTTTTTTTTAATGATTATGAAAGCTGAGAGTCTGGCGCATTCTTGAGGCCTAATTAGGAACCATGAAGTCACCTGTTTAGATGTTTAATTTAAAGTTGAAAATTTAAGGATGTATGGCAGCTACTGCAGAGTCGTTACAGAACTGATGATGCAATTTGCAAAAATCGCATTTAAAGACTAAATAAAATAATTGTAATATTCATTAAAGCTAAAAAGGAGATTTACCACAGCTCAAAGTAAAACATGCGGTACAGAAAGAAGAATTTTCAATTTTTAACTGCAAATTTAGTTGTTGATTTGATGTATGTTTTCCTTGACGTTGTCGTGGTTACGACATACGAGCTAAAGAAATACGAAAACGGTCCCATTTAACTCGCAATATCTCGCAAAATATATGGGCACATGTCGATTTTTTATTTTTACCGTATCATGCATATTACAGCGATACCGCACAAAAGTTTTTTTTACAAAAGAGTACTCCGGAAATACCTTTTTTGCCAATGTAAAGGGAATTTTGGACGTACAGTCCTATGTTCCCCGTGTTAAATGACCCAACTTTGAATTCGTTTATTTCAGCATTCACGTGGGCAAATTTTGTTTTTTTAATCTCAAAAAGTTCTCGATATTTTCCTTTACAATATCAGTGAGTTTCAATTCGAACAGTAGTAAATGACTTAGTTGCCATATATCCTTAAGTCATAATTTACCGAACATAAATTTTTCACTTTAGACCAAGATTCTAATAACTTTCATCACAGTTACGAAGCTGATTATTTTATGCATAAAAGTACTACTCATGAAGATTCAGTTGCAAAAAAAATCTCGACAGTCTTCTACTTTTTTTTTGATTTTTTTTTAATAAAAAAAAAGTCAGGTCGAAAATTCTCGAAAATTCATAACTCGAAAACTATGAAAAGTCGCGGGACATACATGGGGGTTATTCGGATACCCCAGGATACAAGGGACCTAAATTTTATTTTTGGACGTCAATGTTTCGCCCACCCTGTATATTTATATATATATGTGTGTGTGCGTGTGTGTGTGTGTGTGTGTGTGTTTTTTAAGAGGTTTAGCGGGAAAATGCCTCCGCACCGTAGCAAATAATTGCCGTGTGTCGGGCTTGCACCGACTAAAAACCCCCATTCCTCTGTGGCCTTACAAATTCTCCCGCGGGACGACCGCTAGGTATTACATCGCGGGAGAGGCCTTAGCCGTAGCTCTTCCTGCAGTGTTGTCAGACGACCTTACATCCCCCGTTCTACTCTAGATGTTATGAGTGGTTTAGGGGTTCGTGTCGCTGATTTAATCTATGACTGCCTGGTCTTCCGGCGTCGTCTTCTTCCTCGCACGTTCTGCACGTCGCAACTCCTTCATCACTGCGGCAGCATAAGCCGATACCGCTGTCCATGCGTCTGCTGACTTCAGCATCAACTCAACCAGGTTGTCCGGGGTGATGCGTGTCTCCAGCTGATCCTCGACTATCGCGCGGGAGGCACTAAAACGTGGGCATTGGAACAATGCATGTTCAGCGTTCCCCTCGACTGCTACACATGCTGGGCAGTCCGGGAAATCTTCATAATTAAACTTATAGAGATCAGCCCGAAAACAGCCGTGTCCTGAGATCACTTGAGTGAGATAATAGTTGAGCTCCCCGTGTAGACGGTTCACCCATATCTCCACCTTCGGGATTAGTCGATGTGTCCACCTTCCCTTGGGAGAAGCATCCCACATCGTCTGCCACTGGTTGAGACTGGTTGCTCTCGCTTCTGTCCTTGCATAACTGGGGTTTCTAGCTCCCTTCTGCTGGTACATCGATCTACGCTCCTCGACAAGCACCTCAATGGGCAGTCCCGCGATAACGTTGATAGCGTCCTCGGAGACAGTGCGAAACGCACAGGCTACCCTCAAGGCGCTGACGCGATACGTTGCTGTAGCCTTCCTGCGGTACTCCTGGATTTTCAGTGCGTCAGCCCATATGGGTATGCCATAGGTGAGCACTGAGGTCGTCACTGATGACAGCAGTTTCCTCCTCTTCTGTCTGGGGCCACCAACATTAGGCATGAGTCGCGCCAGTGTGGTAGCCACCCCAGCGGCCTTTCTGCTGATCTGCTCGGTTTGCTCTTTGAAGTTCAGCCTCGCGTCGAGAATCACACCCAGGTACCGAATGAACGGTTGGGATGTGATTTCGGAGTTTCCAACCCTGAGCGTCACCGTTTCCATCACCTTCCTGCTGGATACGAGGAGTACTTCTGTTTTGTGGGCTGCAAGATGCAGTCCAACAGAAGACATCCATTCCTTTATCTTGGCGAAAGCTTCGCCGAAGAGTGCGGTGATTTGCTCCAGGAATTTGGCGATGACAATCAGCGCCGCGTCATCTGCGAACGCTACGATGGACACTCCTTTCGGCAATTTTAATAGCAGCAGATCATTGTACATGATGATCCACAGACGCGGTCCAAGTACAGAGCCCTGAGGAACTCCTCCAGTCACCCTATACGTCTTTGGTCCATCCTCTGTGTCGTACATGAGCCACCTATTACATAGGTAACTCGCCACTATTCTCCGTAGGTACCATGGTACACCTAATGTTTTTAGCGCATCCATGATACACTTCCATATCGCCGAGTTGAAAGCGTTTTTGACGTCGAGAGCGACAACTGCGCAGTACTTCTTGGACCCTCTTGCCCATCGTTTCCCCGCAGTCGACTCCTGCGCCTGCTTCACCACTGTGTTAATGGCATCCAGAGTAGAGCGCTCCTTTCTGAAGCCAAACTGGCCTTCCGCTAGTAGAGGGTCCACGACTTTCTCAATCCTGTTATGGATGATGCGCTCGAAGATCTTTCCGGCGGTATCCAGCATACAGAGCGGACGATAGGATGAAGGTTCGTCCGGTGGCTTCTTCCCTTTCGGGAGGAGCACTAGCTTCTGCCACTTCCACTTGTCCGGGAAGATTCCTTCCTTGAGACACGCATTGTACATGCCCAGGAATATTGCCGGTGCCAACTTGATCGCTGCCTTGAGTGCGATGTTGGGTATCCCATCCATGCCGGGGGCTTTATTGTTGCCCACCCTGGCAATCGCCGTAAAAAGCTCTTCTTTAGTAATGGCTGGGATGACCTCATCGACGTCCTCCTCGAGTTGGTAGTCCTCCTCGGGTTGCTCAGGGAACAGATGTGAAACAATCTTTTCCAGCAGGGCTGCGTCCACAGGCGATGGCATTGGCTGGCTTTTCAGCCGAGTCATTACGACTTTGTACGGCCTGCCCCAGGGAGCATCTTCCACCTCGCTGAGCAGTTCGCCCCAGCTTTCAGCTTTACCCTGCTTGATAGCCTTTTTAAGCTTCAAGCGCGCCTTCCTGTGCTGTTCTTCCAAATCGGGGAACGAGCGTTTGCCTTGAGCTCGTTGCGCTAGGCGGCGAGTTCGATGACACTCCCTTCGGAGGCCGGCAATTTGTTCGCTCCACCAGTGTACCGCCGGTCGGAAGTCGACATTACGTTTCCGTGGCATTGTGGCATCGCATGCTTCGGTGACCCTCTGCATGACCACCTCGACCTTCTCGGTTGCACTTTCCGCTGCGAGGGGGCTGGTGTCAAAAGTTTCACGAAACAAGTCCGCGTCAAACATTTTCGCTTTCCAGCCCTTCCCGTTTGTCTTCGGTGCCTTCGCTGTTCCGCTGAAGTCACCGCGAATCTCCCAGAGAATCGCTTGATGATCACTGTGAGTGTAGATATCACTGACTACCCAGTGGCACTGGTTTCCTCTTGCCAGGCTACTACTCACAAAAGTGAGGTCCACTATAGAGGAGGCTTCACCTTTAACAAAAGTGGGCTTTGTACCTGCATTAAGTAGTACTACATCCAATAAGGACATAGCCTCAAGCAGAGCTTGGCCCTTCCTATTCGTCACTTTACTACCCCATTCCACAGCCCACGCGTTGTAATCTCCGGCTATGGCTACCGGGAAGCGTTGTTTAGCGTCTGCGACTAAGTTGTCGAGAAAATTCTCAAACTCATAAGTCGTCAGACTAGGCGGTGCGAAACAACTGTAGAAATGAACTCCTTTGGCTTTTATTCTCACAAAACCAGTTTCCATCCGACTCGCAAGATCCTGAAATGGAAGCTTTCCGCAGGACCAAATTGCGGCCTTCCCACTTGCGTCAGATTCCCAAGGTTGCGTGTCTAGATGTCTATATGGTTCCGAGAGTATCGTCAAGTCAGGCTTCAGCTCGCGCACAGTCTGCATGAGCAGGTCCTGTGCTGCTTCGCAATGGTTGAGGTTCAGCTGGAGTACTCTCATTTGCATCGTTTTTGGAGTGCCTGGAGAGCCTGGAGAGCCCGCGTATACGCCGGACACCGGCTGCTACCTGCGATGTGGGCTGTGGGTGCCTCATCTCCCGCTTCTGCACATATGACACACTTTGCGCTTGCTGTGCATTCGGCAACTTTGTGGCCAGTGTTACCGCACTTGATGCAGTCTTTAACCCGGTCGACGTTGCTCTTGCAGTTCCGTGATAAGTGTCCAAATTTCCAGCACTTGAAACACTTTAGTGGTCTCACCACCTCTCGGATTCTGCAACTACACCAGCCGACTCGGATGATTCCTGTATCCAGAAGTTTCCGGGCAGCAGGCACCATGAGTCGTATTACCGCGGTCTGAGTTCTGCCATATGCTTTACGCAGAGACTTAAGAGAGTATTCCGTGACGGAATAGTCCGGTTCCAAGACTCTCTGCAGGGCCGCCGATATCTCCTCCTTCGTCGCGTCCTCTTCCAGGTCCTTGATCTCCAGATCAACTTCCTGGACTTTACTCTGGACCGTTGCTGATTCACCAAGAACACCTTCGAATTGGTTTCGCAATTCCGGTGCTTTGGCTGAGCTCTCCTTATTCAGAACGATCAGCAGATCTCCCGCGTTCGTTCTGCGTACCTTTTGGACGCATTCACCTGCATCCTTGAGCGCCGGATCCTTCTTTATACGACTCAAGATCTCCGCATAGCTCAAGTCACCCTTTTTGTGGATGCCGAGAGCGTTGGGCAGAGTCGGCCGTTCGCGAGGTTTCTGCGCCTTCTTCTGAGGCTGCTTCTCGGATATCTTGTGCGATCTTTTCTTCTTTCGCGCAGTCTGCCACTTCTGCTCCGATCTCTCGCCCTTATCCCCGGATTGACCAGCCAATGGCTCCACCAGCTGCTTCTCCTTCGGCTCCTTTGCGTCGGTCGACGTCGGTGTAACCCTCTTTTTCCTCTTCGCCTTGCTTACTTGCGTCAAGGTACCGCCCACGCCCATGCCTTCATCGTTCCTCTCCTTGTTAGGGAGAGTCGATTTCGCTTGGCTTATGGTCGGCGTGGTTTGCGTTCCTCCAGTCAACGTTGCCGCCTGTGGCTTTGCACTCCACGTTACCAGGTCCTCTATACCTTTCCAAGTACTGGTAAGCATAGCAACCCACCGCTGGATCTCCTTGTGGAGGTTTTTCTTCTGCTGGATAAAAGAGGCTAGGCTCTCCAGCGTCTTTCCGTGCCTCTCCACCAACTTCAAAATCTCCTTTCGGTTTCCACCTCTCTTCCTTTTCTTCACTTGAAACATTATGCGCCATGGAGGCCAAGTGGCCCACCTCCGTCGTACTGCGGTTGTTCGATGACGACGCCCGGGAGCCCGCTTGGTCACTCCCTGAAGGCGCCGGTACTGGGGTTCCGTGCCCCTGCACCCTAATCGGTATATCCTTTATTGGACTGCCCATAATAATTTGGTATCGAGGTTTGTTCCCCGTGTCTGTTGGTCCACGGGAGGTATTTTAATTGCCTCCTGCCCTGTATATCTATATGGACATTTCAATATCCATATCTATATCCAGATAGATATCTCTATATGTATATCTATATCTATATAGATATTTGTACATCTATGTCTATATTTATATACGAGGGCTTCCCCCTATCCGCCGCCTGGGGACGCGCCACGTAGGGGTTTCAGACTCCCCATGTGTGTGTGTGTGTGTGTGTGTGTGTGTGTGTGTGTGTGTGTGTTTTAAACACCTGAAAAAAGTCGAATGCCTTTTAACATATTTTTTTAACAATAAAATCGTCCATTTTTAATTGACGAACGGCTGCAACGCGTTTTTGAGCGTCTAAGTCTCGCAGCTGTTTGAGAAGGAGAAGTTGCGTTGGGTTGTTCATTGTTGCTCACGGCGGTGGCAGCGAGCAACCATGTATCTTTCGTTCGGATAATTGAGCTTCCGGATAAACTAAGTCATCGTTCGGATAATTGAGGATTCGGATGATCGAGGTTCGGATAATCGAGGTTCTACTGTACACACTTATCCAACCTTAAAAAAAATCGCTGCAGGCCCAACTGCATATTGTTTTTATGGCCCCAAAGTATTTTTGAAGCCAAAAGAAAACGATTTTTCCAAATTCCTAGAATGGTGTTATCCCTTAAAGAAAAGAAATTGATTTTTTGATCATTGTAAATGTATATCCTCTCTTAAAGACTTTAAAAGAATCTCGTACGTGTTAGCGAAAATCGGCAGAAAATTATGAAGCAACTCGTCCACTTCTTTGATGTTCGCTATTTCGGTGTTCGCTATTATGGACCATCGCTCGTTTGGATATTTGAGATCAAAACTTTCGAAGTTTGTATCCTCGATATCTGGCTTTTTGCTATAGATGGTATTACCAATATTAGATGCTCACGTCTTTCTATTTCGGAGATGTGAATGTTCTAGATTGTTTAAATCTGTGTTTGTATGACTCAAACTCCAAACAAACCCAAACAAACTCAATAGGAAAAAGAAAAAGTTCCGGAAAAAAATAATATCAAGTTTTTTTTACGAAAATCTCATTTCTTTTCATCTTTAACTTTTCTCCGAATATCTCCGCAGCCGTTCACTCAGGTCATAGGAAAAGGAGAAATTTCCAGGAAAAAAATAAGAAATCAGAAAGCCAGGAACGTTACCAACGGGACCATCTCATCGCTTGTAGAATATGTGCACTTTCTGGTACTTACAATTCGCGGCCGGATGGATGATTGGCTTATTTTTGGGGATAATGCTTGATGAAAGTATGAGAATTAATATAATAATACGAATATAAATATATTTCCGTTTACTTTTATGAATTATAATTTATTTGGCATAAGGACGGGTGCGAGTAAAGCGTAAACAATTTTATATAAGATAAATAAGTTGTAATTTAGATATATTATTATGTTTAAATTAACGTATAAACTAAAAAAATAAGCGACCAGAGTGCGCAATACATTTTTTTGTATACATTAATAACGCAGAGAATCAAGAACTAAATAAGCATTGAAATCATCTAAAAGCCTCGCGTGTGACGTTGGGTGACGACACGCGCGAGTCGTGCTCAGATTGCTTTTTCCCTCGAAGCCTTCGTTTCGGCTTGGCCGCATATGAACGTGCTCAGCGTCCATGCATTGGTGTAGCAGCCGAAGGCGCGGTCGGGACGCTTCGCCTTGCTCGGCTCTTTCCGAAGATGTCCGAGCATCGCTCGCTCACAGACACGCGCTACTACGATTGGTGATGGGCGCGTAAGAGACTAGAGAGGGGGTAACTTTACGCGCGGTCTGGCTGCACTGCGTCCGAGCTCTGAGTACGGACGGCGCGGCTTCGATGCCCGTAGCAACATTTTTTTTTGTTAAACATATATGAATTAAATATAAAAAATAATGCCTGGACAGGCGAGAATAGATAAAGCGAGAGTAAGTTAGAAATTTTCTGAATATAAAATGAAGAAAAAAAAGTTGATTCACCGAGGACTGAACCCGAACCTTCAGCATCGTAATCCGTCACGCTACCAACTCAGCTACGACGCTCATTGCAGATAGAGAAACATTTATGATACACCCTTTTCCATAATGTTTACTGTTGAAAAAAAATGCCGAAACGATCGCGGCAAAGGCTCAAGATTTCTTTTTGAACCTTTCACGGTCGTTTCGGCGTTTTATTTTTCAACGCGGTTCGTCGTTAATTTTTTTAACCCGCATTTTCCGCATAAACGGGCAACCGAGAGAAAACAATGATCTCGATACATGTTTTTCACTTTGAAATTCATTTAATGCATATTCCAAACCGCAGTACGGCCACACATATATGTCGAGCTCGATCGGACGGAAAACCTCGCGCCGTTCGCCTGTCGAGCGAGCGAGGGGCAGAGACTTTTCCCCCACCGAGCTACCCATTCGTGTTCACGCTGACTGCGATACCGACTTGAGCGGTGATCACGGACTCGCGCGGCTACAAGGGAATCTGCAACCTCGACAGAGGCGATGATCACGAAATCATACTCCCGAACTCGCCGCCGCGATTTAGCGCCATTTACGAGGCACGCCGAAAACAGAGATTAATGGGGAGATGCACAACGCGGCCCTTTTCGGCGTGCCTCGTAAATGGCGCTAAATCGCGGCAGCGAGTTCGGGAGTATGATTTCGTGATCATCGCCTCTGTCGAGGTTGCAGATTCCCTTGTAGCCGCGCGAGTCCGTGATCACCGCTCAAGTTGGTATCGCAGCAGCGTGAACACGAATGGGTAGCTCGGTGGGGAAAAAGTCTCTGCCCCTCGCTCGCTCGACAGGCGAACGGAGCGAGGTTTTCCGTCCGATCGAGCTCGACATATATGTGTGGCCGTACTGCGGATTGGAATATGCATTAAATGAATTTCAAAGTGAAAAACATGTATCGAGATCATTGTTTTCTCTCGGTTGCCCGTTTATGCCGAAAATGCGGGTTAAAAAAATTAACGACGAACCGCGTTGAAAAATAAAACGCCGAAACGACCGTGAAAGGTTCAAAAAGAAATCTTGAGCCTTTGCCGCGATCGTTTCGGCATTTTTTTTCAACAGTAAACATTATGGAAAAGGGTGTATCATAAATGTTTCTTTATCTGCAATGAGCGTCGTGGCTGAGTTGTTAGCGTGACGGATTACGATACTGAACGTCCGGGTTCAATCCTCGGTGAATCAACTTTTTTCTCTTCATTTTATATTCAGAAAATTTCGAACTTACTCTCGCTTTAGCTATTCTCGCCTGTTCAGGCATTATTTATGATATTTAATTCGTATATGCTTAATTAAAAAAAACAAGACATTGCTACCGGGGATCGAACCCGCGTCGTCTACACTCAGAGCCCGCACGCTCATATCTCAACCGCGAGGCTCTTGTGACTGCAAACCTGCCTTACGTATACAGTAGAATCTCGATTATCCGAACCAATTGGGACCGAGACTAGTTCGGACAATCAAAAGTTCGGATAATCGAAACGTGGGTTTTTTGGGACGAGATCATCAACAACACCTTTTTACATTTAAAAAAATACATAAATATATATTAAAATTTGACATACATATTAACGTTGATATATATATATATATATACATACACGGTGGCCGGAACATTGACGTCTAAAAATAAAATTTAGGTCCCTTGTATCGTGGGGTATCCGAATAACCCCCATGTATGTCGCGCGACTTTTCATAGTTTTCGAGTTATGAATTTTTTACTGCATTTTTGAGAATTTTCGACCTGACCAATTGAAAAAAAATCTTTAAAAAAAGTAGAAGACTATCGAGATTTTTTTTGCAACTGAATCTTTATGAGTAGTACTTTTATGCATAAAATAATCAGCTTCGTAACTGTGATGAAAGTTATGAAAATGTTGGTCTAAAGTGAAAAATTTACGTTCGGTAAATTATGACTTAAATTTTCAACTTTAAATTAAACATCTAAACAGGTGACTTCATGGTTCCTAATTAGGCCCTAAGAATGCGCCAGACTGTCAGCTTTCATAACCATTAAAAAGAGTAGTACTTGATAGGGCTACTTTGGCTACAATTGACCTTCAATGACAGCGAGGTGGAAAATGCTTATAATTACCCATCTGATTAAAAAAAAAATTGCCCATTTTATCATTCCTAAGGCTATTTAGTTTGTTAACTAACCAAAAATGACTGCAGGGAAAGCTAAGATTGAAATATTTGGAGGTTTATTTTTTTTAGTTTAATTTAAGTTTAATGAATTTTGCGCGATCCGTTCTCATGGATCAGGTAAAAGCTCGTTTACGCGATCCGTTCTCGTACAAGAACGGATGGCGCAAAATTCATTAAACTTGAATCGAACTAAAAAAAAATAAACCTCTAATTGTTTAAATCTTAGCTTTCCTGCAGTCATTTTTGGTTAGGTAACAAACTAAATATCCTTAGGAATGATAAAATGGGCAATTTTTTTTAATCAGTTGGCTAATTTTAAGAATTTTCCACCTCGCTGTCTTTGAAGGTCAATTGTAGCCAAAGTACCCCTATTAAGTACTGCTTTTTTTTTTTAATGATTATGAAAGCTGAGAGTCTGGCGCATTCTTGAGGCCTAATTAGGAACCATGAAGTCACCTGTTTAGATGTTTAATTTAAAGTTAAAAATTTAAGTCATAATTTACCGAACATAAATTTTTCACTTTACACCAACATTTTAATAACTTTCATCACAGTTACGAAGCTGATTATTTTATGCATAAAAGTACTACTCATGAAGATTCAGTTGCAAAAAAAATCTCGACAGTCTTCTACTTTTTTTTTAGATTTTTTTTAATTGGTCAGGTCGAAAATTCGTAACTCGAAAACTATGAAAAGTCGCGGGATATACATGGGGGTTATTCGGATACCCCAGGATACAAGGGACCTAAATTTTATTTTTGGACGTCCATGTTCCGCCCACCCTGTATATTTATATCTGTGTGTGTGTGTGCGTGCGCGCGCACGCGCGCGCGTGTGTGTGTGTGTGTATGTTTTAAACACCTGAAAAAAGTCGAGTGCCTTTTAAAATATTTTTTAAAAATAAAATCGTCCATTTTTAATTGACGAACGGCTGCAACGCGTTTTTGAGCGTCTAAGTCTCGCAGCTGTTTGAGAAGGAGAAGTTGCGTTGGGTTGCTTATTGTTGCTCACGGTGGTGGCAGCGAGCAACCATGTATCTTTCGCGCCAACGTTCGGATAATTGAGCTTCCGGATAAACTAAGTCATCGTTCGGATAATTGAGGGTTCGGATAATTGAGGGTTCGGATAATTGAGTGTTCGGATGATCGAGGTTCGGATAATCGAGGTTCTACTGTACACACTTATCCAACCTGAAAAAAATCGCTGCAGGACCAACTGCATATTGTTTTTATGACCCCAAAGTATTTTTGAAGCCAAAAGAAAACGATTTTTCCAAATTCCTAGAATGGTGTTATCCCTTAAAGAAAAGAAATTGATTTTTTGATCATTGTAAATGTATATCCCCTCTTAAAGACTTTAAAAGAATCTCGTACGTGTTAGCGAAAATCGGCAGAAAATTAGGAAGCAACTCGTCCACTTCTTTGATGTTCGCTATTTCGGTGTTCGCTATTATGGACCATCGCTCGTTTGCCTATCTGAGATCAAAACTTTCGAAGTTTGTATCCTCGATATCTGGCTTTTTGCTATAGATGATATTACCAACATTAGATACTCACGTCTTTCTATTTCGGAGATGTGAATGTTCAAGATTGTTTAAATCTGTGTTTGTATGACTCAAACTCCAAACAAACCCAAACAAACTCAATAGGAAAAAGAAAAAGTTCCGGAAAAAAAATAATATCAAGTTTTTTTTACGAAAATCTCATTTTTTTTTCATCTTTAAATTTTCTCCGAATATCTCCGCAGCCGTTCACTCAGGTAATAGGAAAAAAAGAAATTTCCGAAAAAAATAATAATAATAAAAAGTTTTTTAACGAAAATCTCATTTCTTTTCATCTTTAACTGTTCTCCGAATATCTCCGCAGCCGTTCACTCAGGTCATAGGAAAAGGAGAAATTTCCAGGAAAAAAATAAGAAATCAGAAAGCCAGGAACGCTACCAACGGGACCATCTCATCGCTTGTAGAATATACGCGGTACTTACAATTCGCGGCCGGATGGATGATTGCGCTTGTTTTTGGGGATAATGCTTTATCGCTTGATGAAAGTATGAGAATTAATATAATAATACGAATATAAATATATTTCCGCTTACTTTTATGAATTATAATTTATTTGGCATAAGGATGGGTGTGAGTAAAGCGTAAACAATTTTATATAAGATAAATAAGTTGTAATTTAGATATATTATTATGTTTAAATTAACGTATAAACTAAAAAATAAGCGACCTGAGTGCGCAATACATTTTTTTGTATACATTAATAACGCAGAGAATCAAGAACTAACTTAGCATTGAAATCATCTAAAAGCCTCGCGCGTGCCGTCGGGTGACGTCACGCGCGAGTCGTGCTCAGATTGCTTTTTCCCTCGAAGCCTTCGTTTTGGCTTGGCCGCACATGAACGTGCTGCTCAGCGTCCATGCATTGGTGTAGCAGCCGAAGGCGCGGTCGGGATGCTTCGCCTTGCTCGGCTCTTTCCGAAGATGTCCGAGCATCGCTCGCTCACGGACACACGCTACTACGATGGTGTGATGGGCGCGTAAGAAACTAGAGAGGGGGTAACTTTTACGCGCGATCTGGCTGCACTGCGTCCGAGCTCTGAGTACGGACGGCGCGGCTTCGATGCCCGTAGCAACATTTTTTTTTGTTATATATATATGAATTAAATATAAAAAATAATGCCTAGACAGGCGAGAATAGATAAAGCGAGAGTAAGTTAGAAATTTTCTGAATATAAAATGAAGAAAAAAAAGTTCATTCACCGAGGTTTGAACCCGGACCTTCAGCATCGTAATTCGTCACGCTACAACTCAGCCACGACACTCATTGCAGATAAAGAAACATTTATGATACACCCTTTTCCATAATGTTTACTGTTGAAAAAAAATGCCGAAACGATCGCGGCAAAGGCTCAAGATTTCTTTTTGAACCTTTCACGGTCGTTTCGGCGTTTTATTTTTCAACGCGGTTCGTCGTTAATTTTTTTAACCCGCATTTTCGGCATAAACGGGCAACCGAGAGAAAACAATGATCTCGATACATGTTTTTCACTTTGAAATTCATTTAAGACGGAATGACACCTCATCGCGGTCGGTATGGTAGAACAATTATAGATTCCCAAAAATCTCTGAAACGGCTCTTCAGATCCCGTCGAAACTTTGCCAAACGACGTCAAATAGATAGACGAATAGCTTCCAGCCCCTCAAATTTTCTGAATTTGAGAAAAAAAATGTAGATTGGCTTATCATAAGCCAATCTAGTTTTTTTTTCTCAAATTCAGAAAATTTGAGGGGCTGGAAGCTATTCGTCTATCTATTTGACGTCGTTTGGCAAAGTTTCGACGGGATCTGAAGAGCCGTTTCAGAGATTTTTGGGAATCTATAATTGTTCTACCATACCGACCGCGATGAGGTGTCATTCCGTCTTAATGCATATTCCAATCCGCAGTACGGCCACACATATATGTCGAGCTCGATCGGACGGAAAACCTCGCTCCGTTCGCCTGTCGAGCGAGCGAGGGGCAGAGACTTTTCCCCCACCGAGCTACCCATTCGTGTTCACGCTGCTGCGATACCAACTTGAGCGGTGATCACGGACTCGCGCGGCTACAAGGGAATCTGCAACCTCGACAGAGGCGATGATCACGAAATCATACTCCTGAACTCGCCGCCGCGATTTAGCGCCATTTACGAGGCACGCCGAAAAGGGCCGCGTTGTGCATCTCCCCATTAATCTCTGCCGAAAAGGGCCGCGTTGTGCATCTCCCCACTAATCTCTGCTTTCAGGGTCCACGTTTGGGGTGCTTTTAGCATACGCGTTCGGGCTCCTTACCTCTATTCTTCATGGAAATATTTAGAGCCGAAGGCTGTCACACAACAGCCAACGCTAGGCAGTGGCGATTTCAAGAACTATAAAGCCGGACAAAATGCGTTTTCGTTCATCGTATAGGAATAGGAGTCCAGTGTCAGGGGGCTGCACCTGTTGCATGAGTACGTTTGCGTCACAAAACTTCAGCGCGGTTATCAAACGCAATAATTTAGTATGATGCTTAAGCTTAGTGTGTGTTTTATAACAATTCTGCTGTGCAGTAGTGAAATAATTTGGCAATCAAATGGTAACAATACGATACGATACGATTTTGCCATTCTGTTTACAAACTCATAAATTTAACCCCATCGCGTCTTTTGAGGAAACAATCTCAAAATCTTGTTACAGTATCGAAACTTGATCATTTCTGAAAAGATTTGTGATTTCAGTTTGACTTTTGTTTTTCAGCTAAGCCACATGATAGTACAGCCTTGTACGGATGGAACAAAACAACCACCGCCATACCAATGAACAATGTGTCAAAAACTGTCACGCTCCCTAACACTCCAACTATGTCTACTGCTGGCACTCCGATGAAACCGAGAACAAATGGACATTACTCTAGGAAGACGACAGCCAACATGAACTCGATAATTGAGCCAGAGGCAACATCAGAGATAGTTTCACCCACTGGTCCTACGGTATCCTATGATCAGCAAGTGAAAACTGATAATTTTTTTGTCACTACTACAGCTATATCACCGTCAGTCGGACCAGTACTGTCTGATCGTCATTTTGATAGCTTGAGCTTCACCGGTAATTTCACAATTTACTAGTTAACAGCATGAGGCAGTATTGCACTGGAAGTGTACGATGGTCATAGTTAATTGAATAATTCCGTACCGGAGCTTATATATATTCGTCCTTTACTTCTTCTATCAAGCAGTTTCAGTGGCAGGACAACAACTCTATTCTTTATTTCTCTATTCTCAGACATCTCTCTTCTTAAAGATCTTTATTCTGGAGCAAGTTTAATCAGAAACATTGGCTGTGTCACATCTGACCCGACGACAAAATATTCTCATGACAAAACATCCGCAAGACAAAATCCTAAATCTCGCCCACCACATCAACGGGGTCGTGCATAAAACACCTTTGTGGGGTGTGTGAGATAGTGGGGTGGGGGCATAATACGAATTTTTTCATTGCACCCAAACAAACAAACCCAAGCAAACAAACCAAAACAAACAAACCCAAACATATCCGTCACATATTAATAATTTTCCTCCTTTTTGTGATGGAATAAATTTCAACGGCATGACTGTATACTTGACATGGAATAAATTTCAACAGCATGACTGTACACTTGACATGGAATAAATTTCAACGGCACGACTGTATGCTTTAACCTGTATATAATATCGGTAGATATTTTGTCTTGCGGATATTTTGGCATGAGGATAAAACACCTTTGTGGGGCGTGTAAGATAGTGGGGTGGGGGCATAATACGAATTTCTTCATTGAACCCAAACAAACAAACCAAAATAAAACATACAAACATACAAACAAACCCAAACAAACTCAAACATATCCGTCACATATTAATAATGTTCCTCCTTTTTATGATGGAGTAATTTTCAACGGCATGACTGTACACTTGACATGGAATAAATTTCAACGGCATGACTGTACACTTGACATGGAATAAATTTCAATGGCATGACTGTACTCATTAAAATGTATATAATATCGGCAGATATTTTGTCTTGCGGATATTTTGTCATGAGGATATTTTGTCCTGCGGGTATTGTGTCGTCGGATATTTTGTCGAGGATATTCTGTCGTTGGGCCAAAACGTGTGTTACCGGAACATCTCTATTTCAAAATTTTTCATGTCTAAAACATTTCTCTGCCGAAACACCTCTATTCGATAAGATTGCAATTCTACAATAATTCACTTCTAAAATATGACTGCTCTTAAATATCTCCATTCCGCAATATTTCATGACCGAAACATCTCTATTCTTCAAAATCTCATGTGACATCCAAAACATCTATATTCCGACAATTTCGTCTCACAATATCTCTCCTCCGATACATCTTTATTCAAAGAGCTTCTGTGTTGCACTTGTTTTATTCATGGCCAATATAGTAAATGCAATATTACAAATGGAATGGAGATGTTTCAGAAGAGAGATATTCTGAGATGAAATTGTCAAAATACAGATGTTTTGGATGTCACATGAGATTTTGAAGAATAGAGATGTTTCGGTTACGAAATATTGTAGAATGGAGATATTTAAGAGCAGCAATATTTCAGAAGTGAATTATTGTGGAATTGTGATCTTCACGAATAGAGATGTATCGGCAGCGAAATGTTTTAGACATGAGATATTTCGGAATAGAGATGTTTCTGGTTAAACCTGCTTTAGAATAGATATTTAAAAAAATAGATGTCTGAAAATAGAGAAATAAAGAATAGAGTTGTTGTCCGGACAACTAATACAAACTGCTCAACGCATGTAAAAAGTTCTAAAGTTTCCGTAAATGATAAAAACAGGGGCTCACCGAAAGTTTAAAGAAAATATTAATTATAAAACTTATAAAAATGTGACTAGCAGTACAATTTTTGTAATCACGACTTCCCAAAGAAAATGAAAAAATTTCTAAATCTACTAAATTTGCGCGAAATTTTTTATTCCAGTTTATTGTTGGGTGTAATAATTGATTGTGACTTATTTTTATTAAGCGCCACTGTAATCTACCAATGATTCAGCAGAGCCCTGCTTATGCTCCTACAAAAACGACCCTCCACAAAAGAAATACCTTAAGTTTCACGCAAGTCAGCATAAAGGAATAGTTTGATAAAACTTTAACTTTTTTCTTCGTCGACATCTCGTAATTTGTAGAAAAAGTAGCCATTTCAGTACGTCAATTAAATAGACACTCAAATTGCACAATGACGTTAACTGTGGGCAAAAGAAATGCATTATTTGCCGGCCGTTGGACAACCAGAAAGATACTGGAAGATCATCATTTACTCCTAGTAAGAGATAATATCATTGGAAATCTAAAACGTCGATATGAAAATCTACCGTTAGGCCGTGCAGTTGACGCATTTTTTAAATTGGATATGAAGAACAGAAAGAACTTCATTAATGATTTTAAAATGTTTTAAATAATTTATACGTCACCTTTAGAAGCGCTTTTATTTGAAAATGATTAAATAAATGTTGGTAGTTTAAGAAAGCATATAAAAAAGGAGTACTGCTCTGACTTGTATAAACTTTTCCAAGCAACTCCTAGTGAGCTCCACGGGCTGTGAGAGGAGTTTTCTGCCATAAGACGGATAAACACGTGGCTTAGAAGTACAATGTTTCGGGAACGATTCTCTCATATGTCACCGCCGAACATAAAGAATGACATTGTAAAAAAAATCCATCTAAAAAAGTGTTGGGTCGAATTGCAGTAAAAAATATAAAACTGAGACTTATTTAATTGAGTACCTCCGACAGTAAAGTTCAAAGACTGGTAACTGGATTAAAGACTGATGAAGAATTAGTTGATCATTTTTTAAAGTATTGCATGAGTTCGAGATTTATGTTAACATGAACGTGTAATTGAAGTTATCATTTTATGTGCGTTACGTAATAACGTTACGTAATCGACTGCAAAACGATGATTCCGAATAAAACCACTTTTTTGTCCGGCTGCCCCCCCCCCCCAATGCTGGCTACACCAATGGAAGCAATATGTCTCACAAGGAACATCCCTCAGGTGTCGTCCTTCGATTTTGTTGAAACTTATATATGTTATGAAGCATTGAAAACTAAGCGGCACGTATTTTTTTGTTATCGGTGGAAAAACGGGTTTAAGGGGTGAAACCAGCCCTCGGATAGGGGTAATTCACCCCTTAATTATTATTTTTTTTCGATAACCCTCTAGTGGATTTTTTATCGCTTCGGATTGAAGAATTTACGTTTTTCTTTCATTGCGATCGGTCGACTGCTTGTGGGTGAAACTGCAATATTACCCCTTGACAGGCCTTTCTTCGAGGGGTGGTTTCATCGCTTAAAACCGTTTTTCCGCCGATAAAAAGAAATACGTGTCACTTAGTTTTCAATTCTTCATAACATATATAAGTTTCAACAAAATCGAAGGATGACACCTGAGGGATGTTCCTTGTCAGCCAAAATATTGGCTCATCAGGATTCTCCCGCGTCTTTTGTGGGATATCTATGTATAAGTGTGCGATCTCATGACGTCAGACAGGAAAAAAGGTTCACACTTTCAGCTACTTTCATTATAGTTTATTTCATTTTTAATACCACAGCACTTGGGTTCTTCGTAAATGTAAAGGTTTTGCTGACATTGTACAATTTATTGTAATTGAGTTGTTGCACTGAATTTATGAAAGAGTATTGTTGTGGTGTATTAGTGTCAATAAACATTTGTAATAGACGCAGTCAGCTGTGGTCCGGACTGATCTTCCAAAGATCCCAGCTTGGATCGCAGCCGGCATCAATGAACTGTTCTAAATGCTGATGTTTGAATTTTGATCGAGTTCAATGCTTCAAAATTCGCAGCAGAAACAATAGTCCTTCCCGGATATACACTAAGTTGGCCTTGACAGGGCTACAATAAGAATTGAAACTATGAGCTCGCATTGTGAAAACTAACTATCCATTGTATGAGGAAATGGAATCTCGAGCCCAACATCAAGATGGATGCCCTTACCACCTATTCTAATTTGATAAGGCATGGCATGCTGTAAGGTAAATGGACCAACTGTTAGATGACCATCAATTGTTAAATACGCTAGATATGCATGTTTACTGCTTTATAGAAAGATGTTTTTTATTAGCATTAATGGTTTTGGAACAATTATAAATAATGTGTTATCTTCAGGAGGGATAGCAAAAATGATCAGCTGAATCATTGCATAAGATGTTTATCAGGCTCTGCAAAATAAATTGACACCGGAATAGTTTTTATCCTATAACAAAGTCAAGCACCCAATTTGTTTAAAAATAATTGTAAAATCATCTTGACCTCTCATACGCACCAAAATGCCATAAGATCATTGAATTATTCCTTTTCAATGCGGAATATTGGCACAGTGACTCAGAAGATTACTTCGGATTTTTGAAAATATCCATCATTCCAAAATAACAAATCGCTTTTTGGAACAATTTTATTCATTCGACAAAATAGCCCAGGCTGTTTGTGTGAGAGCAACACCTGAGAATTGATTTCCAAATTTTTTCCTTAACAATAATTGTTTTCAATAAAAGAGAACAACTATTTTTTGCCCTTTGAAAAACTATGCCGCAAGGTTATTTCCTTTTTGCCAAATCAACTGTCGTCGGTCAGGAAAAATTGTATTTGAGATTTTTACCGACTGCATAAGTTTCCAGTAGACTTAAAGCAAGATATCTATAAATTGAGTGAATATCAATGGACCACTTTTCGCTTCTTGATAATTTCTTGAGACGGTAAATTTTGTGTAACATAAATAACATTATATACAGTGAAAAATGATATGGTAACAAATGAAAGAAACGTGCTTAAGACAGAATCGTTTCAATAAAGGATGAGCCAATTAATGTTAATTCCGGTACAATGTTTGTCACATGAGCACTAATAAACATTTTAAGTGATGATAATTTCTATCAACTCTGACGGCAATCATTTTGAAAATTGACCTTTGTGGGAGCTTTTTTAAATAAGTTATACAAAAAAGGACTTTTCACCCAAAGGAAGCACACATATTGTGCTTTCTCATAGAAGAAGCTTTCTGGTCATTTTTCCTTAGATTTTAATTTTAATATGTTCAGAATGTTGCAAAACGTTTTGTGCTAATAATTTATATTATAGAAAATGTCTGTAAGAATGTGTGTGTTCGTGTGTACGGTTTTTTCTTGTACACGCTTCAGCTGAAACAAATTACGAGATATCAGGATGAAATTTTTATACATGAAGCGTACCACCGGCGCTCAGTCAAGATTGAATTTTGTAGGAATCAGTAAAAAGGTTTAGATCTTATGAAATTTTAATGTTTTGTAATTCTAAATTGCTTAAACTTAAATTTTGAGATATGAAGCTGATGTTTGTTCAATGAAAATAAAGTTTGTATGTCATTGATTGATGTATGGTATTGATACTACATTCACTTATTCAGGGTTCAGGGTAAAACTAATTATGTTCTCAGAAAAAATGTAGTCCACGCTGTTTCTTTCCCGAATTCTCAGATACCAAGTGTTTTTTTTTTGTCATATCAGTACTTATTGAGATATAATTTAGAAAAAAAACTAGTGGTGAATAGAACCTTGCACATTGCTTAATCGTTTTCGGGTGATTATAAAGCCCTCTGTATGAGTAAGTTTTCATGCAAAGCTCAACTTACCCATAGGGAAATCTTGTTGATCGCAATAAGCTGAGTAAGCAAAGCGTAAGTTCCTAGTTTGTCATTTTTTTCGCTTTGTCGATTTCCCACATATAAGCGATCGATCGAAAGATATCGATCGATGAGATTTTTTATTATTAAAAATGCGCCTGGAATGATTTATTGCTCAGCTTACTAATCAATGTCTATTTTATTTGTTTTCATTCTAGGTGGTACATTACTAGCCATCAGTGTGATAGCCGTCGGAACATTAACGTGGAAAATGTATATAGCTCGCATAGAACGGAGCTATTGGACTCTCTGAAAGATTTGGTTGCTTGTATGCAAGTTGTCAAGATTCAAACACGTACAAACCAACAAATGCCGAAAATGCAGTTTTGCTTTGCTGAATGGTAGTAATGAAAAATGTTATGAGAAATTTTTGTTTTTAATAATTATAGTTGATTCTTTTACTGCTCGAAGCACAAAACATAAATTCAACTCAGTGAACGCGCATGATCGAATAACGTCATCGTCTCGAATATAACATAAAGCTGTCTATGTTTTGTGTCCCTTTTTTTCGTGATGTAATATACAAAAATATGTATGCAAGATCTAATCTTGGAAGATCTTATTCCAAGCGTAGAAGCTTGTACCTTAAATGATTTGTCGGTTAAAAATAATAAATGTCAGTGTGCTACATTCATTGCACATAATATAACAGAAAGAAAGAAGTATGTTTTATTGACTATGCAGCACAGTAATCGCAGAGCCGACCAATAGGGGGTAGAATTCCGAGCTTATGGAGGCTGCTTAGGGTCTTTGCAGGGCAGGCGGCAAGAGGGTAAAGCATATGCTTAAACCCGGGCGCCCGTTACGGCTGCCAACCCCGAATAATGAAACTTTCGGTTACGTAAAATAAATACATTTCAGCTAATAAATATGTGGAATTCATATACTTGACTGTTTAGAAATGTTATTCATCTTTTTTCTTTATTTACATCGCGAATAAGTTATTAACCAAGTTGAAATGTGGCAAACGCGCAGTTTAGTTCTCAGTAAATGGTATCACTGATCTCAGATACGAACGCCACATCGTGAGCGCGTACCTATCAAACATCCTTCGCGAATTCCTTTTTTTTGTTCGCCGAAAATGAAAAGATGGAAGGGAAAAATGTAAACTGAAAAACAGTACAATCGACGGTTGGAGCGAGTACAACCTGGAAAGCGGCGAAAAAAAGTTTTTGAGCCGGAATGCACAGTCGAGGGATGACGCGTAATTGATTTGAAGGTTATGTCGAAACACATGCACTGCAGCTTCTGTAAAGAATAATTCAAAATATTTAAATATTCTTTATGAAACAGCGGTAAGGAACTTAAGGGGCCCGTCCACTTTGGAGCCACGAAAAAAGGCTATTTTCGCGATTTTTTTCGAGGATTTTATAAAAGCTATGAATATAAAAGTTGTTGGGTTTGATAAATAAAGTCTTGAAATACATTTTTTTTTAAATGTATTCATTTTTATTCATTTTTAAGTACAAAAACTATAGTTTAAACTAACGCTTCAAAAATAGGTGGGCTAGGTAGCTCCATCACAATTCGGCAACGGCTTGTCTGAAACAAAAAAATCAAAGTCTATTAGATTCAGTATGACACCAGTTACAAAATGACCCTCGGATATAAAGTTTTATCAAAAAATAAATAAATGGCAGATGAAAAACGAAAAAAGTATTAAAAACGCGTTTTCTTTCGCAGTTTTTCGCAAAAAAAAAGAGTAAAAATAAAAATTTTAAAACCATCGAGGGTCATCTTGTTGCGAATCATGTTTACAGTATGTGGTTCAATTTTCAAGAGAATCGGTTTATTAGTTTTAGAGATACGATGGAGCTAGATTTTGAAAACGTTGTTTCGAGCAAAACGCGTTTGAAGTTTATACTATGAAAAACTCTTACCAAAACTCAATCGGCAATTCCTGCACCGTACAGAATCCCTTCTGATTGCTCATCATAGTCGATTTCTTCAAGTCTTGCTTGCTTTCAATTTTTTGAAATTGTCAAAGTGGACTGGCCCCTTAAAGCAAGAGAGCAATAGTTTGTGCGTTTCAAATTTTGGCGCCTACTTAAAATGGCCGACTTGACCGCAGCGTTGCCACGTGCGGTAGGGCGCTTTATCGTTTTACGCGAATCAGCTGAAATTTCCTTTTTTATTTCACGAATATCTCGATAACGAGACAGACAAAACGCTGTACTCTTCGTTGTAATTATTCATAAAAATCTCAATCATTTTTTTCCTCCTATTTCCATTCAATTCTTACTATTTTTATTGTTGCAAAAGTCGCATTAGAGTTCTCATGAAGCTTTTGCTATGTCGCCCGTGTATAAGAGTCTAACTTCAATAATCAATTGCTCAACAATCACGTAGACGAAGTACTTGAAATTTTACACAGAGTCGTAAAACCTGTTCGCAAATATCCTCAATAAATTTCAGCGAATTCTTACTATTTCGCGATAGCTGAGCAACCTTCTTAAATGTTGGCCCCGCCTCCTATGTAGACTTTACTCTACACTATTCCAATCGAAAATAGGAAAAATGGGGCTGGGTTGCACATCGAATCCGAGTTTCAGTTCTTAGCAGCAATTCGGCTCACCTCCCCACACACACCTCCCCTGTGACACACTGGTGTCACAGGAGAATGGGAGGTGGCATGTAAGGTGAGGCATGCAAACAAGAAGACTAGAGCTAAGGAGTCCGAACGCTTACGGCGATCACAATCCAAAAGCGTCCACGGAAATCCAGTTATTAGTGGTTGGTGGTTTCACCGCGTGCATCGCTGCTCATCACCGAACCGAAATGAACTGAGCGACAAGAACGCAACCGACGCCATCCGCCAACGATGATTCCTGCTTGTCATCCATGTTGGAATAAAGCGTGTGCGGACCGTGCGGGCTAACGAATTTCGCGTTTAATAAAAAATAATTGCGTCTCGGTGTAAAATATATTTATCGTGATCTGCGGCGAAAACTATCGAAGGAGTGTTATGTATTGTCTGATGTTTATAAATAAATTTTGTTTGTTACTGCTTCCGCAACGATAAGAAAACATATCGACTGAATTTCGGTATTTCGTTATTATTTTTTATCTGTGCAACGTATAGTATCATAATATGGGAATATGATGTGTGATAATTTGTAAAACTTTCATCTGGATTAAAAAATTCTTATGAATGTTCTTGTGTTTATAAATAAATTCTGTTACTGCATCCACAACGAAGAAAAAATATTGTCTTAATTTCTTTATTTCGTTATTATTCTCTATCTGTACAGCGTATCATCAGTGTGAATATGTGTGATGCAAAATTCGTATCAATTTTCTTGTGTCTATAAATGTATTTTCTTAGTTACTGGTTCCGCAATGAAAAAAAATATATTGTCTTAATTTCTGTACTTCGTTATTATTCTCTATCTGTACAGCGTATCATCGGTGGGAATATGATGTGTGATAATTTGCAAAACCTCAGTCGTGATTGAAAATTCTTATAAATTTTTCTTGTGTCTATAAATGCATTTTGTTAGTTACTGCTTCCACAACAAAAAAACCATATTGACTTAATTTCTGTATTTCGTTATTATTATTTATCTGTACAACGTATATAATATGTGAATATGATGTGTGATCATTTGTAAAAGCTTTATCTAAATTCAAAATTCTCATGAATTTTCTTGTATCTAGAAATAAATTTTGTTTGTTACTGCTTCCGCAACGAAAAAAAACATATTGACTTAATTTCTGTATTTAGTTGTTATTCTTTGTCTGTACAGCGTATCATAATGTGTGATAATTTGTAGAGGTTTTGTCTAGATTCAAAATTATTCTGAATTTTGTCAGAGACATAAACTATTATCATGTCATGGGAGGATCCTTTCTAACGCGATCTAGCGGAAAAAACCAAATCTGTGAGATCGATTTATCTGTACAGTGTATCATAACATGTGAATGTGATGTGTGATAATTTGTAAAAGTTTTGTCTTGATTCAAAATTCTTATGAATTTTCTTGTGTTTATAAATGAATTTTGTTTGTTAGTGCTTCCGCAATGAAAACAAAAATATATTGACTTCATTTCTGTATTGCGTTATTATTATTTATCTGTACAGCATATTATAATGTGTGAATATGATATCATAATGAGTGATAATTTTAGAAGTTTTGTCTAGATTCAAAATTCTTATGAATTTTCTTATGTGTATAAATGAATTTTGTTTGTTACTGCTTCCTCAGCGAAAAAAAAACATTGACTTAATTTCTTTATTTCATTATTATTCTTTATCTGTACCACGTATCATGATGTCTGGTCATTTGTAAAAGTTTTGTCTGGATTCAAAATTCTCATGAATTTTCTTGGGTCTATAAATAAATTTTGTTTGTTGCTACTTCTGCAATGAAAAGAAACATATTGACTAAATTTCCACATTTCGTTATTATTCTCCAAAACAATCTATATTATCTATATAAGACTTCTATCTATCTAATATAAAGAAATTTCCTGCATCAACTGGTTTCACAATTAATTTGATCCAATTACCGTTCCATATGAAGAAGAAAAGGGTGCTTCTTGCATATCGTACGGCACTGTTTTTAAATTAATTTGATCAAATTATCGCTGCATATGAAATAGCAAGGGGTGCTTTCTGCATATTGTACGGCACTGGTTCGTTCCTGATTTCAATTCGGTTCGGTGGAGAGCAGCGCCACCCTTCTCATCTGGATTTCCATGGACGTTTCTTCAACACTGCGTTCGTACTCCTTACCTCTAGTCTTCTTGCATGCAAACTTTATTATTTAAGGATGTATGGCAGCTACTGCAGAGTCGTTACAGAACTGATTATGCAATTTGCAAAAATCGCATTTAAAGACTAAATAAAATAATTGTAATATTCATTAAAGCTAAAAAGGAGATTTACCACAGCTCAAAGTAAAACATGCGGTACAGAAAGAAGAATTTTCAATTTTTAACTGCAAATTTAGTTGTTGATTTGATGTATGTTTTCCCTGACGTTGTCGTGGTTACGACATACGAGCTAAAGAAATACGAAAACGGTCCCATTTAACTCGCAATATCTCGCAAAATATATGGGCACATGTCGATTTTTTATTTTTACCGTATCATGCATATTACAGCGATACCGCACAAAAGTTTTTTTTACAAAAGAGTACTCCGGAAATACCTTTTTTGCCAATGTAAAGGGAATTTTGGACGTACAGTCCTATGTTCCCCGTGTTAAATGACCCAACTTTGAATTCATTTATTTCAGCATTCACGTGGGCAAATTTTGTTTTTTTAATCTCAAAAAGTTCTCGATATTTTCCTTTACAATATCAGTGAGTTTCAATTCGAACAGTAGTAAATGACTTAGTCGCCATACATCCTTAACCTCGTAAGTCCTAACGTAATGAATTAAAAACAAATTATATAACAAATTTACATAGATGATAAAAGATCGGGCCTTAGGAGGTTAACGTAAGAAACACTCTTTAATCGGCTCACATTTTTAATATAACAGAATAGCGCTTCATTGGATGTTACCCGCAAAAAGATGTAACCTTTATTATTTGTGCACTGTAATTCAGAACCAGACAAGGCTCGGGGCAAAAGCATAAACACCTGCGTTACTTCACTTTATAACTTAATCTATTTACCAATAGATAGTCAACAATTTACGTAATTTTTATTTGTGCCACAATTCCTGCAATTACATCGAGAGCTCGACAACATCAGGAATCCAGTGAGAATCCTTTCATACATAATTAACATAATTGCGGAACAGTTACATTTAAATTGCGGACAAATCGATAAAGGGGGTCAGAGTTTCTAAGAAATATTTTTTGTTAAAGTGATTGTACTAGATTTAAAACATAAACCATGTAATTTCAAAGCTATACTGCGTTCAACGAGAGAACGACACCGCGCTGCGCAGCTTTGAGCGGACTGTGGGTCGGGTGGGGGTAGTCTGGGTAGTGAGGCATGCTGCTCAGTACCGTATTCGCTTTTGCCCCAACGTAGCAACGAGGAAAGGGTAAAGAGGGCAGCGCATAGACGGGATCTGACCGCAATGGACGAATTTAGTTTCGGAAGCGTGTCGCCATTACCAAGAAGGTTGGAGCGGTCCAGTTGAGGAAAATGACGGTTCATGCATTTTCTTCAATGAATCTAAAAAATGCATACAAGGAATATATTTATTCTGTAGATGCTAATTTTCTATTAAATATACAGGGTGTCCCATTTTAATCTTACACCTGAATTTTCTCGAAAAATATTGCGCGGACGAACTATTGTGTGGAACAAAACTTCTAGGGATTGAAGGGGGACGTTTGAAAAAAATTTATTTGAGGAGCCAAAATTCAAAATGGCGGCGTTACAAAGGCTGACATGTTTTTTTCAAACAGAAACATAACTTTTTTTTATTGCCAAAAAATTTGTCAGCTGAAAACTAAACACTTTTGTTGAAAAATTTTTTTGATAAAGTTCATAGTTTTCAAGTGAGAACATCATTTTCAATTATTTCAGATGTATCCAGGATTTGTGTGTGTGTGTGTGTGTGTGTGTGTGTGTGTGTGTGTTTTTCTACCCATCGTGATCAAAGTTCGTCAAGGATTTAAAGAAACACGTTTTTGGGCCTGAAAATGGCACAAACGCTATTAAAATGGAAAAAAACTATTTTTCATCGATTTTCCTCCAAAATTTTCTCATGAAATATCGTCCAAATTTGAAAACAAAAAAACGAAAAAAAAACCAAAATTTTCAACAGTGTTCCACACGCACGCACATGCACACACACACACACACACACACACACACACACACACACACACACACACACACACACACACACACACACACACACACACACACACACACACACACACACATCCACATACATACACGCACGCGCGCCCACACACACACACACACAAATCCTGGATACATCTGAAATAATTGAAAATGATGTTCTCACTTGAAAACTATGAACTTTATCAAAATTTTTTTTCAAAAGTGTTTAGTTTTCAGCTGACAAATTTTTTGGCAATAAAAAAAAGTTATGTTTCCGTTTGAAAAAAACATGTCAGTCTTTGTAACGCCGCCATTTTGAATTTTGGTTCCTCAAATAAATTTTTTTCAAACGTCCCCCTTCAATCCCTAGAAGTTTTGTTCCACACAATAGTTCGTCCGAGCAATATTTTTCGAGAAAATTCAGGTGTAAGATTAAAATGGGACACCCTGTATATTGTACAACTTAGTTCGGTCGGTTTTCAAAAGATGGCTCTAGATGTTATAAATGTTTGACGGCAACAGCTGATTTTTGCTGTATCGTGAAGTATCAACATCTCTTAACCAAATATCGTTAACAGACCTTTGAGTTTTGCGCATCAAGTCTAATTTTTACTGCGGTGAAAATGTCGAATTTCGTCCCAAATAAGCACCATTTGCAGAAAGTGTTGATTTTCAGTTTCAACGGGAAGAAAAGTGCAGCTGAAGTCCACCGAATGCTCGTGGGACCATCACGGGAGACTTCTACAGGTAACAATTGATCCATTTAAAGCGAGCTATAGCCGAAAAACGTCCAGAATATGCGACCAGACACGAGTCCATAATCTTTCAACATGACAACGCTCGGCCTCACGTTGCTATTGTGGTTAAAAACTATTTGGAAAATAGCAGGTGGGAAATTCCGGCTCACCCGCCTTATAGCTCAGACCTTGCCCCTTCCGACTACCATTTGTTTCGATAGATGCAGAACGCTTTGACTGGAATACGCTTCACGTCACAACAGGGTATCAAAAATTAGCTCGATTCATTCTTGGCATCAAAAGATGAACGCTTCTTCCGCGACGGAATTCATAAATTACCAGAAAGATGGGGAAAAGTAGAGGCTAGCGATGGACAATATTTTGATTAATGTATTAATTCATTTTATCATTCATATAAGTGCGTATTTTAAGCAAAAAAACGGTCCGAATTAAGTTGTACACCCAATAATAAACGGGCAATATTATGCCCTTTATACATAAATTAATATTACGTGTTGCCGAAATACGGCAGCATGGCGCATACTTAAGTTGGCATCAATGCTCTTTATTCGCCAGCCAAAATTCGTAACCTTGGCTGGGGGTCAAAACTTCGCACGGCCAAATATAGAACGATAAAGATTTCGAAATGACAGAATTATGAAGTCAAAATAATAAAGGTTAAATTATTCGAAATTTTATCCTTCGACCGATGATGGAATCGAATAACTATTACACCAAAGGAGTATTTATCCGAGCCATGAAGCCTAGATACCAGGAGGTTCAGCGGCAATGCAAAGGCGCTGACAAAAGCGTCCCCGAAAATGTGTCGAAGTGATGGCGCTGGGGTGCAGCGGCACCTACATATATAGTAATATATTGGTCAACGAGGTGAAAGTGATCGGATGAGTTTCTAACCTCACGACAAACCGATCGTGACATCAAACGTCGAAATATCCGCCGATTCATAATTTCCTCATGATGGTTCGGAAAAAAAACGCAAAAGCGAGAAAAGATCTCAAACTCAAACTCAAAATGGCGGCGATACAGCCCATCTAGAAAAACGTATTTTTTTTTACAAATAGCTTCACGGGTGCACGGTTCTCGTAAAATATAAGAGCTGAAACAAAAACCAAAAAAAATGATAATTTATATATTATTAGCTATGAGACTACCTAGAAATTTGCTTTCAAAATTTGAAAAAATAGCGCACTTTGAAGGAATTAAATCGATTTTTTGCCAAACAAGCAGTAAATTGTTTTTAAAAAAAAGTTTACATTTAATAAAAAAACGGCTACGTACTCCCATAGAGAATGTAACTGTGAAGCTGCTATCAAAATTTCAAATCGACGCATGCAAAGGTGGTCGAGTAATCCGTCTTTCGAGATTGAAAAAAGTGGTTTCGAGAAAAACACGTTTAAAGTTGTACGAGCAACTCAGCGCGCGCTCCGAGGCGCCGCTGCCAAATCGATAATTGAACCTTTAAATTTAAAAAATCGCTACAGGACCAATTGCATATTGTTTTTATGACACCAAAGTATTTTTAGGCAAGAAAACGTCTTTCCAAAACCCTAGAGTGGTGATATCCCTTAACACGAATGAGGGTTAGGTACATCATCTGCGATCTGTCTTAGATCGCACCCGTGTTTAGCGTATATCTATATACATAGAGGTGCCGGAGCACCCCAGCGCCATCATTTTTCGTTCTCGTTTTGGGGACGAGTTGGAAGGCCTCGCTGAACCTCCTGGTATCTAGGCTCCATGATTCGAGCGCTCATTTATTCGAGGACATGTATTCAGATAGTAGTACAGATTCGCACAATCTACAACATTCATATCACCGAAATAGAGAAAAGTGAGTATCTAATATTGGTAATATCATCTATATCAAAAAGCCATATACCAGGTGTGTAAGTATGAAACCGGAATTTTTGTACAGAAAAAACACGTTTATTGTAATGATATGATACAAAGTAACTTATTCAAAGTATTGTCCGTCGCTATCTATACATTTTTCCCATCTTTCTGGCAATTTGTGGATTCCGCGCCAAAAGAACTGTTGCTCTTTTGAGGCAAACCAGTCATCGAGCCATTTTCGTACATCTTCGTAAGAAGTAAAGCGCTGCTCAGCAAATGCGTGTCCCATCGATGCAAACAAGTAGTAATCGGGTGGAGCAAGGTCCGGTGAGTAAGGCGCGTGCTGAAGAATCTCCCAACGGAACGACTCTATCGTTTCCTGGACCTGTTTTGCTTTGTGTGCTGGTGCATTGTCATGCAGCAAAATCACCTTGTGTTGTCTTTGTTGGTATTCTGGTCGTTTTTCACGCAAAACTCGATCCAAATCGGTCATTTGTTGTCGGTAGCGTTGAGTATTGACAGTTTCCCCAGGTTTCAGCAGCTCGTAGTAGATTACGCCCTTCTGATCCCACCAAACACACAGCATTGTCTTTCGTCCGTAGCGGTTTGGTCTTGCGGTCGATGTTGATGGTTCACCCGGGGTAACCCATGACTTTTTGCGCTTAGGATTCTCGAAATATATCCACTTTTCATCGCCAGTCACAATTCGATGGAGAAATGACTTTCTTTTGAACCTGGCGAGCAGCATTTCGCATGATGTTTTGCGGTTTTCCTGCTGTCTTTCGTTGAGTTCATGTGGAACCCATTTCCCCACCTTTTGTATCTTTCCCATGGCTTTCAACCGAAGGGAGATGGCTTCTCGGGTCACCTTTAACTGATCCGCCAGTTGTTGTTGTGTTTGAGCGTCGTCTTCGTCCAACAAGGCTTGCAGGTCAGCGTCTTCAAACTTTTTCGGTGGTCTTCCACGTTCTTCGTTCCTCGCGTCAAAATCGCCACTTTTGAACCGTTTGAACCACTCGAAACACTGTGTTTTACCGAGAGCATGCTCACCAAACGCCTCCACAAGCATTCGATGCGATTCGGCTGCGGTTTTCTTCAGATGAAAACAGAAAAGTAGTGCTGTCCGCAAATCGTAATTTGTTGGCACAAAACTCGACATCTTTATCTCTAATAAACTAATGCTACTGAATGAAACTCGTGTTATTGTGAGTTGGAAATCTTTGTCGGATATCAATACAATAACAAGACACCGCTGACGTGATGTGTCGGTAACTGCATCGACATCTAGCGCCACCTATGGGCAAATTCCGGTTTCATACTTACACACCTGGTACACGGTCTTACATGCAGGGCTTGCAACGAAGCCAAATTTTCTTGGCGGGAGTAGGCACGCTTATCGGCTTCACTTTTCGATTCACTAGGCGCCTCTACGCGTCGCCACTAGCGAGGGGAAGTGCATTCCCCCTTACCTCTTGACCTTAAATAGGACCAAGGTGTTTACGTCTGTTTTTGTGGCGCGGTTGTCGAAATAACCTTTATTTGCGATCATATACCACGAGGTTCTACGCAATTTACTGTGATACATTTTTTATCGTGTTTTTACGCATAAATGTGAATTTTTTTGGTAGCGTTTTCGAAAAAATGCGAAATGGTTAAGGCTTGCGCGGTTTGCAATTGGAAAACGGGGTACAAAACTTTAAGCAAAAATGCTCCGTGTTTCGACTGCGCAGAAACGTGGAACGATACAAAAAATGACTTGATGCTATTCCGGGACTGAAAGAGTCTCACTACATGTGTGAAAAACATTTCGAAGAACGATGTATTGTGAGACATTGGAGAAAAAAGGATGTAAATGGTCGTATTATCGCTTTTTATTGGTTTTGTATATTATGCAGTTTACACGATAGTACGGTAGATTAAGTTAGGGCAAACAGCGCATGCGCTGCGGTCAGGAGGGAACAGGACAGAAGAGCTATTTCTCTCTTCGTCGCACAACTTCCCCTTGCCGTCACGCACCAAGCGACAGAAATCGGAATAAAAAACAGAACCGCTAAGGGTGCCTACCCCCACTACCGCCGTTATCGTACCTGTATGTAAGACCGTGGCCATATATCGAGAATACAAACTTCGAATGTGTAAATCTTAGATACGCAAATGACCGATGGTCCAAAATAACGAATAGCTAAATAGCGAGCATGGCATGCCTGCCTTACCTGACTGATCGCCAGCGCCACCTGTATCTTCACTCTGAAGCGCAAATAACGTGTTGTTCGATCATAGGTTTTCGCTATCCGGCCTGTTCGCCTTTTCGGCCTATTGCTATTTTAACTGATCGACTTTTTCGCCCTTCGCCAACGAATTCAGACGTACATAGAAGAACAGTTCTTATGGGCGGCCTGAAGACAAGTATTCTGCGACTCGATTTCGAAATCTTTGTCGTTCTATATTTGGCTTTTCAAAGTTTTGGCCTCCACCCCAATGTGAAGGTGTTGGAAAATAATGCCGAAACACACTTACCCAATGTGAAATATATTTTGAAAAAAATTGCGAACGAGAAAGACTCAAAGTTCTCTTTGAGCCTTTCTCGATCGTTTCGGCACTTTTCTTCAACCATTTTTTTAATTCATTTTCTAAGGGGCACAGTAAAAACTCATTTACGAATTAGGAGAAACATTAATTTTTTCATCATATTTTCCAATGCCGTTTGCACCCAAATTTTAAACGCCCGCTTGTTTTGAGCAACTTCACCACTTTCACTGAGTGGCCGTCTTCTTGACTTAAAATTGTCAGGGAATATTTTCGAAACATCATACCCCAAGAAAGAGTTTTAAAAAATCGATTTTTTGAAAATTCTGACGGCATCTCACTCCTTAAGCAAACTCACCATGCGTCCGGCGGGGCGAGCGACTGCGGGTTCGGTCGCGTTGGCGATACCCGTGGCGTCCTTGCTGCGGCCGCACCCCTCGCTCGTCTTGTCGATAGCCTCCCTTCTCGCGCCCTTGGTCTCCTTCAGGCGTCTCTTGCCGCTGCGGCTGCTGCTGACGGCCAATCTTCTTTTTATTGCGGCGCCAAAATTTCTTCTATGTAACTGTAAAAAATAAATAATAAAATAAACAAATAAAATATAAATAATTACCGGTGCAATGGTCTAGTGGCTAGCGTGTTTGCCACTAAGCCATTGCACCGGTAATTATTTATATTTGATTATTTATATTTTACAGTTACAAAGACGAAATTTTAGCGCCGCAATAAAAAGAAGAGTGGCCGTCAGCAACAGCCGCAGCGGAAAGAGACGCCTGAGGGAGACCAAGGGCGCGAGAAGGGAGGCTATCGACAAGACGAGCGAGGGGCCAGGAATTGATGATTCGATGTAAGTAATTTTTGAATTAGTATTTCTATACATAAATCAAGTGTAAAATTGGAAAACCCTTTCAGAAATTTTCAAAAATGTATTACTCAAAAACTATGAACTTTAGCAAAATTTTATAAAGAACACTTTCGTTTTAAAATTGCCCAAAATGTAAAAAAAAATATTTAATTTATCCCAAGAAAACTTTAGTTTTTTGAAAAATTGTTTTAACAATTGGCTATAAACAATTGAAAGCTCGACTTTTCGGCAAAAAATTATAACATTCGGATTCGGCGGATCAAAATACATAAAAAAAGTGTAGCTCCATCCATCCAGCTCAACATTTTACGAACATATAATACCGTATCCACATCGAAAAACTTTAAACGCGTTTTTCTCGAAACTATGTTTTTCAAGACGGTGACCACTATAATTCAAAAACCAATCGATGGATTTTGATGAAATTTGGTGTGCTTATTGATAGCATTAGAAACTAGTCCTGAATCGAAGGATTTTCAATTTTGTTGAAAATTTCTATTTTTTAAAACAGTAAACGAGCGATTTTTTGGTCGAAAATCGAAAGTTATCTGTCGAAAGCCGCGATTTTGTTAATTAGAAAAAAAAGCTTCGATTAAGGACTAGATTTATTATTAAACTAACAATTTTTTTTTGGTTTTTTTTTATTTCGGATGATCCAGTTAAATTTTATGATGGTCACCACAAAGCACTACATGCCGAAAGGAGTCCGACAAAGATGGCGATATTTGTTTGAATAATCAATATTTTTCTTTGAAAATTTGGACAAGTCAAGTTGAAATATAACATAAAAAGTCTTTTTAACCACTTTGGTAAAACAAACTTAATTCCTATAAAAAAAATTATTGAAAATGCTCCTTTCTTCATGCCTCTGACTGCATTTCACCCCTTAAAACGAGCGGGCGTTTAAAATTTTGGTGCAAACGGTATTGGAAAATATGATGGAAAATAAATGTTTCTCCCAATACGTAAATGAGTTTTTACTTTTCCCCTTAGAAAATTAATTGAAAAAATTGTTGAAGAATAGTGCTGAAACGATCGAGAAAGGCGCAAAGAGAATTTTGAGTCTTTCTCGATCGGCATTTTTTCAAAACACATTTCACATTGGATAAGTGTGTTTCGGCATTTTTTTTCAACACATTTTAAATTGGGTTGGGGGTCAAAACTTTAAAAGGCTAAATATAGAACTACAACGATTTCGAAATGACAGAAGTATAAAATCAAAATAACGAACTATAAATTATTCGAAATTTTATCCGTCGACCAATGACGAAATCGAATAACTATTACAACGAAGGATTATCTATTCGAGAGCTCATTTATTCGAAGAACGTGTATTCAGATTGTCTGCAGTTTGAGTCATACAAATACTGATTCAAACAATCTAGAACTTTCATATCTCTGAAATAGAAAGAAGTGAGTATCTAATATTGGTAATACTATCTATAGCAAAAAGCTACATATTGAGGATACAAACTTCGAATGTGTAGATCTTAGATAGGCAATCGAGCGATGGTCCAAAATAGCGAACACCGAAATAGCGAGCATTAAAGAAGTGAACGAGTTGCTTCATAATTTTCTGTCGATTTTCGCTAACACGTACGAGATTCTTTGAAACTCTTTAACGGGGGATATACATTTACAATGATCAAAAAATCAATTTCTTTTCTTGAAGGGATAAGACCACTCTAGGAATTTGGAAAAATCGTTTTCTTTTGGCTTCAAAAATACTTTGGGGTCATAAAAACAATGTGCAATTGGTCCTGCAGCGAATTTTTTAAAGGTAGTTTTGTAGGTACACGTATGAGCCAAAATGTTCGGTCCTAGCGTATAGTAACATCCAATGCGTATACGATGCTGTTGGTTGTAAATCTTTGACAGTGCTTGTACCCTCTATATGTCCCACACATTCGCACCTCATGCATAGACAGGTCTCATACTCGTATAGATAGCGGCGCTGTAATCGTGGCAACAGCGCGACTTTCCTGCAGTCATAGCGTTGATCTGCCTACGATCCGTATTTCGCCAAATATTTTATATAAATTTAAAAAGCGTGAAAATGTCAACCCAAATGCGATACAAAGGAAAGTTTACCAGAAAAAAGACGCTTGGTAAAAGACTGGAAGCTGTGGCAGCCATGTGTCAAGCAAATGCAGCTAAACGCGATGAGAATAACCATAACCTCAACGATCAGCAACAAAAATTCGCTATCGAAGGACGTCGGATCGTGAATTTACAACATCTGGACGACAGTTTAAATTGAATTCGCTGTAACAAAGACAAATACATGCATAAATACATGCATAAATTGAACATATTAAATTTGTTTGCAGAATAAATTTATTTCACACCCGTCTTAGAATTACTAGAACCCGGGGGAAAAAACACGCTTCAAGTTCCCAGACCACGCGCCGATCAGCTAGCTGCAGCGTACACTGTTGCCATTCCGTTACAGATGGTTGGGCCCGAGTTCGGTGTGGAATAAAATTACCACTTTTCATAAGTCGATATCTCCGAAACTAATCAGTCAAAGTTTGTCATTTTTTAAGGTATTCCTTTCACGAACCCAAATATTTTACACTTAACTGATTTTCGTCTATAATGAAGTAAAAATACATCCCAGTATACTGGTAAAATTTCAAGCCAAGTTACCGAACCTTTAACGAAACATTACGGCCTTAAAAATCGTCTCATTTATATGGCGCTTTATGGACATGTCACTCTGGCCACATTTCTATCTAATAATTTATACACTCAATAACTCTAGATGCCTGATACGAACTGCTTACAGGTGTAAAAAAGTCTAAAGATTCCGTAACGATAATAAAAACAGAGGGTCACCGAGCGTTTAAAGAAAATATTAATGTTAAATCTTGGAAAAATGTCACTAGCAGAAGAATTTTCGTAGCCGTGACGTTTCAAATAAATGTAAAAATGTCTCAATCTACTAAATTTGCGCGAAATGTTTTATTCTAGTTTATCGTTGTGTATAATAATCCATTATAACTTATGTTTTTATTAAGCGCAATTGTAATTTACCGACGATTCAGAAGGTCCTCCTTATGCCCCCACAAAATACGGCCCTCCGCAAAAGGAATACCTTAAATCAATCCCACAATAGTACTGCGTAAACGTGTGTTTTTATTTTGAAATCCAAAGATCCGCTCAGAACCTATATCGAGAAATGCGAGCAAACTGCTATAGGTTTACGTGTTAGGTATACTATATTAGGGATCGCGTACAAAAATACCCATATTCAATTGCATTTATCTCATGAAGTAAACGGTCAATCGAATTGAATTTTTGGGAATCAGTCCATGAAGGTCATATCTACGCCATACTTAGATTTCAGCCAATTCCTAATATTGGACCAAAACTACAGAACTACCTCATAGATTGGATAAGTGTGTATACGTAAGGCAGGTTCGCGGTCCAAGAGCCTCGCGGTTGAGATATCGGCGTGCGGGCTCTGAGTGTAGACGTCACGGGTTCGATCCCCGGTATCAATGTCTTTTTTTAATATTAAACATATATGAATTAAATATAATAAATAATGCCTGGACAGGCGAAAGTAGCTACAGCGAGAGGAAATTCGAAATTTTGTAAATATAAAATGAAGAAAAAAAAATTGATAAAAAATCGATTCACCGGCGATGGAACCCGGACCGCAAGCATCGTTAATCCGTCATGCTCAAACCCAAACAAACCCAAACAAACTCAAACAAACTCAGCCACGACGCTCATTGAGGATAAAGAAACTTTTATTATACACGGTTATCCATAATGTTTACTGTTGAAGAAAAAAACGCCGAAACGACCGCGGAAAGGGCTCAAGATTTCTTTTTGAACTTTCCACAGTCGTTTCGGTGTTTTATTTTCCAACGCGTTTCGTCGTTGATTTTTTGGATAAACTTCCGAAAAACGGTAACCGAATTTCGACCTGAAATTTGGCAAACGCCTTCCTTTTAATGTTATAAGATATCCCCTAAAAGGATTTTTGGCGACACGCCATCGTTTTCGAGATATCGATTTTTAAAAGTTATTTTTTTTTCATCGCGCGCTTGCTATATCAATAGCTTACGGGCTCAGCTATCGCTATGGCTTATCGCGCTCTCCGCTTTGTGCGGATCTTCGTCTGGTGCCCCCCCCCCGCCGCCGCGAAATCGGCCGCATTGTCGTTTTTGGTGTAATGCTGGTTTTTGGTTTTCGCGTTTGATGGAGAATTTATTGATACCCAAATGTTTAGGTGAATTTAGAAAAATGTATTGGTACCCACACTCGGATATGTGGAATTGCGGGGTGCGTAGAACACTCGGGTGGGCGCAGGGCACCTCGGATGGGTGTGTGGAATCGTGGAGTGCGTAGAACACTGCGGTGGCGGCAGAGCACCTCTTCCATTTTTTCTTCACCTTTCGTTTATTGTTTTTGGTTTTTTTATTCGATTTTTTTCGTTTAGAAAAAAATATTTGTTTTGTTTCTTTCATTTTGTGATTTTTTTCGATTTTTCAACAATTTTTTTCTCTGATTGTTTTTTTTTTGTGTTTTATAATTTTCAATGCGTATCATTCGTATAATGAAGCGAAAGTTAGAATCCCGAGCGCAGGCACCATTACAACGTATCCGTAAAAATGAGAATCCGCTATACGAGGTTTAACACCATAAGCGGGCCGTTCGTGGAAACGTTGGAGACGGGGTTTCTCCAAACAAACTCGACGAAGATCCGGACAAAGCGGAAGGCGCGATAAAATATATAGGTATAGCCGTAGCTGAGTCCGTCAGCTATAGATATGGTAGGCGCGTGATGAAAAAAATAACATTCAAAAACCGATATCTCGAAAACTATGGCGAGTCGCCAAAAATCCCTTTAGGGGATATCTTGTAATATTGAAAGGACGGTGTATGCCAATTTTCAGGTCGAAGTTCGGTTTCCGCTTTTTGGAAGTACACCCATTCATTTAAGGGAGCTTTCCAGTGTGAAATTTTCAAAAAATCGATTTTTTTTGCTTTATCGAATAGTATACACTCTTCCGAATATTCCCTGAAATTTTCATGCCGAAATTCAGATTATTTCGGTTACTGTACAGCATTTCTTGGAAGGCAACGGAGCGCTACAACTGCCGCGTCGGCCGTCGGCCCGTGCGACCGTTATTTCTATTGTCTCGTTCCTACCTGCTCGTGTACCTTCCAACGTGAATCCGGTTCGTCTTTCAGTTCGGTTTCGACATTCAAAATGGATAGGGCGCGAACACTCAAAACAATAACGAGAGCTTCAATCACTGTGTGTGGCAACTAGCCCCAAAGCACGTATTCTGCGGCAAGCAGATAGTAGAAATCGCTACGCAGTGTGCTGTGTGTACCTTCAATGAAGGTTACGACCCAATTTTAAAAATTTTGGAGACGATGGGATGCACGATAGGGCCGAGCGCCGCAAATTTCGCCGCTAAGTACAAGAATGCGCGCATCACCCAAGCAAACCGCCGGGCGTCCCTGGATAGCAAAGAGGCGAGGACAGCTCGTCGGACTGAACAATCCATTGAGCACGATCTTTTCGAAGAAGCAGAAGGGATATTGTATGGACCTGGCATCGCTGATTGACCGTAAGTAAACGATTTACCTAAAATTTCCTCACTTGAAACTTTGAACGCGTTTTTCTCGAAACAGCATTTTTCAAAACGGTGTCCAACTTGGAGGGCAGAGTTTTAAAGCTATCGAGTTGAATTTTTTACACAATATTCTTAACGTCATTGTTTATCGTGCTATGGAAGCTTTTTTTTTTTTTGACATCTTCCTATTTTTTTTGTAAAAAAAACTGCCAAAAAAAATGCTACAATCGATACTTTTTGTTCAAACCGGCGCCATTTTTGCAAAAAAAAAAAAAGCCTCCATAGCACGAAAGCCAATTATATACCGATCAATAATCTTTTTGTGTTTTTTGTTTCAGATCAAAATTGTGACCCCCAACGTGGACACCACATCCAAGTGCATTTTCTGCAACAATTGTTTCATCATTTTTATAGATATTAATTAATAAATAAATCGATCTTTAAAAAATTGTTTTGTATTCTTCAATACCCAATTAATATACAAAAAAAAACCAAACCGATTAGATTATTTTGTCTTTAAAAAAAAAATCGCGAAAAACAGCGATTTTTCGGGCTGTCACACTGGAAAGCTCCCTTAATGTATATTCCAATCCGCAGTACGGCCACACATACATGTCGAGCTCGATCGGACGGAAAACGTCGCTTCGTTCGCCTGTCGCATGGAGCCTAGATACCAGGAGGTTCAGCGAGGCCCATGGAGCCTAGATACCAGGAGGTTCAGCGAGGTCTTTCAACTCGTCCCCAAAACGAGAACAAGAAATGATGGCGCTGGGGTGCTCCGGCACCTATATGCATATAGATATACGCTAAACATGGGTGCGATCTAAGACAGATCACAGATGATGTACCTAACCCTCATTAGTGTTAATGGATAACACTACTCTCGGATATTGGAAAGACGTTTTCTTTCCTAAAAATACTTTGGTGTCATAAAAACAATATGCAATTGGTCCTGTAGCAATTTTTTTTATTTAAAGGTTCAATTATCGATTTGGCCGCAGCGCCTTGGAACGCGCGCTGAGTTGCTCGTACAACTTTAAACGCGTTTTTCTCGAAACCACTTTTTTCGATCTCGGAAGACGGATTACTCGACCACCTTTGCATGCATCGATTTGAAATTTTTATAGCAGCTTCACAATCATATTCTTTATGGGAGTACGTAGCCGTTTTTTAATTAAGGCAGAACACCACTGTGACCCCCTGTTTTTTTGCCATTTTTCAAGAATTTTTTTTTGTGGGAAAAAAAAGAGATATTCGAAATTTTTTTTTGTTTTGTTCGTTGTTTATTGAAGACACATAAAAAAAAATTTCAAATTTTTCACGCCCCATGGTGACGCTGGGGAAGCTCCCGCGTCAGGTACTGTTGCCTCTGCAGTGGTTCGCGGCACGCAGCAGAACTCTCTTCAAAGTCGATCTGAAAAAAATACCGAGTGTTTTCGTTAATAATATAATATTTTGAAGAGAAGTACACAGGGATTTGAAAAAATATTGATTTTTAAAAAATAGGCACGCCTTTGAAATGAAAGGACGATTTTCGAGCAACATTTCTCGTCGAAAATAGGCTATAACTTTTTTTATTATTGAGATATCGAAAAAATCCTATGTACTTCTTTGGATAATCTAGTTTTATTGATGCAGTCCAAATTTGAAGTCGATCGGATAAAAATTGCTCGCGTTCTGCTGCGTGCCGCACTCAAAAAAGTGGTTTTGAGAAAAACGCGTTCAAGGTTTAGGTTTGTTAATTTATGCGATAAATTGGAAAAAAAAAATTTACCTTTAATCAGCGATGCCGGCATCATATAGCTGGCCTTCAAGAAGCAAATCATTGTCCCTAGCATCTTTTCTCGAACTTGTAGAGGCTCTTCTTGCCTCTTTTGCAGCGTCTGTGAGCGAGCGCTCCGCCAGCTCGATCCGCGCTGCGTCGGTTTCAACGCAAAAATTGAAACAATTTGGGCCGATAGTTATCCCCAACGTCTCCAAAACTTTCATGAGGCTTCTCAGGCCATCATTGAATAATAATACCGCGATATCAGCTGCAATATCGACGATTTTTTTGCTCCCGGACTGACACTTGGGTGCTATTGCCCAAACTGATTTGTTGTAGCTTTCGTTGTTGTTTTGCATGAAGCCGCCCAAACAACGCTGCAGCAAATCGTCTCTGCTCAATTTTTCGAAGACTGGCGTAATTGCCTCCAATACTTTCTCAGGAAGAGGCGGCTTATGGCGATATTCAGAAATATTACCGCTTGCGACCGCTCGCTGCCACGAACACCACGACTCGGCCCCCTCTGGGCAATCGTCATGTTGTGGCTCACTATCTGTGGATATTTTATGTTTGATAGTTGCCGAAATTGCCTTCCTCATTTTTTCAACATCATCGCTGTTTCTCCGAATAGCCAAGCCGTAATATGTGCTCAACTCGTCAATCAATTTTCCGGTGAGCTTTCCTCTGCCAGACAATCCTTTTTGTTTTTTCATGATTTCGCGGAGGCGCGTCCCCATACGTTTTTGGATATGATCGATGCACTCTTTTTTTTTTATCTCGAAACCGTCGTATGGATCGCAATTCGATATGCCCAAAAACGTTTTAGAATCGCCGTCACCAATATAATATTTATATTTTATGCCATAGAGCTCTTCAGACCGTTGAAACATTTCGACAGCTGAGTCGACTTCCATTTTTCCGGAGGAGCCGCTATGGTTCGCCTGGCACTCATCGTCGTGGGTACTTTTCCATGAATTAGAGATGTGTGCGGCCGTGTGGATGAAAAGGTAGTCTTCGAGGATTCGGCTTCGATCCGGCCAGTCAAGGTTATTCCAAAGTCGGTATATAATACGATACATATTTTATTATATAACAATGTTTGAAAACGGTTGTAAATATGAGCGTTTATGTTCATGATTCGGTTGTCTAATTCATAAATCTTATAAGTGTTAGTCATTTGGTATAATAATTCTGTAGGTTCAGTTTTAGTTATACTTAAGTTAATGCAATGTGAATAATGTAGTTGATTATATTATTTATTGTTTTTGGTGTGTTAGTGTTTGAAATGTATGATGTGTGATATAGCGGTTTACTCGATTATGGAATAATAAAGAGATGAAGTATAAGAGATGACTAACCTCGATGTTGTTGATATTTCAAATTTTTGCTAATACTTAGAAGGTTGTGTCGAAGAACATTATTTATGGGAGTAAATAATGTTAGGTGAGAAATTACTCCATCAATAGAGATGTTATCGTTTATCGGCGATTTTGCATGTCTGTAATCGATAATTCATTATAAAGCAAATAAAAAAGGGAAAAAGTTGTGTGTTTTGTTGAAGAATTATTTTGTCAAAAAGTTATGATAATTACCTATTGAGTTGTTTTTATATAAACTTTGTTTCGCCTTCTAAGATGAGCAAAAGCTCGAAATTTACAATTTTTGTCTCTACATGTTGAGTTGTGTGGTCAACGAGGGTTCGAGAAAAACTGAGAGGTGTGTTTATTTTGTGAAGTGTATTCGAGTCTCTGTGCGGTGAATCGGGGGAGGAAGATCATTTGGGCAGTGACGTGTCAAGGAAAATAAAATAGATGTGTCAAGATGGGCATATTTGAGATAAGTGACAATGTCATTGATAAGTTAGTTTATCGTGTCAGTGTATTAAATTAGTTTATAGTGTCAGTAATTTTAAAATTGTTATGTGAGGTGAATGCTGTAAAATGTTTTAATAATTATATGATAGAATTGTAAATTGAACTTAGTTTTTGTATGTCTGTTCTAAAATTTATAGAGTTGGAGTGTGCCTTAATTTGGATCATTTCAAGGATTAATCTTTTTTTAAGCCAGTTCTCATTATTTAAGATTTTTACGTTGTGAAATTGGAAATCGTGTTTTTGTTCTATTGCATGTTGTGCTAAAGCTGTGTGTATTGTGGTGGTGTGTTTTATGCTATTTTTGTGTTCTTTAATTCTGGTTTCAAGGTATCTTTTGGTTTGACCAATGTATGTGGCGTTGCAGTCTTTACAATCGATTTGGTAAACTACGTTTGATTTTCGGTTGTTGTTTATCTTGTCTTTGGTGGAGCCAATGATTGATGAAATATTGTGTCTATTGTTTGTGACTAGTGTTATGTTGTATTGTCGGAAGAGATGAATTAGTTGATGATGTATGCTTTTGGTGTAGGAAAGGTTTATTAATCTGGAGGAATCAAAATTGATGTTATTGGTTCTTTTATTGTTGATTATGGAGAGCCGATGTTTTATTATTTTTTCTGTGAAAGTGATTGGATAGCAATTTTTTGTCATTGTGTTACTGATGAGTTGTAGATTTTCGTTGTGAAATGACGGATGAGATAATTTTATTGCTCGGTCAACTAGCATGTAGATTATGGCTTTTTTTTGAGAGAGTGGGTGGTGTGAGAAGAAATTTATAAATCTGCCTGACCAGGTTGGTTTTCTGTACCAATTAGTGATAATTGAGTTTTGTTTGCGGATTAGAAGTAAATCTAGAAACAGGATTTTGTTGTTTATTTCGTTTTCGGATGTGAATTGTAATTTCGGATGGTAAGAGTTAAAGATCTTTTTAGTAGGTTCTATTTCGTGTGTTGGTAGAGCAATAATAATATCGTCGACGTATCTTTTATATAGTGGTAGTGAGAATTTTAGTTTTTCTAGACAATTTGTTTCGAGATCTATCATGACTATGTTGGATAATATTGGAGCTAAAGGTGAACCCATATGTAATCCTGAGATTTGTTGGTAAATTGCGTCTTGGAAAGTGAAGAATGTTGAGAACATGATGTATTCTATGGCTTTAATTATTTCATGTAAAGGAAATTTTATTGAAAATAAGTTTGCTCGTTTTTGTAGGCTTTGAATGACTAGTTGTAGTGGGATGTTGGTGTAGAGAGAAACGACGTCAAATGAGACTAATTTATGGTTAAGTGGGATTGAGATGTTGGAGAGTGAGTGTTTTAGGTGGAAGCTATCTTTAACGTGTGAATTGGTCGTGCTGATTAATTTAGAGAGTTTCGATTGTATGAATTCGGCAAGTTTATGTGTTGGACTATTTATAGATGATACTATTGGACGAAGTGGATAGTTGTTTTTGTGAATTTTGGGCAAGCAGTAGAGACGGGATAGGTTGCAATTTTCGGCTTTTAAATATTTATACTTAGTTTCATCTATGATTTTTAGGGTCTTCCATCTGGAGAGAATATTGTTGATGCCTTTTTGTAATGTATTGATGGGATTTTTGTTTGTTGCTTTGTAAATTGTGGAGTCCGCAAGTAAGTCAAGAGTTTTTGCAATGTAGTCTGATTTTTTAAGAATAACGGTTGAGTTTCCTTTGTCAGCTCGTGTTACCAAAAGTTGAGGGTTGTTTTTTAAAAATAAGGTTGTGTGTTTTATGATTTGGTTTGTGTTGGAAAATGATGTTGGAATATTTATTTTATTTAGGATCTTATTGAATCTGGTTCTAATTTCTATTTGTCTAGGTTTGTCAAGTAAAAATTCCAGTCAAATAAAAAACTTTTCCATTCCCAGTACTCCGCGGTGCTTTCTTTTTTTCCCCAATGCTCGCAAGCTTTGCAATATTTAGATTTCACCATAACGTCGATCACTTTTTTAGTGTACCAGCCGATTAGCGATGTTATGCCGAAAAGCGAGCTGAAACCGCGCTTACGCCACGATCCGTCGCCTGAAACGATAATTCCGTCCTCCACCCCATTTTCCAACGAAATTGTCTCCTCCTCAAGTGCAGCCTTTTGTTTGCTCACTGTGCTCACAGCTTTAGTGGCAATCGAAATCGAATTTAAGATTCGATCGTAGAAAGACTGAAATATGGGGCGCGGTAGGTCTATAAATGCACAAAACTTCATCAGGCCATTCAAACCGACGCCAAGAAGACGCATACTGAATACGATCCGACGATTTATTTCGTATGCATTGTCAATCATAGGGCACGAATTGATTTGCACTTTTTCACAATGGCCGCAATCGACCTCGATTTTGAATCCGAGTCCGCGCAAACTTTTTTCAGTAAACTTTATATCGCGATCACACACTTTGCACTGCACTAACGTCGATATAATGTTCAATGCATTGACGAAGTGTACTATACGATAACCGAAATCGTTAGTAACACCGACCTCTAAATCGTCCGACGATGTTAACTTTTTCGCCGACGTGCTCACATACTCTGCAGAACTATTTTCGGAGCTATAACGGTTCGGAGGTTCTCGATTCGAAATTTTCGTTCGACTCCTCGTCACATAGCTCCGTTTTGTTCCCTTTTTCCCCACGTACACTTTCGGATTATCCATTTCGATGTGCAAAGAATAATTCTGAGCGTTCGATATTTATAAACGAAACGATTCGGAGCGTTTAGACACGAGTAGCGTCGCTTCTATTCGCAAACTGACGCTATGACGCTATCCCTATACCTGCCGTCAAAATTTTTCAATTATCGCCACCTATGGCTTTTTTCGAAACTATATTTATAACAATAGCCGGTTTTTGTGAAGGGAGACAAAAGAATACCTGGGAAAGACCCGCAGGACCTGGGAAAGGCCCGGTATACCTGCCGACCCTGAGGCGCGCAGCTGCGCGGGACCCCAAGCGTCACGGAGCGCTACACCACTCCACAAAAGATTCAATATCTCCGAAAATAATTATTTTTTCGACCTGGGTCCAACGGCATCTTAATCTTGAATGTATTTTAGATTTTTCTAGATGGTTTTCAAAAAATCGATTTTTTGAAGCCGTCACAGTGGTGTTGTCCCTTAAATGTAAACTTCTTTTTATAAACAATTTACTGCTTTTTTTGTCAAAAAATCGATTTATTTCCTTCAAAGTGCGCTATTTTTTGCAAAATTTGAAAGCAAATTTCTAGGTAGTCTCATAGCTAATAATATATAAATTGTCATTTTTTTGATTTTTGTTTCAGGTCTTATATTTTACGAAAAGCTATATGTAAAAAGTAGAAGCTATATGTAAAAGCTCCCGTGAAACTATATGTAAAAAAAAACACGTTTTTCTAGATGGGATGTATCGCCGCCATTTTGAGTTTGAGTTTGAGATCTTTTCTCGCTTTTGCGTTTTTTTTCCGAATCGTCATGAGGAAATTATGAATCAGCGGATATTTCGACGTTTGATGTGTTGGTAATAAAGGGTTTTTTCGGGCTGATATGCCGACCGAGTGCGAATAGTTGCAGATTTGATCCTTCAGTAGCGACGTGCACAGTATGGCCAAACTGAACCACGGGGTACTTGATATACTTCCGGCTCGAACGCCTCGCGAGCAAGACTGTTATTCTTTCCCTTTTAAATAAACCGACGTTCTCTATTGTGTTAAATCCACTTTTATTCACTCGATCCTGCCACAATCCCGCGATCAAAGACAATTAAAACAACAGGTTATGGGCCCAGGACTGTGAAACGAGTAATATTTTTCGTGAGTGAGACAAAAATTACATCGAGTTCGCGAGTCTCCGCACGGTCAGCCAGCCACGTGCGACAGTGCAAAAACGACCATGCCGGACAACGAGCTTACGAGAGTAGAGAAACTCGTCGGCCTCGACAACTGGGGACTGTGGAAATTTGAAGTGCGAGTGATTATCTCAGCAAGCGGCGCACTAGAAGTTGTCACCGGGGTATTCCCGAAACCGGAGCCTGCCGAAAATTTGAACGTGGAAGCCACTGCAGCTCTCGAGAAAAAGCTCGAGAAATGGAACAAACTGGACAGCGTGGCACAAAAAATTATCGTTCAAACGGTGAGTCGACCCTGTATGCTCCACATTATAAACTGCACGTCTGCCAAGGAAATGTGGGAAAAACTGCATTCGATATATGAGAATAAAAATGAGACTTCTAAGCATTTATTGCAACAACAGTGGTACTCGTTGGAAAAAGACGCTGCCGACGATATCAGCATGCATCTGGCAAAAATCAACGATCTCGCATGCAGATTGAAAATTCTTGGAGAGCCCGTGACAGACAGCATGATTATGACAAAGATTTTGATTACGCTACCGTCCTCCTACCAGCACTTTGCAACAGCGTGGGATTCGACGAGTCAAGCGGAGCGTACATTATCCAATCTAACGTCACGACTCGCGATGCAGGAGCTTCGCATCAACGCTGCTGAGCATCAAGGCAACAACGCTTTTTCCACAAAAACAACGCAAGGTAGGACGAAGAAAGGAAAGAAGCCCGGGAAGTGCTACAACTGCGGCAAACCAGGCCATTGGAAAGGCGAATGTCGCAGCAAGAAAAAAGAATTAAGAACAGAGGAGTCGAGCACAGCAAAAGAAAGCAAGGGAAGCGCTTTCTTCGGAGGTATGGTTAACGCAAAAGCTGTAACTCATGCAACATCCTCGACCAATTGGTTCTTGGACTCAGGAGCGAGTCAACACATGTCGCCCATGCGCGATTGGTTCGTCAATTATGCAAAACTCAATAAAAGAATTGCCGTGACAGTCGGGAACGGTGAAATAATTTTTGCGGAAGGAGTGGGAGAAATCCACATTCAATCATATAACGGCTCAGATTGGGAAAATCACCATTTAATTCCCGTGCTTCACGTCCCCGAGTTGAAATATAATCTCGTATCGATGTCCTCAGCGCTCGACAAAGGATTAAGACTCGAGTCCGACAACAAACAATGCCGACTCAAGCGCGGAAAGGACGTCGTCGCAGTGGGAGACCGACACGAGGACTTGTACAAAATGAGATTCCGAATCAACAACAACAATTCGAGGAACGCACAGGCAAACATCGTCGACAACGACTCGCTTCGAGTTTGGCACGAGCGGCTCGTACACCAGCACATTCCACACGTGAAAAAAGTGCTGCGAAGCTGGGACATCGAAACAAAGCCTGTAAAATCCTGGAACTGCGAGGGATGTATTCAGGGAAAAATGAGCAGAAAACCGTTTCCGCACAGCAAATCGCAGACAAAAGAGCCATGTGAGCTAATACACGCCGATGTTTGCGGGCCCATGGAGCACGCGTCGGTGGGCAAGTCAAAGTATTTTTTACTTTTCAAGGACGACTTCTCACATTACAAATTTGTGTTTTTTCTCGCAAACAAATCTGAAATTAAAACACATTTTGAAGGACTCATAAGGGCACTGGAAACCCAACTCGGCAGGAAAGTAAAAACGCTCAGAACTGACAATGGCTCGGAGTTCGTGAACGATGCGATGCGCGAGCTGACAAGGAAGAACGGGATCAAGCACGAGACGAGCACCGCCTACACGCCGGAGCAAAATGGAGCGGTAGAGCGAGACAATCGAACTCTCGTCGAGGCGGCTAGAAGTATGCTCCACGCGAAGAAATTGGAGTCGAAGCTCTGGGCAGAAGCAGTGCACACAGCCGTATACGTCATAAACCGCACAGGCACAAGTAGCGTCGAAGGAAAAACGCCGCACGAGCTGTGGTTCGGAGAACCGGCAAAGAAGAGAGATTACCAAATATTTGGTACTTCAGTCTGGACGCACATCCCGAAGCAGAAGCGCAAAAAATGGGATGCAAAGGCCAAGAAAGGGTTTTTCGTTGGATACGACGAGTGCACGAAAGGCAGCAGAGTTTGGTTCCCCGACGAGATGAAAGTGGACATTTGCCGCGACGTCAAGTTTTTGTCGGACGAGACGGAAGAGGGCCGACAAGAGGAAAAGTATGCGATTATTCCGATCGCAGTACCTAAAGACGACGACGCCTCGGAGGATGATCAAGACGCACCAGATGACCATTCTCGACAAGAAGAAGAAGAGGATCAAGGCGACGATTCCGAAGAGGAGCAAAATAACAATTCTCGAGGAGAAGATCGAGACGACGAGCGTCGCCAAGAAGAGGAGCAGCAGCAAAATCATGGGAGAGGAACAGAGCCTGAAGGAGATCGAGCTCCACAAGCGGAGCGCCGATTACGAGACCGATCGAATCTCCGACCGCCGTCGAGATTTGAAAATTTCGAGCTTGACCTGGAAAATATTTTCATTGCAGAGCAACAAGAGCCGCGGACTTACGAGGAGGCAATCGACAACGCCGAGCGAGATGCTTGGAAGAAAGCGATGGACAGCGAAATGGAGTCGCTGCACGAGAACGAGACTTGGAAATTAGTCGAACCTCCTCGAGACGCGAAAATTCTTCCTAATCGGTGGGTTTTTCGTCGCAAGCCGGGAATCGGAGACCGCGCTGAGCGACACAAAGCAAGATTAGTCGTGAAAGGATTCTCGCAGCGACCTGGAGTCGATTATGAGGAGACGTTTAGTCCCGTGGCGAAGTTCGGGTCGATTCGGGCTGTCCTAGCCGTCGCAGCAATGTCAAAAATGCAACTGGTGCAATTTGACGTCAAAACGGCGTTCCTTCACGGCGAGCTAACAGAGAAAATCTTCATGACGCAGCCCAAGGGCTACGAGGACGGCACGTCAAGAGTGTGTAAGCTCCAGAGAGCGTTGTACGGGCTGAAACAGGCCGCCCGCTGCTGGAACAAGAAATTCGTTTCCTGTCTGAAGCAATTTAATTTAATTGCGACATCAGAAGATCCTTGCGTCTTTACATCCAAGGACAACGGCGAAACTCTCATCCTGGCCATCTACATAGATGACGGTCTAATCGCATCGACGAATGAACAAATAATTTCTAAACTCTTGGAGCATTTGTCTGTAGCCTTACAGATAACCGTCTCTCCGCTGGGGTCGTTTCTTGGGATGGAGATCAAGCACTACGCGGATGGATCCGTGTTCGTCGGTCAAGAGGCGTACGCAAAAACGATAATCGATCGTTTCCGAATGGGCGAGGTGAACTGTGTGGCAGTTCCGGCAGATCAACACACCGATCTCAGTCTGCAGGACCCAAGTCTCGGTGACGAGGTTGTCAACGTTCCCTACAAGGAGGCTGTGGGGAGTTTGCTTTTTTTGGCAACAGTATCGAGACCGGACATCGCCTTCGCAGTCAACGCAGTGAGTCAATACGCGGAGCGACCGCAAAAGGTTCATTGGAACGCGATAAAAAGAATTATAAAATATGTTAAGGGTTCGCTGACGCACGGAATATTGTTTCCGAGCACCTGCAAAAACTTGAGAATTGACGCTTTTAGCGACGCGGATTTTGCCGGGGACAAGCGAACGCGAAAGTCAACAAGCGGGTTTATATTAAAATTCGCAGAAGCACCCGTCGTGTGGGGATCTCTGAAACAAAAATTGGTAGCTTTATCGACAATGGAATCAGAATATATCGCGGCGAGTCAGACGTGTAAAGAACTACTTTGGCTGGATAGATTGGTAAAAACGCTGGTCAACGCAAAAATAAAAGTTCCTATTATGTATATTGATAACCAAAGCGCGATTAAGACGATCAAGAATCCGCAAGTCACGAAAGGTTCAAAGCACATCGAAGTGCGCTATCACTTTGTTAGGTCGCACTACGAGCAAGGAGACTTTGAAATAGAATATGTTAACACCGATGAACAGCTGGCTGACTTGTTCACAAAGCCACTCAGCAAATCGAGATTCGAGTATCTTCGCGCGAAAAACAATGTAATCGATGGAAAAACATGCGAGCAACATATCATCCCGAAGTGGGAGTGTTGGTAATAAAGGGTTTTTTCGGGCTGATATGCCGACCGAGTGCGAATAGTTGCAGATTTGATCCTTCAGTAGCGACGTGCACAGTATGGCCAAACTGAACCACGGGGTACTTGATATACTTCCGGCTCGAACGCCTCGCGAGCAAGACTGTTATTCTTTCCCTTTTAAATAAACCGACGTTCTCTATTGTGTTAAATCCACTTTTATTCACTCGATCCTGCCACAATCCCGCGATCAAAGACAATTAAAACAACATGATGTCACGATTGGTCTGTCGTGAGGTTAGAAACTCATGCGATCACTTTCACCTCGTTGACCAATATATTACTATATATGTAGGTGCCGCTGCACCCCAGCGCCATCACTTCGGGACATTTTCGGGGACCCTTTTTTCAGCGCCTTTGCATTGCCGCTGAACATCCTGGTATCTAGGCTCCATGGCCTGTCGAGTGAGCACAATTGGCGAGGGGTGGAGTCAAGGAGACTAGAGAGAAGGAGTTGACACTCCCGCCTCAAACAGTTCTTTCAATCGGTCGCACAGGTGTAACGCTCAGTTCCGCCGCAGGCGTCGCTAGTGTTTCCCAGAGCCCATAATATATAGTAATACAAAACTGCAAAAGGTGAAACTGACCGTGTTATGGCGGCAAAATTGTGTGCGCCTGTCAAACACAAATATATCTGTCGTGTGCACCAGCACAGCAGCTATCGAACTATGTGTATAATAATGGAGATGACTCCTCGCGAGTCAATGAGATAAAGGGTAAAAGTAAACACTCTAGGTAGGAATTATAAAACAAATTTCAACTATTGATGGCAGTAAATTAAAAGATATATTCTTCCATGTTATTTTTGTTCGAGTTCTTTTGGCATTGGACGAGTTCTTTGATTGGTTGAAACTGCTTCAATTCGCTCGTACAACCAGATACCTGTACGAATGAAAAAGAAAAAATATTAAAACTACCGAGGCTCGAACTCAGGACCTTCAATAGAGTAATCTAGCGTTCTACCAACTTCGCCACACAATCATTTGCCAATAAATACAATCTTTTCATATTTAAGTGATTGCCGCGCTTGGGGTTCAATTAGGCTTGACGGCTTGTTCGGTTGGTTCATCGCTTAATTTAATTCATATTTAGCTTCAATTTTAAACGTAACTAGCAAATAACGAGTTTTCATGGGTATACATATAATAAGCACGTGTTGAAAAGACAACCCCAGCATGTAGAGCCAACATTCCCGCATTCGTCCGGTTTCTTGCATGTAAATGTTATTATTATTATTTATTATTTATTTTTTATTTCTTATTTTTTTTATATTAGACTTTATTGCTCCGGGCAACACACTTCCTCAGTTTGCACTGGGAAACATTCACCTACCCCCGGGGGTTAGGCTCGGTCTTAATCTAGACCGGAACAATAACGCTGGGCGACACTCGAGGGTTCCGACACCACCTCGACTGCCGCCCAGTCAAAAAAACGCGCGAAAAGTCCAATTAATCGCTCTGCGATAGCCGCTCCCTCAAGCCAGAGGGTTAGCGGCTACCGCAGTCCACAATCGTGTTGCCGGAGTAAACGGAGGGACCCAAGTATGACCGCCTTCTGCATCCGACCTGCTAGCAACCGGACACCGGGTTTGCAAACCGGTATGCCAGCGAGGCCCGATACAAAAGACTCCTTCATCCCCCCTAGCGCGCCGATGATGAGGACAACGAGAGTTACCCTGAATCCTCGGTGCAAACGACGTAGCTCGGCCAGGAGAGGCTGATACTTGAGCCGTTTCTCATCTTCCTTTCGCGACACGTTCACTTCGGCCGGAGCCGAGAACTCAATGACGTATATCGTCTTGTCGTCGAAATCGAAGAGGACAACATCAGGCTTAGTCGCTTGTAGCGGCCCGATGGTCGCGAATGAGAAGTTCCAATAAATCTTGCACCTCTCGCCCACGACAACGGACTCAATATCTCCTGGTAAATAAGGCGGCACGGGCTCCCGGTCTATCCCATAAGAGTGCCGTAGATGGTAGTACAACACTCTTAGGGCCGCGTTATGGCGATGGATATAGCCGGAGACTGCATATACTGGGCAAGCCGACAGTAGATGCATTAGTGTCTCCGGCGATTGTTTGCATGCACGACACAAAGTGGTCGGCAGAGGCTGACCCAAAACGCGGCTGCGATAGACCAGGGTGTTGATGACTCCGTCTTGGCAGGCGCAGATAAACCCTTCGGTCTCGGACATCAGTCCAGCTGACCGCAAGAAGGAAAAGGTCAGCTGGGTGGACAGCCTCTGTTCCTCGATGTGGTGAAAAAACACACCGTGCATGGGTCTGTCCACGTGCTGCCGAGTCAGGACAGTCTGCTCGGCAGCCCTGATTGCCCGCCGACGTCGGGACTTGGGCAACCGAGCGACGCAGTCTATTGGCAAGGCGCCACGCCGGCGCCGGCGGAACTCCAAGCCGAGGGTCTCTGCCGCACGATCTGCCGCCTTATAAAGAAAAGCACCCGCCCCATGAAGCTCATGCTGGTGCACAATCTCCAGGAGCGGGTCCGAGCTTGTTATCACGTCGCTTGCTATTCCGAGGACCATGCGGTCATGAAGACACTCCAATCCCAAGAGCCCACGCCCGCCGCTCTGACGCAGCATATAAAGGCGCGGGGTGGAAGATCGAGGGTGCAGACTCCGTTGGATGTTCATTATTTTGCGTGTGCCGATGTCCAGCTGTTTAAGCTCGTCTCTGCGCCATTTGACGACGCCAAAGGAGTAGAGCAGGACCAGGACAGCGAGTATATTGGTGGCAGTGATCTTATTTTTCCCAGACAGATCTGATTTCCAGATCCGTCTGAGACGCCGCCTATACTCGCTGCGGAGGGCCCCCTTGACGCCCTCAGCGTCTGGAAGAGAGCGCTGATCGATGCCAAGGTACCGATAAGACCTCCCGGCGTCCAGGTGTTTGAAGACGCTCCCGTCCACCAGCCGAACATCAGCCGCGACACCCTCTGCTCTCCCTCTCCTGAGATGAAGAACAGCGCATTTGTCCAATCCGAAGTCCATTCCCGCCGCCCGCGTGTACGTCGCTACGATGTTCAAGAGGAGCTTAAGCCCCGCCTCCCCGGGAGCGTATAGCTTGAGGTCATCCATATAAAATAAATGGGTGATCCCTCGCCCACGCTCCCCGGGGGGCCCCGCTTCGTACCCGCGTGCAGCCCGCAAGGCGATTGATAAGGGTAATAGTGAGATGCAAAACAGGAGGGGGCTGAGAGAATCTCCCTGGATAATCCCCCTCCTATACCCCGCCACTCCGGTCGACACGTTGCCTTCACTAGTCTTAACTGTGAAGCGTGTCTTCCAGAGCGGCATGAGCTGCTTAATGCATCCCACTATGTAAGGACTCACCGAAAGGCGTTCGAGTAGGTGTATAATCAGTTTGTGACTGACAGTGTCGAACGCCTTACGGTAGTCTATCCAAGCGACCGAGAGGTTACGCTTGTGCTGGACCGCGTCTTGCGTAATGCAACGGTCCACCAGCAGGTTCGCCTTACAACCTCCCAGTCCCCTCTTGGATCCCCTTTGTTCGTATATCTCCCGCCATGCAGGCTCGATCTCGTGCAGAACACGCTCATAAAGAATCTTCGTGAAGATCTTACAGAGCGCATTCAGACACGTTATCGGGCGGTAGTTCTCCGGATGCGACAAATCCCCTTTTTTGGGGAGTAGCACCGTCCTTCCCTCTGTCAGCCACGCAGGGATGGGCACCGTCCCATCGATGAACGACGAGAAGATGCGGGCCAGATGGGTATGGGTGCACGTGAATTTCTTCCACCAGTAGATGTTAATCCCATCTGGTCCGGGAGTGGCGTGGTTCCTCATGCTACTCACCGCCTTCTCCACCTCACCCCGCGTGACTGGAAGACAGTCGCCACGCTGACTCGGCTGTTGCCGGCAAAACGTGTCGAACCGCCCCAGAGCTGGAGTGCTTTCATCAAAATGACCCTCCTTGCTATACAGTTCTCCCCAAAACCGCTCCACCTGAACAGCTGTCGGCGCTGTGTTATTATTTATTATTATTATTATTATTATTATTATTATTGTACAGGAAAACAGAGTAACGCGCATCCGAATAATAAATACATTACGAGATACATTACAGTTGGTTTATCGCTTTATTCGCGGTTCATTATAATTAGCTATATTTTTAAACATAACAGGCAAATCATAATTTTCCATAATAAAATAACTCGTGTTGTACTTATTATATAATAAGCCTATGTGAATAAAACAACACGAGTTGTTTCATTAATATTATTTATATTTTATTTATTATATATATGTACACAATATTATTATATATTATAATTGAAGGAATCCCCACTTGGGTGTATTATCGTTCGGGTGTGCGGGAGAGAACGCACCATGACTGTTCCAAGTGAGTACGAGAGAGAAACACGATCACTCCAGTTTTGTGATTGGTCGTTGAGGCGGAGCTCGGACCTTATGCAGTTTTTTATTACTATATATTTTGGGCTCTGGGGAACACTAGCGACGCCTGCGGCGGAACTGAGCACTACATCTCTGCGACCGATTGAAAGAACTTCGTACATACAGGCTGGGATAGGGATTTTGGACTCCTTTACTTTAGTCTCCTTGGGTGGAGTCATTTCCCTACCCAGCGACCCATTTATGTTCACGCTGGGTAGCTGCGTGAACACGAGCTACCCAGCTACTGCGATACGGACTTGAGCGGTGATCACGGACTCGCGCGGCTACAAGGGAATCTGCAACCTCGACAGAGGCGATGATCACGAAATCCATGGAGGCTAGAGTGGGAGGAGGTCGATCTGTGCATTTCAAAGTGGCTACAAAAATGTGGTCAGACCGGGATGGCGCCACTATCTCTAAAGCCTCGAGCAGGAAGCTGAGTATCGATGTCATGTAAGAGAGATGGAAGATGATCGAATACGCATCCCAAGAAGACTAGAGCTAAGGAGTACGAACGCAGTGTTGAAGAAACGTCCATGGAAATCCAGATGAGAAGGGTGGCGCTGCTCTTCACCGAACCGAATTGAAATCAGGAACGAACCAGTACCGTACAATATGCAGAAAGCACCCCTTGCTACTTCATATGATAATTTGATCAAATTAATTTAAAAACAGTGCCGTACGATATGCAAGAAGCACCCTTTTCTTCTTCATATGGAACGGTAATTGGATCAAATTAATTGTGAAACCAGTTGGTGCAGGAAATTTCTTTATATTAGATAGATAGAAGTCTTATATAGATAATATAGATTGTTTTGGAGAATAATAACGAAATGTGAAAATTTAGTCAATATGTTTCTTTTCATTGCAGAAGCAGCAATAAACAAAATTTATTTATAGACCCAAGAAAATTCATGCGAATTTTGAATGCAGACAAAATTTTACAAATGACCAGACATCATGATACGTGGTACAGATAAAGAATAATAATGAAATAAAGAAATTAAGTCAATGTTTTCTTTTTCGCTGAGGAAGCAGTAACAAACAAAATTCATTTATAGACATAAGAAAATTCATAAGAATTTTGAATCTAGACAAAACTTCTAAAATTATCACTCATTATGATATCATATTCACACATTATAATATGCTGTACAGATAAATAATAATAACGCAATACAGAAATGAAGTCAATATATTTTTGTTTTCGTTGCGGAAGCACTAACAAACAAAATTCATTTATAAACACAAGAAAATTCACAAGAATTTTGAATCAAGACAAAACTTTTACAAATTATCACACATCACATTCACATGTTATGATACACTGTACAGATAAATCGATCTCACAGATTTGATTTTTTCCGCTAGATCGCACTAGAAAGGATCCTCCCATGATATGATAATAGTTTATGACTCTGACAAAATTCATAATAATTCTGAATCTGGACAAAACCTCTACAAATTATCACACATTATGATACGCTGTACAGACAAAGAATAACAACTAAATACAGAAATTAAGTCAATATGTTTTTTTTCGTTGCGGAAGCAGTAACAAAATTTATTTCTAGATACAAGAAAATTCATGAGAATTTTGAATTCAGATAAAGCTTTTGCAAATGATCACACATCATATTCACATATTATATACGTTGTACAGATAAATAATAAAAACGAAATACAGAAATTAAGTCAATATGGTTTTTTTGTTGTGGAAGCAGTAACTAACAAAATGCATTCATAGACGCAAGAAAAATTTATAAGAATTTTCAATCACGACTGAGGTTTTGCAAATTATCACACATCATATTCCCATCGATGATATGCTGTACAGATAGAGAATAATAACGAAGTACAGAAATTAAGACAATATATTTTTTTTTCATTGCGGAACCAGTAACTAAGAAAATACATTTATAGACACAAGAAAATTGATATAAATTTTGAATCACATCATATTCACACGGATGATACGCTGTACAGATAGAGAATAATAACGAAATAAAGAAATTAAGACAATATTTTTTCTTCGTTGTGGATGCAGTAACAGAATTTATTTATAAACACAAGAACATTCATAAGAATTTTTCAATCCAGATAAAAGTTTTACAAATTATCACATATCATATTCCCATATTATGATACTATACGTTGCACAGATAAAAAATAATAACGAAATACCGAAATTCAGTCGATGTTTTCTTATCGTTGCGGAAGCAGTAACAAACAAAATTTATTTATAAACATCAGACAATACATAACACTCCTTCGATAGTTTTCACCGCAGATCACGATAAATATATTTTACACCGAGACACAATTATTTTTTATTAAACGCGAAATTCGTTAGTCCGCACGGTCCGCACACGCTTTATTTCAACATGGATGACAAGCAGGAATCATCTTTGGCGGATGGCGTCGGTTGCGTTCTTGTCGCTCAGTTCATTTCGGTTCGGTGATGAACAGCGACGCACGCGGTGAAACCGCCAACCACTAATAACTGGATTTCCGTGGACGCTTTTGGATCGTGATCGCCGTAAGCGTTCGGACTCCTTAGCTCTAGTCTTCTTGACGCATCCCAGCAAGCAGTGCAGCGAGATCGCGCGCAAAAGTTACCCCCTCGCTGGTCTCTTACGCGCCCATCACACAATCATAGTAGCGCGTGTCCGTGAGCGAGCGACGCTCGGGCATCTTCGGAAAGAGCCGAGCGCGCCGAAGTTTCCCGACCGCTCCTTCGGCAGCTACACCAATACATGGACGCCGAGCTCGTTCATGTGCGGCCAAGCCGTAACGAAGGCTTCAAGGGAAAAAGCAATCTGAGCACGACTCGCGCGTGACGTCACCCGACGGAACGCGCGAGGCTTTTAGATGATTTCAATGCTTATTTAGCTCTTGATTCTCTGCGTTATCAATGTATACAAAAAAATGTATCGCGCACCCTGATCGCTTATTTCTTTAGTTTATACGTTAATTTAAATATAATTATGAATCCAAATTACAACTTATTTATCTTCTAAAAAACTGTTTACGCTTTACTCACACCCGTCCTTATGCCAAATAAATTATAATTAATAAAAGTAAGCGGAAATATATTTATATTCGTATTATTATATTAATTCTCATAGTTTCATCAAGCGATAAAGCATTATCCCCAAAAGCAAGCCAATCAACCATCCGGCCGCGAATCGTCAGTACAGTGGCGGATTAACGGGGGGGCGGAGGGGGCGGTCCGCCCCGGGCCCCTTGTCCTGGGGGGCCTCCAAATCTCAAGAAGTCATTTTTAGTCAAATTGCAACCAGGGCCGAAATATGTTCAGTAAAGGGCAGTTTGGGGTTGGAGGGCCCGTACGTATGCAAAATATAAACATAGGTATGTAGGTACTAATTCACCTGTTCAATAGGTCATATGTATCAATAGGTCATGATAGCAATTGTCAATCTAGCATAAAGCTCTACCTACTTATAGCCAGCGCCATGAAAATGGTGCGCGTCGCGTGGTGGGCGCCGCTCACTCTATGTTGGCTTTGGCGCGAAACATAAATATTAGATCCAAACAATAGAGAAATTTCGTAAAAAAATTATATAGATACGTACTGAAGAATGACATACATACGTATTAAAGAATAACAACAGGGGAAATCAACCAATCTAAACCTAACTGTCGTAAAATTACATTATAACTAGGTAACTTGTTAGAAGCCAAAATAAAGATAGTAGCCGCCGCTGAACCAGAAAGCTTCTAATACCGCCTGGTGTTAGCGCTTACTCTCTAGTAAGTAAGCAACTACATCTGATGCACTTACATAAAAAAATGATTAAGTATTTCAAAACATACTTTTTCAAGCAAATCGAACACGATTCAATTACTATACCATGTGGTCTATATTCATCCAAATCTATATACAGCCAAAACATTATTCAGGGAATCCCGACGGCGCTGGTAGGTATTTACAAGATGGCAGTGTTGCCTACACCATAAAAGTTGACACACTTTGTGTTAAAGGGTCTTGTCATAGCAAAATATAATGAATTATAAATTTGTGTACACGTTAGTGGTTAAATATCTTGCTCACCACTAACAAAAGCCACCAGCCACTAAAAACAAATTTTATCCTCTAAAGGGATGTCTAAACCTTTATAATGAAGTAAAAATACATCCCCGTATGCTGGTAAAATTGCAAGCCAATTTCCGAACTTTTAACGAAAAATGACGACTTTAAAGAAGGTCTCATTTATACGGCGCTTTATGGAGATAACGCGCTGGATAATTTCTATGTAATCATTTAAACACAAAATAACTCTAGATGCCAGATATAAACTGCTCACACGTGTAAAATATTGTAAAGATTTCGTAACGACGATAAAAACAGCCGGTCGCCGAATGTTTAGAGAAAATATTCAGGATTAAGGGAGCTTTGTCCTTGAAATTTTCAAAAAATCAATTTGAGCTCAACATAAGCAGCTAGAAGAAGAGGAGGGATGCCTCTATGGACCAGGCATTGCCGATTAGCGGTAATTATAAACACATTTGTGTAAACACATTACAAAACATTAAACGCGTTTTTCTCGAAAACACGTTTTTAAAAATGGCTGACATTCTCCTGACCGCTGTAATTAACATATCGACCTGAAATTTGGAGAGTATACTCAGAAAATATGTCTTCACGGAATAACGGATCGTTTTTTCGATAGATACATTTTTGCATTTATTATTTATCTTTTTATGCGAAAAAAACGCGAAAATTCGATTTTTTTTAAATTGCCGCCATTTTCCGGAATTTATACTAAACGAAAAATCCATCCGTCATCGCCTGACCAAAGGGTCACAGATTAATAATATGCTTTGAATTTGTGTTTCAGATCAAGAGTGATGTCAGCCGTTTACCTCCCGCGATTTGAGGACCTGTTTTCGCGGAGCTGCAACGGCCGCCGTTTTGGTTTCTTTTTCAAAAAAAAAAATTTTTTAACGTTCTGTATATCATGAATAAAAGCAAGAAAAAACCGCACTCAAAGAGCTTTACTCGTTTCCTTTAAAAAAATAAAATGTAAACACCTGAAATATGGCACTCCAAGGACAAAGTCTCCGTTAAGCTTAGAAAAATGTGACTAGCAGAAGAGTTTTCGTAGCTGCGTCTTTTCAGAGAATGGGTCTATCAATCAGTTTAGTCCTCAGTAAGCGTATTATTTGTGCATTTGGTTTTTTATTTGTGGCCAGATGCAGATTGAGGCGAATGCGCCTCGATCTGGAGAGTGGGAGGGACAGACAGAAGATATTCTGTCCATCCGGAGTTAACATTTTCGAGCTGCTTTCAACCCGCGGAATGAAGGCCTCCTTCTCCGAACAGAGGTCCGCGGTAGCGGATTATCGGGTATCCAAATGAGGGTACGATTTACGGAATATTATTATGTTAGAGCCTCCGTTGAACCTCCTAGATGGCATATACTGGACTTTAGGCTCAAAGGACGCTAGTGCAGTGCGCAACTGAAGCTACGAACCTCGGGTGGGCCTGATCGGGCGCTCTCGCAGAACCTACTGGCCCTCCTTTCAGCCTATTGTAGGTCCGCCGTATACCCTCCGGACCCTCCATTCAGCCTGCTGTAGGTACTCCGAATACCCTCCGGACCCTCCACTCAACCTACTGTATCCGTGCCGTATACCCTCCGGACCCTCCTTTGAGCCTACTGTGGGCGCTCCGAATACCCTCCGGACCTTTCATTCAACCTACTGTATCCGAGCCGTATACCCTCCGGGCCCTCCTTTGAGCCTATGGTAGGCTCTCCGAATACCCTCCGGACCGTCCATTCGACCTACTGTAGGCGCACCATAGACCCTCCATTCGGTCTACGGCAGGCGTACCGTAGACGAACTACCGGAAGGTCCAATTCGTGATTTTGCCATTGCCGTGAAACGTCAAGTCAAAATATGCCAACAAGTTTTTCATGCTTGCTACAGTGTTGGCACGTATAAAAAGTATAGCACGGTTCCCGAATTTATTGCACAGGAAATGCGTAATTTACATATTCCGATAGGCAACGTTCAAAATTACTTGAGACTCCTAAAAGATAAAAAATGGATCGTCGGCGAATTAATCTACGAATTCTACGGACATCATCGTCCCACGTGCTCTACAATGGAGCAAATCGCAGTAAAATGCTAAGCTGTGTGCAAAATTTCATAAAGATAACCTCTTGCGACTTTGTGAAAGAATGTTTTTGCGAAGGTGAACATTATGCATTTCAAGCAACAACAGACGACGAGATACGTTCCGAACTCTCTTATCTGCACAAGTGCCATAGAACGGATAATATGTCACTTATACGGGTGGCGGCATTAGAATCTGTAGGTGCCTTTATGTCAATTGATCATCACTCATTTATAGGCACGCCGATAAATTCGATGAAATTAGAGTAAGCCTGGATTTACAAGCCTTTTTCCAAGAATCACCTGTAAATGGGTATAAACCGATATTGAGAAACATTGATTGCTTGCGCATTTTTATTTTGCACTGATAATTTAATAAAGTGATGATAGATTTTTACTTTTCGTGTAGTATTTATTCATCTATCACGTGGCGAAACAACTGACAAAGCATATTTATTTATACCATTATTCGACAATAATCAGCAAAAACGTATTTATTTCGGCATCGAACGGGTTACCGATCAGGCCAGAATGAAGTGTTGTTGGAGGAGATAACGAATTTGGGCTCAAAGCAGGTTAGGTGGGGTCGAAGCAACAGACTTGAGATCGAAAGCAGGTTAAGGAGGCCGGTGTTCTACACGTTCCATTGGCGCTGGGGGTCGAAAGAAGATTTGGAACGGCTAACAGAGGCAGCACTGGATCAAATGGAGGCCTCTCCATGGCAGTGAACTTGACAAATAGGGTCTCGCAGGTTCACCGGAGGCTGGCGGCTTGTGCATTACAAAGGAAATGGGTCCTGCGATTATTCAGAGGAGGCTAGAAATTTTGACTCGGGATGTCACACACGTACCCGTCAACAAACGAGAGAAGTTTTGCTAAACTAAAATTTATAAAAAATTATCGTCGATCTACGATGAACCAAGAACGCCTAGTCAATCTGTCCATTCCATCAATTGAAAGGAAAGTTTCAAGGGAAATAGATTTCAACGACGTTATTGAGAAGTTCAGTTAAATGAAAGCAAGAAAACATGTAAAATAGTTACAAAGCAAAAGCTTTGTTTTTAAACATATATGTACAATAAAAGAGACTTTCTTATTATAGTCTTCATTATTTCTTTGCACTCTACCTGCTAGTTGCTGTGCTGAATGCTGATCCGTATTCTAACTTTTTTACCCACATCATAAGTAGGGCGTATAGTAAAATTACTTATCATCAATAATACATTCATTTCTTTAGCAGACCGGGGGGCCTCATTTATATGCCGCCCCGGGCCTCCGACGGGCTTAGTCCGCCACTGCGTCAGTACCAGAAAGTGCATATTCCACAAGCGATGGGATGGTCCCGTTGGTAGCGTTCCTGGCTTCGGTCCGCAGGGGCGCAGGATCGTTCCCCGCGCTCAGTGCTTTTTTTTTAAATTATTAATACTATTAATTCTTGTTTGATTAGTTATTTTTATTAAGTTATCATTGTTATTTTTATTAGTTATCTTTTAGTGCCGAAAAATTTATCGCGCACTCCGACCGCTTATTTTATTAGTTTGTACGTTAATTTGAATGTAATAATAAATCTAAATTACAACTTATGTATCTTTTTTAAAAAAATTCCGCTTTACTCACACCCGTCTCTATGCCAAATAAATTGTAATTCATAAAAGTAAGCGGAAATATATCAGGTTGATAAAAAAGTTTTGTCGCAATAATTTCAATATAATTTATTTATTTATATATCTTATACAAAACATTTTTAATCAACAATATATTCGCCATCGGTTTCTATGACACTCGACCATCTAGTTGGCAACTCATTTATTCCCTTTGCCCAAAACTGCGGCGGCTGGAACTCAAAGAAATTTGAAATATCCCTTCTGAGATCGTCGACGTTTTCGAAAGTTTTATTTCTCAAATATGCCTTCAAATGTCTGAACAAATGGTAGTCAGATGGCGTGATGTCGGGAGAGTATGGTGGATGAGGAACGGTATTCCAGTGAAGCTCAGTGTGGGTTTATGGGTTTCCTTTGCGACATGGGGTCTCGCGTTGTCGTGGAGAAGGTTCACAGTCGCGCGTCTTGGCCGTTTTTTCTTATAGCTTTTGCCAATTCCTGGAGATTTTCGATGTATCGTGTAGAGGAGATCGTCTTACCTACAGGGAGAAAATTGTGAAACAGCATTCTCTTTGCGTCCCAGAAACAGCACAACAAAACGTTTTGTGAGTGACGATCAGATTTCGGTTGGTGTGGCGGTTTTTCTCCGATAGGAAGCCAGTAGGCTAAACGCGTTCTGTTATCATACAAGACCCAGTTTTCATCTCCCGTCACAGGATCTTCTAAAAACTCCTTGCGATGGTGGCGAAGCAGGAGAGACTGGCAGATGGTCACGCGACAGTTCTTATTGTCGTCGGTGAGACGGTGTGGTATCCATTGAGCTAGAACCTTCCTGTATCCCAAGTTGTGTAAGTGATTGACTATTGACGGTCGGGAGCAGCCAAGTTTTCTTGCTAGCTCGTGCGTACTTGCTTCTGGTTTTTCTTTGATGCAGCGGAGTAATGCTTCATCATCGATGGTCGACGGTCGTCCGGAACGTTCCTTATCTTCAAGGCTTGTGTCTCCAGATTTAAAACGATTGAACCAACGCTGGACTGTTCGATGAGAAACTACGTTCGCGCTGAATGCATCCTGTATATTTTTAGCAGTTGTGCTTGCGTTCGTGCCGCGCCGCCACTCGTAAAAAATGATCGCTCGAAGTTGCTCCTGCGAGATCGAAGCCATTTCTGTCCACTAGAACGCGCGCTCGCCCTTTTATACCCTGTCACGCGGAAGAGTAGAAAAAATTCTAGAATATCCTCGACATAGCTCGATGTCATATTGCGTGAATACGTAAAAAGACATTTTTTAAATTTTTGCGACAAGCTTTTTTATCAACCTGATATTTATAGTCGTATTATTATATTCATTCTCGTAAGTTACGATTCGCGGCCGGATGGATGTGGCTTGTTTTTGGGGATAATGCTTTATCGCTTGATGATAGTATATGAGAACGAATATACCAGGTGTGTAAGTATGAAACCGGAATTTGCCCATAGGTGGCGCTAGATGTCGATGCAGTTACCGACACATCACGTCAGCGGTGTCTTGTTATTGTATTGATATCCGACAAAGATTTCCAACTCACAATAACACGAGTTTCATTCAGTAGCATTAGTTTATTAGAGATAAACATGTCGAGTTTTGTCCCAACAAATTACGATTTGCGGACAGCACTACTTTTCTGTTTTCATCTGAAAAAACCGCAGCCGAATCGCATCGAATGCTTGTGGAGGCGTTTGGTGAGCATGCTCTCGGTAAAACACAGTGTTTCGAGTGGTTCAAACGGTTCAAAAGTGGCGATTTTGACGTGAGGAACGAAGAACGTGGAAGACCACCGAAAAAGTTTGAAGACGCTGACCTGCAAGCCTTGTTGGACGAAGACGACGCTCAAACACAACAACAACTGGCGGATCAGTTAAAGGTGACCCGAGAAGCCATCTCCAGTTATTTGTATCATATCATTACAATAAACGTGTTTTTTCTGTACAAAAATTCCGGTTTCATACTTACACACCTGGTAATAATGCGAATATAAATATATTTCCGCTTACTTTTATGAATTACAATTTATTTCGCATAGGGACGGGTGTGAGTAAATCTCAAACAATTTTTAGACGATAAATAAGATGTAATTTGGATTTATTATTATATTAAAATTAACATACAAACTAATCAAATAAGCGGTCGGAGTGCGCGATAAATTTTTCGACACTAAAAAATAACTAATTAAAATAATAATGATAACTAATAAAAATAACTAATCAAATAAGAATGAATGGTAATCAGAATTTTAAAAAAAGCACTGAGCGCGGGGAACGATCCCGCGCCCCTGCGGACCGAAGCCAGGAACGCTACCAACGGGACCATCTCATCGCTTGTAGAATATGCACTTTCTGGTACTGACGATTCGCGGCCAGATGAAAGATTCGCTTGTTTTTGGGGATAATGCTTTATCGCTTGATGAAAGTATGAGAATTAATATAATAATACGAATATAAATATATTTCCTCTCACTTTTATTAATTATAATTTATTTGGCATAAGGACGGGTGTGAGTAAAGCGTAAACAATTTTTTATAAGATAAATGGGTTGTAATTTGGATTCATAATTATATTTAAATTAACGTATAAACTAAAAAAATAAGCGATCAGGGTGCGCGTTACATTTTTTGTATACATTGATAACGCAGAGAATCAAGAGCTAAATAAGCATTGAAATCATCTAAAAGCCTCGCGCGTTCCGTTGGGTGACGTCACGCGCGAGTCGTGCTCAGATTGCTTTTTCCCTCGAAGCCTTCGTTTCGGCTTGGCCGCACATGAACGAGCTCGGCGTCCATGTATTGGTGTAGCTGCCGAAGGCGCGGTCGGGAAACTTTGGCGCGCTCGGCTCTTTCCGAAGAGGTCCGAGCGTCGCTCGCTCACGAACACGCGCTAATATGATTGGCGATGGGCGCGTAAGAGGCTAGAGAGGGGGTAACTTTTGCGCGTGATCTGGCTATATATCATTTTGCATCTCTCTCGCACGCAGCCTACTTCTCAAGTATGATGCTGCCTTATGCACAGTTCACTTCTCATTATTTACTTGTTCCGTCTCTGTCACACGCAGCTCACTTCTCGGGTTTTAGCAGTAGTGGCGCCATCCCAGTATGACCACATTTCTGTAGCCACTTTTTTCAAGTCTCTCCATAAGAGATCGGACTCCTCCCACTCTAGCCTCCCTGACGAAATCATATTCCCGAACTCGCCGCCACGATTTAGCGCCATTTCCGAGGCAGGCCGAAAACAGAGATTAGTGGGGAGATGCACAACGCGGCCCTTTTCGGCAGAGATTAGTAGGGAGATGCACAACGCTCCCCTTTTCGGCGTGCCTCGAAAATGGCGCTAAATCGCGGCGGCGAGTTCGGGAATATGATTTTGTGTGCATCGCCTCTGTCGAGGTTGCAGATTCCCTTGTAGCCGCGCGAGTCGTGAGCACCGCTCAAGTCGATATCGCAGTCAGCGTGCACACGAATGGGTAGCTCGGTGGGGGAAAAGTCTCTGCCCCTCACTCACTCGACAGGCGAACGGAGCGAGGTTTTCCGTCCGATCGAGCTCGACATATGTGTGGCCGTACTGTGGATTGGAATATGCATTAAATGAATTGCAAAGAGAAAAACATGTATCCAGAAAATTTTTTTCTCTCGGTTGGCCGTTTATGCCGAGAATGCGGGTTGAAAAAATTAACGACGAACCGCGTTGAAAAATAAAAGGCCGAAACGACCGTGGAAGGTTCAAAAAGAAATCTTGAGCCTTTGCCGCGGTCATTACGGCGTTTTTTTTAAACAGTAAACATTATGAATAACCGTGTATCATAAATGTTTTTCTATCCTCAATGAGCGTCGTGGCTGAGTTGGCAGCGTGACGGATTGACGATGCTTGCGGTCCGGGTTCGATCCCTGGTTAATCGACTTTTTTAATCTATTCTTTTTCTTCATTTTATATTCAAAAAATTTCGAACGTACTCTCGCTTTAGCTATTCTCGCCTGTCCAGGCATTATTTATGATATTTAATTCATATATGTTTAATTTAAAAAAAGACATTGGCTACAGGGATCGAACCCGCGTCGTCTGCACTCAGAGCCCGCACGCTGACATATCAACCGCGAGGCTCTTGTGACTGCAAACCTGCCTTACGTATACACACTTTAAAAAAAATTCGCTGCATACCAATTGCATATTGTTTTTATGACCCCAAAGTATTATTAAAGACAAATGAAAACGATTTTTCCAAATTCCTAGAGTGGTGTTATCCCTTAAAGAAAAGAAATTGATTTTTTGATCGTTGTAAATGTATATCCCCTCTTAAAGACTTTAAGGCGTTTGGCCACCTTGGCCGATCGAAAAATGGGTATATTTAAGAAAAAATAATAAACTCGAAAGCATGGGCCGGAATATTTTTATTCTTTTACACAACGTCAGAAAGGGCTTTAAGAATAACGTTAATAAATTTCCGTTCAAAATATTAAAAAATTACGCCGGTATGCACATTACCGCGGAGGCCCTCCGCACGATACGCGCGGTCGTTGTCCCAGCTGTTACCCGGTCATGTCACATCTGCAAAAAAAAATCCGCTCATTCGTGAGTAGTGTCGCTACAATGTAGCGTAGCGGTTTTTTTTTCGACCATTAAAAAAATTATGGAGAGCCGAAGAAAAAAATTTGTATTTTTTACCGAAATTATGGCTCACCATAATTTTTTTTATGGTCGAAAAAAAATCGCTACGCTACATTGTACCAAAAAAAATATGGTTAGCCGAAGAAAAAAATGTGTACTTTTCACCGAAATTATGGCTCACCATAATTTTTCTAATGGTCGAAAAAAAAACCGCTACGGTACATTGTAGCGACACTACTCACAAATGAGCTGATTTTTTTTTCAGATGTGACATGACCGCGTAACAGCTGGGACAACGACCGCGCGTATCGTGCGGAGGGCCTCCGCGGCGATGTGCATAACGGCGCCATGTTTTAATATTTTGAACGGAAATTTATTAATGTTATTCTTAAAGCCCTTTCTGACGTTATGTAAAAAATAAAAATATTCCGGCCCATACTTTCGAGTTCATTATTATTTTTTTTTAATATGTCCATTTTGCGATCGGCCAAGGTGGCCAGACACCTTTAAAGAATCTCGTACGTGTTAGCGAAAACCGGCAGAACATTTTGAAGCAACTCGTCCACTTCTTTGATGTTCGCTATTTTGGACCTTCGCTCGTTTGCCTATCTGAGATCTATACTTTCGAAGTTTGTATCCTCGATATATATGTCTTTTTGCTATAGATGGTATTACCAATATTAGATACTCACGTCTTTCCATTTCGGAGATATGGATGTTCTAGATTTTTTGAATCTGTATTTGTATGACTCAAACTGCAGACAATCTGAATACACGTTCTCGAATAAATAATCCTTTGTAATTATAATTGTAATAGTTATTCAATTTCATCATCGGTCGAAGAATAAAATTTTGAATAATTTACAGTTCGTTACTTTGAGTTTATAATTCTGTCATTTCGAAATCTTTGTCGTTCTATATTTGGCCTTTCAAAGTTTTGACCCCCATCCCAATGTGAAATGTGTTTTGAAAATAAAGCCGATCGAGAAAGACTCAAAGTTCTCTTCGAGCCTTTCTCGATCGTTTCGGCACTTTAATTCAACAATGTTTTAAATTAATTTTCTAATGGAAAAAGTAAAAACTCATTTCCGTATTGGGGGAAACATTAATTTTTTTGTCACATTTTCCAATACTGTTTGCACCAAAATTTGGAACGCCCGCTCATTTTGAGCAACTTCAACATGCATCCGGCGGGGCGAACGACTGCGTGTTCGGTCGCGTCGACGTTACCCGCGGCGTCCTTGCTGCGGCCGCACCCCTCGTTCGTGCCACTGTTCTTTCGATGGCCACCCCTTCTCGCGCCCTTGGGCTCTCTCGGGTGCCCCTTGACGCTGCGGCTGCTGCTGGCGACCACTTTTCTTTTTGTTGCGGCGCCAAAATGTAACTGTACAAAACAAATTATAAACAACTGTTCTTTGTAACTGTACAAAATAAATAATAAAATGTACACCTAAAATACATTACTCACACAAATTAAGAGATTTTAAAAAATTCCGAATTTTTGGCTGATTTTCAACAAGGGATAACTCGGAGAAAAATGGTCGCACAGAAAATTTAAAAAAAGGAAATTATAGCTTCAAGTATCTAGTTTTCAGATCTGGACTGTACATTTTTTTAGCGTGGGTGGTTTTCTTGTAATCATCCGAAAACCAACGAAATTTTTTTTCCAAATTTTTGCTCGTCTTTAAAATGGTCTGTCGACTTCAAATGATTTTTTTTTATCATACGACTATAAAAGTCTTTTAGGCAATTTAATCAGCTTTAATTTGACCTTTTAACGAGCTCTGTACGATGATTTGGCGCGGAGTAATCGTCGAGGATTTCAATGCTTATTTAGCTCTTGATTTTCTGCGTTATTAATGTATACAAAAAAATGTGTCGCTTATTTTTGTAGGTTATACGTTAATTTAAATATAATAATAAATCTAAATTACAACTTATTTATCTTCTAAAAAATTGTTTACGCTTTACTCACACCCGTTCTTATGCCAAATCAATTATAATTCATAAAAGTAAGCCGAAATATATTTATATTCGTATTATTATATTAATTCTCATACTTTCATCAAGCGATAAAGCATTATCCCCAAAAACAAGCCAATCATCCATCCGGCCGGGAATTGTAAGTACCAGAAAGTGCACATATTCTATAAGCGATGAGATGGTCCCGTTGGTAGCAGCGTTTCTGGCTTCGGTCCGCAAGGGCAAATTTATTTTAGTTAAATAGGCAAATTTAGGCAAATATATTTAAATTAAATTTAGTACAAATTTTTCTCCAAATTTTTCATAATTTCTCATATTTTAGTAATATCTGAGATTTTCGGAGAAAAAACGATTCAAGACAGATTCAAGTACTGGTCTATTTCCAAAAAACACATTTTTTTTACTTAAAATTCATGATTTCTTATTTTTTTCCCGGAAATTTCTCTTTTTCCTATGACCTGAGTGAACGGCTACGGAGATATTCGGAGAAAAGTTAAAGATGAAAAGAAATGAGATTTTCGTTAAAAAACTTTTTATTATTATTATTTTTTTACGGAAATTTCCCTTTTTCCTATTACCTGAGTGAACGGCTGCGGAGATATTCGGAGAAAATTTAAAGATGAAAAAAATGAGATTTTCGTAAAAAAACTTGATATTATTTTTTTCCGGAACTTTTTCTTTTTCCTATTGAGTGAACGGCTGCGGAGATATTCGGAGAAAAGTTGTAGATGAAAAAAAAATAAGATTTTCGTAAAAAAACTTATTACATTTTTTTATCCCTCATAATTCTGAGAAATAATGAATTTCCTAAATTTTTGCAAACATTATTTTCCTTAAGGGGCAACACCACTGTAACGGCCTCCCACGAAGCGTATGAGACAAATAATACTTGGGGTAATTATTAAGCATATATTGAAGTATGTTGCAAAAAAAATGTATGGGAAAATATTACAAAAAGAAATTCGGAGAAACTCGGATGTTTGCGTAAAAATAATTGTCCGCAAAACTCCGAATTTTTCATATTTGTTCCAATTCATAGAAAAATTCGGAAAAAGTCTGAAAAAATTTTCGGAAAAAAACGGAGTTTTTCGGAAAATATTTGCACTAGGGGCGCGGGATCGTTCCCCGCGCTCAGTGCTTTTTTAAAAATTATTATTACTATTAATTCTTATTTGATTAGTTATTTTTATTAGTTATCATTATTATTTTAATTAGTTATCTTTTAGTGTCGACAAATTTATCGCGCACTCTGACCGCTTATTTTATTAGTTTGTACGTTAATTTAAATACAATAATAAATCCAAATTACAACTTATTCATCTTCTAAAAAATTGTTTGCGCTTTACTCACACCCGTTCGCGCGAAAAGATAACTAATTAAAATAATAATGATAACTAATAAAAATAACTAATCAAATAAGAATTAATAGTAATAATAATTTTAAAAAAGCACTGAGCGCGGGGTACGATCCCGCGCCCCTAGTGCACATTTTTTTCCGAAAAACTCCGAATTTTTCCGGAAAATTTTTCCGATTTTTTCTATGAATTGGAACAAATATGAAGAATTCGGAGTTTTGCGGACGATTATTTTTACGCAAACATCCCAGTTTATCCGAATTTTTTTTCGAATTTTTCCGAATATTACATCATTTTAATCACGATCACGGGAAAATCTTGGAAATTATATGAAGACTTCAAAGGGGAAAGACCACTGTAACGGCCTTACAGGAAGCGTATTTTTTTGTATGTTTTTTGGCGGAAGAAAATGTGATAAACAAACAATACTTGCAGTATTTATTGAGCATATATTTAAATATATGGCTATGAATTTTTATCCCAAAATATTACAAAATGGCGACACTGCAGCAATTCTTCCGAAGTATGTCGAACCTCTGCGGCACGGAGTATAACTGTGCCAATTTTAATCTAAAAAAAAGAATTTTGTTTTATTAAGTCTAAATGAGTGTAGCTACTGAACCCCGTAGGGGCTTTTCGATAAGCTAATTTAAACAATATTTATTTAAAAATAATTGTCTTAAAAAAAATTGAACATTTTTAGTCCAATACTCGGCAATTACTCAAAAATCAATATTTCCAAATCCCCTACGTGGTTCACTAGCTACAATCATTGAGATTTAACCGGTGCGATGGTCTAGTGGTTAGCGTGCTCGCCACTAAACCAGCGGACCGGGAGGTCGCGGGTTCGAATCCCAGTCGGTACATTTCGTCGTGAAATGTTTTTCTTCGGCATTTCGCGGCGAAATAAGACTAGTTCCACGACTGGGGGGCGATCTCGATGACCGGCTGTATTGGTATAGGTTTTCCGTAGTTTCCCTATACCCATGACAGAAATGTAATGATGACTATAATACAGAGGGGGAAGTCGGCTGCAGCCGCAAGTGGGGGGGAAGAGGGGAAAGATGGAGAAGAAAAGGAGTAAACAGTAGAGGAAAGAACGGTCATAATGATGGGAAAGAATAGGTAACAAACGCGACAAGCGTGTACCTAAGGAAAAAACCACTCATTGAGATTTAATTTAAAAAAAATTATTTTGTCCAGATCAAAATTGGCACAAGTTATACCGCGTGCCGTAGAGCACCTTAAGTTCAACATGCCTCGGAAGAATTTGCTGCAGTGTCGCCATTTTGTAATATTTTCCCATAAATTTTTTTTGCAATATACTTCAATATATGCTTAATAATTACGCCAAGTATTATTTGTCTGAAACGCTTCGTGGCAGGCTGTTACAGTGGTGTTACCCCTTAAGGAAAATAGTGTTTGCAAAAATTTCGGAAATTCATTATTTCTCAGAATTATGAGGGATAAAAAATTGTAATAAGTTTTTTTTACGAAAATCTTTTTTTTTCATCTACAACTTTTCTCCGGATATCTCCGCAGCCGTTTACTCAGGTAATAGGAAAAAGGGAAATTTCCGGAAAAAAATAATAATAAAAAGTTTTTTTTAACGAAAATCTCATTTTCTTTTCATCTTTAACTTTTCTCCGAATATCTCCGCAGCCGTTCACTCAGGTCATAGGAAAAAGAGAAATTTCCGGGAAAAAAAAGAGAAATCATGAATTTTCAGTAAAAAAAATGAGTTTTTGGGAAATAGACCAGTACTTGAATCTGTTTTAAATCACTTTTTCTCCGAAAATCTCAAATGTGACTAAAATATAAGAAATTATGAAAAATTTGGAGAAAAATTTGCACTGGGGGCCCCTGCGGACCGAAGCCAGGAACGCTACCAACGGGACCGTCTCATCGCTTGTAGAATACGTGCACTTTCTGGTACTTACGATTCGCGGCCGGATGGATGATTGGTTTGTTTTTGGGGATAATGCTTTATCGCTTGATGAAAGTATGAGAATTAATATAATAATACGAATATCAATATATTTTCACTTACTTTTATGAATTATAATTTATTTGGCATGAGGACGGATGTAAGTAAAGCGTAAACAATTTTATATAAGATAAATAAGTTGTGATTTAGATTTATTATTATATTTAAATTAACGTATAAACTAAAAAAATAAGCGACACATTTTTTTGTATACATTAATAACGCAAAGAATCAAGAGTTAAATAAGCATTGAAATCATCTAAAAGTCTCGCGCGTGCCGATGGGTGACGTCACGCGCGAGTCGTGCTCAGATTGCTTTTTCCCTCGAAGCTTTCGTTTCGGCTTGGCCGCACATGAACGTGTTCAGCGTCCATGCATTGGTGTAGCTGCCGAAGGCGCGTTGGTACACTTCGACCATGCTCGGCTCTTTCCGAAGATGTCCGAGCATCGCTCGCTCACGGACAGGCGCTACTATGATGGTGTGATGGGCGCGTAAGAGACTAGAGAGGGGGTAACTTTTACGCGCGATCTCGCTGCACTAGAGCGAGGGGCAGAGACTTTTCCCCCACCGAGCTACCCATTCGTGTGCACGCTGACTGCGATATCGACTTGAGCGGTGCTCACGACTCGCACGGCTACAAGGGAATCTGCAACCTCGACAGAGGCGATGCACACAAAATCATATTCCCAAACTCGCCGCCGCGATTTAGCGCCATTTCCGAAGCACGCCGAAAAGGGGGGCGTTGTACATCTCCCTACTAATCTCTGTTTTCGGCGTGCCTCGTAAATGGCGCTAAATCGCGGCGGCGAGTTCGGGACTATGATTTCGTGATCATCGCCTCTGTCGAGGTTGCAGATTCCCTTGTAGCCGCGCGAGTCCGTGATCACCGCTCAAGTCGGTATCGCAGTCAGCGTGAACACGAATGGGTAGCTCGGTGGGGGAAAAGTCTCTGCCCCTCGCTCGTTCGACAGGCGAATGGAGCGAGGTTTTCCGTCCGATCGAGCTCGACATATATGTGTGGCCGTACTGCGGTTTGGAATATGCATTAAATGAATTTCAAAGTGAAAAACATGTATCGAGATCATTGTTTTCTCTCGGTTGCCCGTTTATGCGGAAAATGCGGGTTAAAAAAATTAACGACGAATCACATTGAAAAATAAAACGCCGAAACGACAGTGAAAGGTTCAAAAAGAAATCTTGAGCCTTTGCCGCGATCGTTTCGGCATTTTTTTTCAACAGTAAACATTATGGAAAAGCGTGTATCATAAATGTTTCTCTATCTGCAATGAGCGTCGTAGCTGAGTTGGTAGCGTGACGGATTACGATGCTGAAGGTTCGGGTTCAATCCTCGGTGAATCAACTTTTTTTTCTTCATTTTATATTCAGAAAATTTCGAACTTACTCTCGCTTTAGCTATTCTCGCCTGTTCAGGCATTATTTATGATATTTAATTCGTATATGCTTAATAAAAAAACAAGACATTGCTTCCGGGGATCGAACCCGCGTCGTCTACACCAGTGCAGCCAGATCGCGCGTAAAAGTTACCCCCACTCTAGGCTCTTACGCGCCCATCGCACAATCATAGTACCGCGTGTCCGTGAGCGAGCGACGCTCGGACATCTTCGGCAAGAGCCGAGCGGGGTCGAAGTTTCCCGACCGCGCCTTCGGCAGCTACACCAACACATGGACGCTGAGCACGTTCATGTGCGGCCAAGCCGAAACGAAGGCTTCGAGGGAAAAAGCAATCTGAGCACGACTTGCGCGTGACGTCACCCGACGACACGCGCGAGGCTTTTAGATGATTTCAATGCTTATTTAGCTCTTGATTCTCTGCGTTATTAATGTATACAATAAAATGTATCGCGCACTCTGATCGCTTATTTTGTTAGTTTATACGTTAATTTAAATATAATAATAAATCTAAATTACAACTTATTCATCTTCTGAAAGATTGTTTACGCTTTACTCACACCCGTCCTTATGCCAAATAAATTATAATTCATAAAAGTAAGCGGAAATATATTTATATTCGTATTATTATATTAATTCTCATACTTTCATCAAGCGACAAAGCATTATCCCCAAAAACAAGCCAATCATCCATCCGGCCGCGAATCGTAAGTACCAGAAAGTGCACATATTCTACAAGCGATGAGATGGTCCCGTTGGTAGCGTTCCTGGCTTCGGTCCGCAGGGGCCCCCAAGGGCAAATTTTTCTCTAAATTTTTCATAATTTCTCATATTTTAGTTATATTTGAGATTTTCGGAGAAAAAATGATTTAAAACAGATTCAAGTACTGGTCTATTTCCCAAAAACACATTTTTTTTTACTGCAATTCATGATTTCTCATTTTTTTTGTCCGGAAATTTCTCTTTTTCCTATGACCTGAGGCTGCGGAGATATTCGGAGAAAAGTTAAAGATGAAAAGAAATGAGATTTTCGTAAAAAAACGTATTATTATTATTTTTTTTCGGAAATTTCCCTTTTCCCTATTACCTGAGTGAACGGATGCAGAGATATTCGGAGAAAATTTAAAGATGAAAAAAATGAGATTTTCTTTTCAAAAAACTTATTATTTTTTTTCCGGAATTTTTTCTTTTTCCTATTGAGTGAATGGCTGTGGAGATATTCGGAGAAAAGTTATAGATGAAAAAAATGAGATTTTCGTAAAAAAAACTTATTACATTTTTTGATCCCTCATAATACTGAGAAATAATGAATTTCCGAAATTTTTGCAAACGTCATTTTCCTTAAGGGGTAACACCACTGTAACGGCCTGCCACGAAGCGTTTTAGACAAATAATACTTGGGGTCATTATTAAGCATATATTGAAGTATATTGCAAAAAAATGTTATGGGAAAATATTACAAAATGACGACACTGCAGCAAATTCTTCCGAGGCATGTTGAACTTAAGGTGCTCTGCGGCACGCAGTATAACTTGTGCCAATTTTAATCTGGACAAAATAATTTTTTAAAAATTAAATCTCGACGAGTGTAGCTAGTGAACCACATAGGGGATTTTAGAAATATTGATTTTTGAGTAATTGCCGAGTATGTGACTAAAAATGTTCAATTTTTTTTTAAGACAGTTATTTGTTAATAAATATTGTTTAAATTAACTTATCGAAAATCCCCTACGTGGTTCAGTAGCTACACTCATGTAGACTTAATAAAACGAAATTCTTTTTTTTAGATTAAAATTGGCACAGTTATACTGCGGGCCGCAGAGGTTCGACATGCTTCGGAAGAATTGCTGCAGGGTCGCCATTTTGTAATATTTTCGGATAAAAATTGTTTATCACATTTTCTTCCGCCAAAAAAATATCAAAAAATACGCTTCATGTAAAGCCGTTACAGTGGTATTACCCCTTAAAGTCTTCATTTAATTTCCGAGATTTTCCCGTGATCATAATTAAAATGATGAAGTATTCGGAAAAATTCGGAAAAATTCGACAAAATTTGGAGAAATTCGGAGAAACCCGGATGTTTGCGTAAAAGTAATTGTCCGCAAAACTCCGAATCCTTCATATTTTCCAATTCATAGAAAATTCACAGTTCCAATTCATAGAAAAATTTGGAAAAATTTTGCGGAAAAAATCGGAGTTTTTGAGAAAAAAAAATTGCACTACGGGCTCGGGATCGTTCCCTGCGCTCAGTGCTTTTTTTAAAATTATTATTACTATTAATTCTTATTTGATTAGTTATTTTTATTAGTTACCATTATTATTTTAATTAGTTATCTTTTAGTGTCGAAAAATTTATCGCGCACTCTGACCGCTTATTTTATTAGTTTGTACGTTAATTTCAATATAATAATAAATCTAAATTACAACATATTTATCTTCTAAAAAATTGTTTGCGCTTTACTCACATGTCAAATAAATTGTAATTCACAAAAGAAAGCGGAAATGTATTTATATTCGTATTATTATATTCATTCTCATATACTTTCATCGAGCGATAAAGCATTATGATAATGCTTTATCGCTTGATGCATATGAGAATGAATATAATAATACGAATATAAATATATATCCGCTTACTTTTATGAATTACAATTTATTTGGCATAGGGCCGGGTGTAAGTAAAGCGCAAACAATTTTTTAAAAGATAAATAAGTTGTAATTTAGTTTTATTATTATATTTAAATTAACGTACACACTAATAAAATAAGCGGTCAGAGTGCGCGATACATTTTTCGACACTAAAAGATAACTAATTAAAATAATAATGATAACTAATAAAAATAACGAATCAAATAAGAATTAATAGTATTAATAATGTAAAAAAAAAGCACTGAGCGCGGTGAACGATCCCGCGCCTCTGCGGACCGAAGCCAGAAACGCTACCAACGGGATCATCTCATCGCTTGGTGAAAATGTGCACCTTCTGGGACTTACGATTCGCGGCCGGATACATTATGATAATGCTTTATAGCTTGATGAAAGTATATGAGAATGAATATAATAATACGAATATAAATATATTTTCGCTTACTTTTATGAATTACAATTTATTTGGCATTGGGACGGGTGTGAATAAAGGGCAAACAATTTTTAGAAGATGAATAAGTTGTAATTTAGATTTATTATTATATTTAAATTAACGTACAAACTAATAAAATAAGCGGTCAGAGTGCGCGATAAATTTTTCGACACTATAAGATAACTAATTACAATAATAATGATAACTAATAAAAATAACGCTGTGCGCAGGGAACGATCCCGCGCCCCTAGTGCAAATTTTTTTCTGAAAAACTCCGATTTTTTCCGGAAAATTTTTCCGAATTTTTCATCATTTTAATTATGATCACGGGAAAATCTCGGAAATTAAATGAAGCATTTTAGGGGTAACACCACTGTAACGGCGTTACAGGAAGCGTATTTTTTGATATTTTTTTTGGCGAAAGAAAATGTGATAAACCAATAATACTTGCGGTCTTTATTGAGCATATATTTAAGTATATTGCTATAAATTTTTATCCGAAAATATTACAAACTGGCGACACTGTAGCAATTCTTCCGAAGCATGTCGAACCTCTGCGGCACGCAGTATAACTGTGCCCATTTTAATCTAAAAAAAAGAATTTCGTTTTATCAAGTCTACATGAGTGTAGCTACTGAACCACGTAGGGAATTTTCGATAAGTTAATTTAAACAATATTTATTAACAAATAACTGTCTTAAAAAAAAATTGAACATTTTCAGTCACATACTCGGCAATTACTCAAAAATCAATATTTCTAAAATCCCCTACGTGGTTTAGTAGCTACACTCATCTAGATTTAATTTTAAAAAATTATATGTCCAGATTAAAATTGGCACAAGTTATACTGCGTGCCGCAGAGCACCTTAAGTTCAACATGCCTCGGAAGAATTTGCTGCAGTGTCGTCATTTTGTAATATTGTCCCATAACATTTTTTTGCAATATACTTCAATATATGCTTAATAATGACCCCAAGTATTATTTGTCTAAAACGCTTCGTGGCAGGCCGTTACAGTGGTGTTACCCCTTAAGGAAAATGACGTTTGCAAAAATTTCGGAAATTCATTATTTCTCAGAATTATGAGGGATCAAAAAATGTAATAAATTTTTTTAACGAATATCTCATTTTTTTTCATCTTTAACTTTTCTCCGAATATGTCCGCAGCCTCAGGTCATAGGAAAAAGAGAAATTTCCGGAGAAATAAATGAGAAACCATGAATTTTCATTTTAAAAAAATGTGTTTTTGAGAAATAGACCTTGATAGTACTTGAATGTGTTTTAAATAATTTTTTCTCCGAAAATCTCAAATATGGTTAAAATATGAGAAATTATGAAAAATTTGAAGAAAAATTTGCCCTAGGGGCCCCTGCGGACCGAAGCCAGAACCGCTACCAACGGGAACATCTCATCGCTTGTAGAATTTGTGCACTTTCTGGTACTTACGATTCGCGGCCGGATGGATGATTGGCTTGTTTTTGGGGATAATGCTTTATCGCTTGATGAAATTATGAGAATTAATATAATAATACGAATATAAATATATTTTCGGTTACTTTCATGAATTATAATTAATTTGGCATAACGACGGGTGTGAGTAAAGCGTAAGCAATTTTTTAGAAGATAAATTAGTTGTAATTTAGATTTATTATTATATTTAATTTAACGTATAAACTACAAAAATAAGCGATCAGAGTGCGCGATACATTTTGTTGTATACATTAATAACGCAGAGAAGCACTCTGACCGCTTATTTTATTAGTTTGTACGTTAATTTAAATACAATAATAAATCTAAATTACAACTTATTTATCTTCTAAAAATTGTTTGCCCTTTACTCACACCCGTCCCTATGCCAACTAAATTGTAATTCATAAACGTAAGCGGAAATATATTTATATTCGTATTATTATATACATTCTCATATACTTTCATCAAGCTATAAAGCATTATCATAATGTATCCGGCCGCGAATCGTAAGTCCCAGAAGGTGCACATTTTCTCCAAGCGATGAGATGGTCCCGTTGGTAGCGTTTCTGGCTTCGGTCCGCAGAGGCGCGGGATCGTTCACCGCGCTCAGTGCTTTTTTTTAAATTATTAATACTATTAATTCTTATTTGATTCGTTATTTTTATTAGTTATAATTATTATTTTAATTAGTTATCTTTTAGTGTCGAAAAATGTATCGCGCACTCTGACCGCTTATTTTATTAGTGTGTACGTTAATTTAAATATAATAATAAAACTAAATTACAACTTATTTATCTTCTAAAAAATTGTTTGCGCTTTACTTACACCCGGCCCTATGCCAAATAAATTGTAATTCATAAAAGTAAGCGGACATATATTTATATTCGTATTATTATATTCATTCTCATATGCATCAAGCGATAAAGCATTATCATAATGCTTTATCGCTTGATGAAAGTATATGAGAATAAATATAATAATACGAATATAAATATATTTCCGCTCATATATTTTCATCAAGCGATAAAGAATTATCATAATGCTTTATCGCTCGATGAAAGTATATGAGAATGAATATAATAATACGAATATAAATATATTTCCGCTTTCTTTTATGAATTACAATTTATTTGGCATGTGAGTAAAGCGCAAACAATTTTTTAGAAGATAAATATGTTGTAATTTAGATTTATTATTATATTGAAATTAACGTACAATCTAATAAAATAAGCGGTCAGAGTGCGCGATAAATTTTTCGACACTAAAAGATAACTAATTAAAATAATAATGATAACTAATAAAAATAACTAATCAAATAAGAATTAATAGTAATAATAATTTTAAAAAAAGCACTGAGCGCAGGGAACGATCCCGCGCCCGTAGTGCATTTTTTTTCTCAAAACTCCGATTTTTTCCGCAAAATTTTTCCAAATTTTTCTATGAATTGGAACTGTGAATTTTCTATGAATTGGAAAATATGAAGGATTCGGAGTTTTGCGGACAATTACATTTACGCAAACATCCGAGTTTCTCCGAATTTCTCCGAATTTTTTCGAATTTTTCCGAATAGTTCATCGTTTTAATTATGATCACGGGAAAATCTCGGAAATTGAATGAAGACTTTAAGGGGTAACACCACTGTAACGGCCTTACATGAAGCGTATTTTTTGATATTTTTTTGGCGGAAGAAAATGTAATAAACAATTTTTATCCGAAAATATTATAAAATGGCGACGCTGCACCAATTCTTCCGAAGCATGTCGAACCTCTGGGCACGCAGTATAACTGTGCCAATTTTAATCTAAAAAAAAGAATTTCGTTTTATTAACTCTACATGAGTGTAGCTACTGAACCACGTAGGGGATTTTCGATAAGTAGTAGTAAAGTAAAAATAATAAGTTTTTTAAAAAGAAAATCTCATTTTTTTCATCTTTAAATTTTCTCCGAATATCTCCGCATCCGTTCACTCAGGTAATAGGGAAAAGGGAAATTTCCGAAAAAAAATGAGAAATCATGAATTTTCAGTAAAAAAAAATGTGTTTTTGGGAAATAGACCAGACTTGAATCTGTTTTAAATCATTTTTTCTCCGAAAATCTCAAATATGACTAAAATATGAGAAATTATGAAAAATTTAGAGAAAAATTTGCCCTAGGGGCCCCTGCGGACCGAAGCCAGGAACGCTACCAACGGGACCATCTCATCGCTTGTAGAATATGTGCACTTTCTGGTACTTACGATTCGCGGCCGGATGGATGATTGGCTTGTTTTTGGGGATAATGCTTTGTCGCTTGATGAAAGTATGAGAATTAATATAATAATACGAATATAAATATATTTCCGCTTACTTTTATGAATTATAATTTATTTGGCATAAGGACGGGTGTGAGTAAAGCGTAAACAATTTTTCAGAAGATGAATAAGTTGTAATTTAGATTTATTATTATATTTAAATTAACGTATTAACTAACAAAATAAGCGATCAGAGTGCGCGATACATTTTATTGTATACATTAATAACGCAGAGAATCAAGAGCTAAATAAGCATTGAAATCATCTAAAAGCCTGGCGCGTGTCGTCAGGTGACGTCACGCGCAAGTCGTGCTCAGATTGCTTTTTCCCTCGAAGCCTTCGGTTCGGCTTGGCCGCACATGAACGTGCTCAGCGTCCATGTGTTGGTGTAGCTGCCGAAGGCGCGGTCGCGAAAGTTCGACCCCGCTCGGCTCTTCCCGAAGATGTCCGAGCGTCGCTCGCTCACGGACACGCGCTACTATGATTGTGTGATGGGCGCGTAAGCGCCTAGAGAGGGGGTAACTTTTACGCGCGATCTGGCTGCACTGGTCTACACTCAGAGCCCGCACGCTCATATCTCAACCGCGAGGCTCTTGTGACTGCAAACCTGCCTTACGTATACAGTAGAACCTCGATTATCCGAACCAATTGGGACCGAGACTAGTTCGGACAATCAAAAGTTCGGATAATCGAAACGTGGGTTTTTTGGGACGAGATCATCAACAACACCTTTTTACATAAAAAAAAATACATAAATATATATTAAAATTTGACAAACATATTAACGTTGAAATATATATATATATATATATATACATACACGGTGGCCGGAACATTGACGTCTAAAAATAAAATTTAGGTCCCTTGTATCGTGGGGTATCCGAATAACCCCCATGTATGTCGCGCGACTTTTCATAGTTTTCGAGTTATGAATTTTTTACTGCATTTTTGAGAATTTTCGACCTGACCAATTGAAAAAAAATCTTTAAAAAAAGTAGAAGACTATCGAGATTTTTTTTGCAACTGAATCTTAATGAGTAGTACTTTTATGCATAAAATAATCAGCTTCGTAACTGTGATGAAAGTAAATGAAAATTATGGTCTAAAGTGAAAAATTTACGTTCGGTAAATTATGACTTAAATTTTCAACTTTAAATTAAAAATCTAAACAGGTGACTTCATGGTTCCTAATTAGGCCCTAAGAATGCGCCAGACTGTCAGCTTTCATAATCATTAAAAAGAGTAGTACTTGATAGGGCTACTTTGGCTACAATTGAGCTTCAATGACAGCGAGGTGGAAAATTCTTATAATTAGCCATCTGATTAAAACAAAATTTTGCCCATTTTATCATTCCTAAGGCTATTTAGTTTGTTAACTAACCAAAAATGACTGCAGGGAAAGCTAAGATCGAAACATTTGGAGGTTTATTTTTTTTTAGTTTAATTTAAGTTTAATGAATTTTGCGCGATCCGTTCTCATGGATCAGGTAAAAGCTCGTTTACGCGATCCGTTCTCGTTTCAAGACCGGATGACGCAAAATTCATTAAACTTGAATTGAACTAAAAAAAATAAACCTCTAAATGTTTAAATCTTAGCTTTCCTGCAGTCATTTTTGGTTAGTTAACAAACTAAATAACCTTAGGAATGATAAAATGGGCAATTTTTTTAAATCAGATGGCTAATTTTAAGAATTTTCCACCTCGCTGTCTTTGAAGGTCAATTGTAGCCAAAGTAGCCCTATCAAGTACTGCTTTTTTTTTAATGATTATGAAAGCTGAGAGTGGCGCATTCTTGAGGCCTAATTAGGAATCATGAAGTCACCTGTTTAGATGTTTAATTTAAAGTTGAACATTTAAGTCATAATTTACCGAACATAAATTTTTCACTTTAGACCAACATTTTAATAACTTTCATCACAGTTACGAAGCTGATTATTTTATGCATAAAAGTACTACTCATGAAGATTCAGTTGCAAAAAAAATCTCGACAGTCTTCTACTTTTTGTTTGATTTTTTTAAAATTGGTCAGGTCGAAAATTCTCGAAAATTCATAACTCGAAAACTATGAAAAGTCGCGGGACATACATGGGGGTTATTCGGATACCCCAGGATACAAGGGACCTAAATTTTATTTTTGGACGTCAATGTTCCGCCCACCCTGTATATTTATATATGTGTGTGTGTGTGTGTGTGTGTGTTTTAAACACCTGAAAAAAGTCGAATGCATTTTAACATATTTTTTTTTAAATAAAATCGTCCATTTTTAATTGACGAACGGCTGCAACGCGTTTTTGAGCGTCTAAGTCTCGCAGCTGTTTGAGAAGGAGAAGTTGCGTTGGGTTGCTCATTGTTGCTCACGGCGGTGGCAGCGAGCAACCATGTATCTTTCGTTCGGATAATTGAGCTTCCGGATAAACTAAGTCATCGTTCGGATAATTGAGGGTTCGGATGATCGAGGTTCGGATAATCGAAGTTCGGATAATCGAAGTTCGGATAATCGAGGTTCTACTGTACACACTTATCCAACCTTAAAAAAAATCGCTGCAGGACCAACTGCATATTGTTTTTATGACCCCAAAGTATTTTTGAAGCCAAAAGAAAACGATTTTTCCAAATTCCTAGAATGGTGTTATCCCTTAAAGAAAAGAAATTGATTTTTTGATCATTGTAAATGTATATCCTCTCTAAAGACTTTAAAAGAATCTCCTACGTGTTAGCGAAAATCGGCAGAAAATTATGAAGCAACTCGTCCACTTCTTTGATGTTCGCTATTTCGGTGTTCGCTATTATGGACCATCGCTCGTTTGGATATCTGAGATCAAAACTTTCGAAGTTTGTATCCTCGATATCTGGCTTTTTGCTATAGATGGTATTACCAATATTAGATACTCACGTCTTTCTATTTCGGAGATGTGAATGTTCTAGATTGTTTAAATCTGTGTTTGTATGACTCAAACTCCAAACAAACCCAAACAAACTCAATAGGAAAAAGAAAAAGTTCCGGAAAAAAATAATATCAAGTTTTTTTTACGAAAATCTCATTTCTTTTCATCTTTAACTTTTCTCCGAATATCTCCGCAGCCGTTCACTCAGGTCATAGGAAAAGGAGAAATTTCCAGGAAAAAAATAAGAAATCAGAAAGCCAGGAACGTTACCAACGGGACCATCTGATCGCTTGTAGAATATGTGCACTTTCTGGTACTTACAATTCGCGGCCGGATGGATGATTGGCTTGTTTTTGGGGATAATGCTTTATCGCTTGATGAAAGTATGAGAATTAATATAATAATACGAATATAAATATATTTCCGTTTACTTTTATGAATTATAATTTATTTGGCATAAGGACGGGTGCGAGTAAAGCGTAAACAATTTTATATAAGATAAATAAGTTGTAATTTAGATATATTATTATGTTTAAATTAACGTATAAACTAAAAAAATAAGCGACCAGAGTGCGCAATACATTTTTTTGTATACATTAATAACGCAGAGAATCAAGAACTACATACGCATTGAAATCATCTAAAAGCCTCGCGTGTGACGTTGGGTGACGTCACGCGCGAGTCGTGCTCAGATTGCTTTTTCCCTCGAAGCCTTCGTTTCGGCTTGGCCGCACATGAACGTGCTCAGCGTCCATGCATTGGTGTAGCAGCCGAAGGCGCGGTCGGGACGCTTCGCCTTGCTCGGCTCTTTCCGAAGATGTCCGAGCATCGCTCGCTCACGGACACGCACTACTACGATTGTGTGATGGGCGCGTAAGAGACTAGAGAGGGGGCAACTTTACGCGCGGTCTGGCTGCACTGCGTCCGAGCTCTGAGTACGGACGGCGCGGCTTCGATGCCCGTAGCAACATTTTTTTTTGTTAAACATATATGAATTAAATATAAAAAATAATGCCTGGACAGGCGAGAATAGATAAAGCGAGAGTAAGTTAGAAATTTTCGGAATATAAAATGAAGAAAAAAAGTTGAACCCGGACCTTCAGCATCGTAATCCGTCACGCTACCAACTCGGCTACGACGCTCATTGCAGATGGAGAAACATTTATGATACACCCTTTTCCATAATGTTTACTGTTGAAAAAAAAGGCCGAAACGATCGCGGCAAAGGCTCAAGATTTCTTTTTGAACCTTTCACGGTCGTTTCGGCGTTTTATTTTTCAACGCGGTTCGTCGTTAATTTTTTTTAACCCGCATTTTCCGCATAAACGGGCAACCGAGAGAAAACAATGATCTCGATACATGTTTTTCACTTTGAAATTCATTTAATGCATATTCCAAACCGCAGTACGGCCACACATATATGTCGAGCTCGATCGGACGGAAAACCTCGCTCCGTTCGCCTGTCGAGCGAGCGAGGGGCAGAGACTTTTCCCCCACCGAGCTACCCATTCGTGTTCACGCTGACTGCGATACCGACTTGAGCGGTGATCACGGACTCGCGCGGCTACAAGGGAATCTGCAACCTCGACAGAGGCGATGATCACGAAATCATATTTCCGAACTCGCCGCCGCGATTTAGCGCCATTTACGAGGCACGCCGAAAAGGGCCGCGTTGTGCATCTCCCCACTAATCTCTGCCGAAAAGGGGAGCGTTGTGCATCTCCCTACTAATCTCTGTAATTTCCTTAAGAATCGGCCTTCTATGTACTTCTGAATTCGTTGCCTTCGCTCACGGTCTTACATACAGGTCTGACAACGGCAGTAGTGGGGGTAGGCACCCTTAGCAGTTCCGTTTTTTATTCCGATTTCTGCCGCTTGGTGTCTGACGGCAAGGGGAAGTAGTGGTGCGACGAAGAGAGAAATAGCTATTCTGTCCTTTTCCCTCCTGAACGCAACGCATGCGCCGTTTGCCCTAACTTATTTTACCGTACTGTCGTGTAAACTGCATAATATACGAAACCAATAAAAAATAATGTGTTGATTAAAAAAAAGATGACTACTTTCATCTAAAAAAACTAAAAACTTTTTGAATACATTAATTCATACCAGCACATATTACGACCGCACAGTAGGAGAAAAGCCCAAAAACCTGGCCAAAACCCCAAAAAATAAATTTTCGAAATAGGGTCAGTTGAGTAGTCATTCAGGTAGAGGACTAGTAACTGCATTCTATTGTGGAAGGGAAAGCCCTTTAAGTGTATACCTGCGCCGCAGCGTCAGTTGGCAGTTAGTGTTCGTGAAGAGTGTACGTGTCACGCGCTGAACAGACGAAAATAACGCTGACTTCAAAAACCCATAACTTTAAAGTGACGGGTTTAATTTCAATTCTGCAACATGGATACGACTTCTGGAGGTATGTAGAACACGTTTTTACATCGGTTGAATCTAAAGTTTATGTATAAATGATTGAAATGTAGTATAGCCTTCGGCATAAATAAAATTGAATAATTTTGAAAACTTATATTTTCAACGGTCCGAAAAGTTATATATTTTGTCACATTTTGCAAAGCTCCTAGTCTCGGCCTTTAGTTTAATGTATAAGCTTTCGAAATTTACAAGAGTTACCTGCGGAAAACGTGCGTCTTGTCCGTTATGATTTTTTTCGCATCGTGCGGTAGCCGAGCGTGCACGCGGCACTATTGAGCAGCCTCTGCGCCTCTACCTGAGAATGGGTGAAGAAGCATCATAACGGACAAGACGGCTGTTATACGTTTGAAATAAATTATTTTAATATATATGTATGTGTATATATATATATATATAATTTTTCTGTGATTTAATTATGATATATACGTATGCATATATATATATATATACATATTAAAATCAACCACATAAAAATTTCTTAAATATGAATGAAATGTTATAACATTCAAATAAAATATTTGAATATATATATATTATATAGTAAGCAAAGCTTTCTTTTAACCAAATCCATGTCAATATTTTCTGTCTAATTTTCTTAAAATTATTTCAATTATTGCGGTTATTTATTTGGTAAAATAATGTACATTGTTCAAGTTTTTGTATTAATTGAAAATTTTATCTTTTCCTTTAACACCAATTTTCTACAATTTTATGTCTTTATTACAGGATCCGGTTACAAAGAATTGGTGCTGACAAGGAAAGAAGTATTTCTGATAATCAGCGAGCATTTATCCGATAAATTCGCTTCCTTGATCGAATTTATGGTAGAAAAAATTTCCAAGGACACCGGACGTACAGTTGTAGTGCCTGAGGACTCGAAACAGACTTTTTCGATACTCTTCAATCAAATGAGAACGAGGTGGCAACAAGCTCACAGAAAATCCTGTGTATTTTTCAAGAATAACGGTGAATGGCTTAGCAAGCAGGTATGTTTTGCCGCACCTACAGACACTGTAGTATAAAGCCCGGGTAATACGGGCGGCCGCCCGTCCCTTGAGTTTACAATGTCCAGTGAAAGATCTAAACGAAGGAAGACCCAAGATATTTGTACATCGTTCAACTCGGTCGAGTTAGCATACGCTACTCAGATGAGCCTTCGCTCTTCAGGACAATCCGACGCCGCAAAAGTTATTAAGGACGTAACAATGACGAGTCCTTTAAGAGCTTCCAAGTATCGTAAAGCTTACTCAGCAACGGATGAAATTACTTTATCCGAAGAGGCTGCACTTTCCGCTATGATTGAATATAAATTCTCCAAGAGTACTTACCAGGGAATGAGAAGATTAGGGAAGGAAAATAACTGTAAGCTATATCCGTCTTACGAAAAAGTGATGAAAGCAAAAAAGCGTTGTTATCCACCACGTGATGCAATCAGGATTACAGAGAGTAGTGCAGAAGTCCAACTACAGGCACTATTAGATCATACAGTTGAACGTATTTTACTCGTCCAAAATGTACTCATTCAAAGATTGACTCCAGATAATGTTCGTAAAATGGACTTGATTTGCAAGTGGGGTTGCGATGGAAGTTCTGGGCAAAGTGAATATAAGCAGACGTTCAGTGATGACAGCAAATCTGATGCGCATGTATTCTTTACTTCAGTCGTGCCATTACAACTCGTGTGTTATGATCAACAATCGAAGGAAGAAATAGTTGTTTGGAAGAACCCCAGACCCTCGTCTCCACGATTTTGTAGACCGCTTAGACTACTGTTTCTACGCGAAGACACAGAGTCAACACTTAATGAAGTCCAAATTGTTGAAGAACAAATAAAGTCACTTCGTCCATTCGAAAGTGTAATAGATGGAAAAGAAATCTCCGTAATGTACAAGTTGTTGTTCACCATGATAGATGGTAAAGTTTGCAACGCTGTATCATTGACGAAATCTGCTCAACGGTGCTATTTGTGTGGAGCAACCAGCAAAGATTTTAATGCCATCGACACTGTATTGCAAAGGGAAATCAATGAAACAAATTTGAAGTTCGGATTGTCGACGCTGCATGCGTGGATACGGTGCTTCGAGTATTGCTTACACGTGTCTTACAAACTCGGCATTAAAAAATGGCAAGCTCGAAGTGCCGAAAAAAAAAATTACCCAGGAACGCAAGAGGGCCATTCAAGAAGGATTCAAGAAGCAATTGGGTCTAAATATCGATCGCCCAAAGCCTGGATACGGCAGCAGCAATGATGGCAACACAGCTCGGCGATTCTTTGAAAATTCGACGGTTTCCGCTGCGATAACGGGGGTCAACGAAGAAGTTATTAAACGCTTGTACGTAATCCTACAAGTTATATAGTGTGGCCACGAGATAAACTGTGAAAGATTTGAACAGTATGCTATTGAAACGGCAAGAAAGACCGTTGCATTATACCCTTGGTACTCCATGCCTACTTCGGTGCACAAACTATTAATTCATGGTCCAGTGATAATAACTCATGCTCTATTAGGAATCGGCCAATTATCCGAAGATGCTCAGGAAGCTCGAAACAAAGACATCAAACGATATCGAGAAGATTTTGCGCGAAAAAGTTCCAGGGTTAAAACTATGGAAGATGTTTTTCATCGGCTCTTAGTTACTTCTGTTCCGTACATTTCAAGTGTCAGAAGACTACCACAGAAGAAGCTGAAGAGTTTGTCGCCGGAAGCTGTAGCGATGTTGATCGCTCCTAAAGTGACTGCTGCAGCAGACGAATTTTGCGCCGAGATTGAAGCCGTGCCGGGAGTTGTAATAGATACAAACTCGGATAATGATTCTGACTCCGACTCCGACTCCGATTACGATTTTGATTAAGAATAAAATTTTCTATTTTTGAAACGTTCCGTATGTATTTTGGAAATAAAAATAATAATTGCGTAGAATACACTGTTCACGTTTATTTTATTATGATGATTTTTTTAAATATATTAATTTATCTATTTAGCAGGATACTCGGCCATTTTGTTTATAACAATTTGCTGTAAGCTCTTTGTTGCAAGTTATAAACAATAGATATCGGATTGGTAATCAGCGACCTTGAAAACCCGTATATACCAATTTTTGTCAACATCTGGTAACTTTTTAACGTTCATGTCGGCCATATTGGATCGGCCATTTTTTTTACGATAATTTGGTCTGCGGATTCGTAATCAGCGACCTTGAAAACCCGTAAATACCAATTTTTGTCGACATCTGGCAACTTTTTAACATTCATGTCAGCCATATTGGATCGGCCATTTTGTTTACGATAATTTGGCTTTCAGATTCGTAATCAGCGACCTTGAAAACCCCTGTAAGCCAATTTTCATTCCCGTCAAAGGTCATTTGAGGTTTTGGCCAGGTTTTTGGGCTTTTCTCCTACTGTGCGACCATTTACATCCTTTTTCTCGAATATCTCACAATACATCGTTCTTCAAAATGTTTTTTGCACACGTACTGAGACTCCTTCAGTCCCGGAATAGCATCGAGCCATTTTTTGTATCGCTCGACGTTTCTGGGCAGTCGAAACACGGAGCATTTTTGCTTAAAACTTTTGTACCCCGTTTTCCGATTGCGAACCGCGCAACCCTTAACCATATCGCATTTTTTTCGAAAACGCTACCAAAAAAATTCACATTTATGCGTAAAAACACGATAAAAAATGTATCACGGTAAATTGCGTAGAACCTCGTGGTATATGGTCGCAAATAAAGGTTATTTCACGGGTAAGAGGTAAGGGGGAATGTAATTTTCCTCGCTAGTGGCGACGCGTAGCGGCGCCTAGTGAATCGAAAAGTGAAGCCGATAAGCGTGCCTACCCCCACCACGAAAATTTGGCTTCGTTGCAAGACCTGTATGTAAGACCGTGCCTTCGCTTTAATGAATTCGAAATTGTGAACCATCATATTTACAATTCGATGATTTGTCGTCTCGAATTGTTGGGTGCATTTATATCGGAACGTCGATATCATATCTCTCATTATTTTGTTAAATCTTATATTTAATTTCGCTATAAAGCAATTTCGAGATATTTGTGTTCACAATTTGTATCAAATATTTTACAGACCCTCATAAGATTGATCTATCTATATTGGAACGTTCGTCATTAATGAATTCGAAACTTCGGTCCTTCTGAATATTGATGGATCGAATTTTCGACACCCACCCGTAATCTTTTACCAAACCTTAATGGTTCAATATTGAATATATATGGTTTACGATAGGCAAGATAGATTTTTTCTCCAAATGTTTACGAAGGTTTAGTTTGCGTTAATCCGTTGTTTGAAATGGTTTATCTTGGTGGTAAATATTGAAAAAATTACATCATACAGTGTTTAATATACATTTGTACATACATATAATAATTCAAAACAGATCGGCCGTAAACACGCTATGATCGCTGCAAGCGCAATTCGGACGGCGACCTAAGTTTCAATGGTCGACCCGCCGAAACTAATATTTTGCCTGAATTTCGTATTCTTTATAATTGAATATCTGCCCTATTTAATAGTGACCATACCGTTTCTTTTTTCGACAATGCTCCTCATATATCAATATATACATTTTGTAAGTTTTTTTTCACAAAATCTTTTGCAACAAGTGCTTGAAAAGTCTTAGAAGCTGCGAAAACCCCGTTTATCCTACGTACTTGTGTACGAAGCAAAAGAATTTTAAATAATTATATTTTCTTCATTAAATAGTCGATTTGTTCGGAATTGATCCTTAACACGTATTATACCGTGTAGATTGACATAGTCTCGTAACAAAAATAAATCTTTGTTTTTACTAATGCAGTCGTTATCTTGATGCATCAGCATCAAAAAACATTATCCATATGTTCTCCGCAATAGTTGATACTTTGCGCCAATGCGGTTCATCGTTTCATGTATGCATTATTTCTTGAAGATATTTTTATTCGGAGAACTTACTCATTCAAATGAAATACAAGCATCAAGTCTAAACTTAACTTATCACACACTAGGCAATTCAGAGAACATATGCTTTTGCTTAAAACTTTCAGCCACTCTATCGTGGGGTTATATGCTTTCAACGGAATTATTCTAGCCCATACGAGCGTTTGTAAAACATGCCTTTATGAAAAATCTATTAAATCTACGCCGATGTTTCGTTCTTTTAACGTTGTAAATTGTCCAAAATTTATGTGAGAACGGAAACTCGGTGTCTCCCAAATGCTATCTCTCACTGTGCCCCGGTTTCTTGGATACATCAAGAGTGGATCTTTTCCAGTTTTTACACGCAACCGTTCTTGAAGTATGATTGATTTCGATCGCCAAAACTCATAACTGGCACATCGCAGGGCCGTTACCCACTCCTCAACTTGCATTTCGGAACGCCCTGTAAGAATATGCTTCTTTTCGTGATCATCGCGGAAAATAATGCTAAAGGCGAATTCTCCTTCAAAGCCTCTGTCGATCTTGACATCATGGTTTTCCAGAACAATGATTCCAGCCGGCTTTTCTTCGATATGGCCGAATTCGTTGATGTTGAAATAGAACAAAAGGTTGTACTTCAATTTGAACCATCTTTCCTTGAAAACTGTAACCAAGAACGCGATGTTTGAAAGGGTGTTGCCAAATTACATTGAAAGCTGGTTCTCTAGCCTTCCGCAACTTGGTACAACAAGGATTGTCATTTCATTTAAGATTTTTCATTCACCAGTGGAATTAATTCTGAAAACTTTTCAATATTTTTTCAATTTCGCATTACTGATCATTTTTATGTTGTAATCTCTTATATTTTATATTCTTATCAAAATAGGCTTATTAAGGCAAAAATTAAGTAGAAACATTATAGATTAAAATAAAAACATGACAGTATCATTTCAGTGTAGCAGAATATACATTTTCTGTGTAAATATCATAAAAAGGTAATTTCTATTAAAAGTGTCCAGAATTGATTCCATCGGAAGATAGTATACAATCTTCGTTCGGAGAGTAAAATGTTATGTTCAAACAGTTGTACGTTCGTAATACACGTATTGAAACATATGATCAAATAACCTTTCAGAATTGGAGACCCTGACTATTTTCATTTCCAATATCTGGGATAATAAATAAGACTAATATTTACCGTGATCATTTAGTACATTCAAAATAGATTTTTTCCACTCGTTTCTCGCCAAGCGGTTTGCAATTATAAGTAAATAATAATATTTGGTAAATTACAGTGGCGATTAATAAAAAATAAGTTACAATCATAAGTACAAGAAATAAAACATTTTGCACCAATTTAGTAGCCTCAGACATTTTCTCTAAAAAGTCGCAACTACGAAAATTCTGCTGCTGCATCATCCAAGTTTTATCATTAATATTTTCTTCAAACATTCTGCCCCCCACCCCCCTGTTTTAGTCACCATTATGGATTCTTTATGTCTGGCATCTAGAGTTATTTAGTGTATAAATTATTAGATAGATATGTGTCTCGCGTGCCATCATCAGAACACTGTATAAATGCGACAATTTTTAGTCATAATTTATCGTTAAAAGTTCAGTAGCTTGGCTTGAAATGTTATCAGTATAATCGGATGTATTTTTATTCAAGTATAGACAAAAATTAGTTCATTGTTAAATATTTGGGTTTATGAAAAGAAAACCTCAAAGGTTCAGATGCTCTGCATTCTTCAAGTGTACCAGTAAATTATCCTGTTGAGAGATGCAGCAGATATAAGCGACTTATCTAGAATGACGTACACCAAAGATGTATTGTAGGTTCAGAGGTCAACACAAACACAGTGATGCATCTCAGAGAACACCAAAATCTAAAACTTTTCTAAATCTACATTTGTTCACATCTCAGAACAAATAAGCAATCCATCTGAGATTTCCTAATTTTCATTGTATTAGGTTGGTAAGAAAGTCTTGAGACGCAAATGAAACCTTTTCTAAATAAACATAAGATTTTATTAAGATAAGATTAATTTATAATATAGTGTCCCTCTTCATCTACAACGCTTGTGCAATGCTCTGGTAAACTGATCTTGCATTAAAAAACTCTTTAAGGGTATTTTGAAAATCCGTTTGATTATCAAATTGCTCATCATGGAATCGTTTTTCAGAGCCTGAAATAAATGACAATCTGACATGGGTCAAGTCCAGATCGCAGCCTTTATTGTGGTGTTAGGCAGAAGAAGCACATAATACAACAGGCCCTCGAAATCCCAGCAACAACAAAATAAAACTTTTCTCTCTTCACGGAATGGTTTAGAAGTTGGTTCTGGTTTTCTTCAAAGGATATATCGCCAGAATGGAAACGTTCAAACCAACGGGATACTGTTGAATGATGAACTACGTTACTGCTGAACACACTGGACATATTAGTAGCAGCAGATCTTGCTAAACGTTGTTGTAGAAATTTCCAATAGGCGATCACTTGAAGTATTCTTTGGTCCATATTTACTAATACTATCTGATCGCAACCAACGTGGGCCTTATATACTCTTTGACATGAAAGTTCCTAGAACATTCTAACAATTTCTACTCTCGAATGTTCTTGAACTGCTTTGCTAGGAATAATATTTAATCAAGCACTTTAGTGTCACAAGACTTTCATACCAACCTAATAATTGCTACGACGCACTAGAGCAGACAATGCCAACCTCAGGAAGGGTTTTACAGATTCAACATTAATTTTTTCAAACGGATCATGGAATCATTGTGTTCTAACTATAAAACGCGAAATTACAGTGATAGAAATTCACTTTGTAGAAAATACAAGATTTCTTTGATAAATTAAGCAAGCAAACAAATGGCAAGTACTATACCAGCTGTTCAAACTGTACGAATAATTATTTAGTGGGCACTGTTCTATACATAGCTCATTTATTATTGTTCAGACGGCGCTCAAAGTTGACAAGTCCTCAGACTCCTCCCTGTACCTTCAACAAACGATACTTTGCATCGAGCTGTACGGTTATAAACTACAAAAAAACAATATACAATTATCACTAACCTGACTTGTGAGCACGCTTGTGATTTAAACGACCTTCGATGTCAGCCGGACCGCGTCCGGTATCCAGTAGCTGCTTCTCATTGAATTTCATGATTAATTCATAATTTAAACTGATAGTTAAGCGGATTACTGTTAATAACGAAAATCAGGTCGCATAAGGATGCACAGCTGACAGACGGTTTGAAGCAAGAAAAGCTCGAGCATGAGAAGCTTTCATGCCATCGATACGATGTCACTAGCGTCGTGTTTGCTTGCGTGCACGCAGCGCGCACACTCGGCATGACCACGGCCTTAGGCTGGGAATAGACGTCCGATTTTGCTTCCGATCAGAGATTAGTAGGGAGATGCACAACGCTCCCCTTTTCGGCGTGCCTCGAAAATGGCGCTAAATCGCGGCGGCGAGTTCGGGAATATGATTTTGTGTGCATCGCCTCTGTCGAGGTTGCAGATTCCCTTGTAGCCGCGCGAGTCGTGAGCACCGCTCAAGTCGATATCGCAGTCAGCGTGCACACGAATGGGTAGCTCCGTGGGGGAAAAGTCTCTGCCCCTCACTCACTCGACAGGCGAACGGAGCGAGGTTTTCCGTCCGATCGAGCTCGACATATGTGTGGCCGTACTGTGGATTGGAATATGCATTAAATGAATTGCAAAGAGAAAAACATGTACCGAGAAAATTTTTTTCTCTCGGTTGGCCGTTTATGCCGAGAATGCGGGTTGAAAAAATTAACGACTAACCGCGTTGAAAAATAAAAGGCCGAAACGACCGTGGAAGGTTCAAAAAGAAATCTTGAGCCTTTGCCGCGGTCATTACGGCGTTTTTTTTCAACAGTAAACATTATGAATAACCGTGTATCATAAATGTTTTTCTATCCTCAATGAGCGTCGTGGCTGAGTTGGCCGCGTGACGGATTGACGATGCTTGCGGTCCGGGTTCGATCCCTGGTTAGTCGACTTTTTTAATCTATTCTTTTTCTTCATTTTATATTCAAAAAATTTCGAACGTACTCTCGCTTTAGCTATTCTCGCCTGTCCAGGCATTATTTATGATATTTAATTCATGTGTTTAATTTTAAAAAAGACATTGGCTACAGGGATCGAACCCGCGTCGTCTGCACTCAGAGTCCGCACGCTGACATATCAACCGCGAGGCTCTTGTGACTGCAAACCTGCCTTACGTATACACATTTAAAAAAAAAATTCGCTGCATACCAATTGCATATTGTTTTTATGACCCCAAAGTATTATTAAAGACAAATGAAAACGATTTTTCCAAATTCCTAGAGTGGTGTTATCCCTTAAAGAAAAGAAATTGATTTTTTGATCGTTGTAAATGTATATCCCCTCTTAAAGACTTTAAGGCGTTTGGCCACCTTGGCCGATCGAAAAATGGGTATATTTAAGAAAAAATAATAAACTCGAAAGTATGGGCCGGAATATTTTTATTCTTTTACACAACGTCAGAAAGGGCTTTAAGAATAACGTTAATAAATTTCCGTTCAAAATATTAAAAAATTACGCCGGTATGCACATTACCGCGGAGGCCCGCCGCACGATACGCGCGGTCGTTGTCCCAGCTGTTACCCGGTCATGTCACATCTGCAAAAAAAAATCCGCTCATTCGTGAGTAGTGTCGCTACAATGTAGCGTAGCGGTTTTTTTTCGACCATTAAAAAAATTATGGCGAGCCGAAGAAAAAAAATTGTATTTTTTACCGAAATTATGGCTCACCATAATTTTTTTTATGGTCGAAAAAAAACCGCTACGCTACATTGTACCAAAAAAAAATATGGTTAGCCGAAGAAAAAAATGTGTACTTTTCACCGAAATTATGGCTCACCATAATTTTTCTAATGGTCGAAAAAAAACCGCTACGGTACATTGTAGCGACATTACTCAGAAATGAGCTGATTTTTTTTTTCAGATGTGACATGACCGCGTAACAGCTGGGACAACGACCGCGCGTATCGGGCAGAGGGCCTCCGCGGCGATGTGCATAACAGCGCCATGTTTTAATGTTTTGAACGGAAATTTATTAATGTTATTCTTAAAGCCCATTCTGACGTTATGTAAAAAATAAAAATATTCCGGCCCATGCTTTCGAGTTCATTATTATTTTTTTTTAATATGCCCATTTTGCGATCGGCCAAGGCGGCCAGACACCTTTAAAGAATCTCGTACGTGTTAGCGAAAACCGGCAGAACATTTTGAAGCAACTCGTCCACTTCTTTGATGTTCGCTATTTCGGTGTTCGCTATTTTGGACCTTCGCTCGTTTGCCTATCTGAGATCTATACTTTCGAAGTTTGTATCCTCGATATATATGTCTTTTTGCTATAGATGGTATTACCAATATTAGATACTCACGTCTTTCCATTTCGGAGATATGGATGTTCTAGATTTTTTGAATCTGTATTTGTATGACTCAAACTGCAGACAATCTGAATACACGTTCTCGAATAAATAATCCTTTGTAATTATAATTGTAATAGTTATGCAATTTCGTCATCGGCCGAAGAATAAAATTTTGAATAATTTACAGTTCGTTACTTTGAGTTTATAATTCTGTCATTTCGAAATCTTTGTCGTTCTATATTTGGCTTTTCAAAGTTTTGACCCCCATCCCAATGTGAAATGTGTTTTGAAAATAAAGCCGATCGAGAAAGACTCAAAGTTCTCTTCGAGCCTTTCTCGATCGTTTCGGCACTTTAATTCAACAATTTTTTAAATTAATTTTCTAATGGAAAAAGTAAAAACTCATTTCCGTATTGGGGGAAACATTAATGTTTTTGTTACATTTTCCAATACTGTTTGCACCAAAATTTGGAACGCCCGCTCATTTTGAGCAACTTCAACATGCATCCGGCGGGGCGAACGACTGCGTGTTCGGTCGCGTCGACGTTACCCGCGGCGTCCTTGCTGCGGCCGCACCCCTCGTACGTGCCACTGTTCTTTCGATGGCCTCCCCTTCTCGCGCCCTTGGGCTCCCTCGGGTGCCCCTTGACGCTGCGGCTGCTGCTGGCGACCACTTTTCTTTTTGTTGCGGTGCCAAAATGTAACTGTACAAAACAAATTATAAACAACTGTTCTTTGTAACTGTACAAAATAAATAATAAAATGTACACCTAAAATACATTACTCACACAAATTAAGAGATTTTAAAAAATTCCGAATTTTTGGCTGATTTTCAACAAGGGATAACTCGGAGAAAAATGGTCGTACAGAAAATTAAAAAAAAAGAAATTATAGCTTCAAGTATCTAGTTTTCAGATCTGGACTGTACATTTTTTAGCGTGTGTGGTTTTCTTGTAATCATCCGAAAACCAACGAAATTTTTTTTCCAAATTTTTGCTCGTCTTTAAAATGGTCTGTCGACTTCAAATGATTTTTTTTAATCATACGACTATAAAAGTCTTTTAGGCAATTTAATCAACTTTAATTTGACCTTTTAACGAGCTCTGTACGATGATTTGGCGCGGAGTAATCGTCGAGGATTTCAATGCTTATTTAGCTCTTGATTCTCTGCGTTATTAATGTATACAAAAAAATTTATCGCTTATTTTTTTAGGTTATACGTTAATTTAAATATAATAATAAATCTAAATTACAACTTATTTATCTTCTAAAAAATTGTTTACACTTTACTCACACCCGTTCTTATGCCAAATCAATTATAATTCATAAAAGTAAGCCGAAATATATTTATATTCGTATTATTATATTAAGGAGGTACACCAGCTTCAGCAAAATGGTGATAGATCAATAAAATTTGGTGAATATATTCTTTAGTATTATTCATGTAGATACAAATTTTTTCAGATTTTTTGGTTGTGCCGTTTTCTTACAAATAATTCACAAGCGTTTATTCTTATACCCGGAATATATACCTATATCTATAAAAACGCTATGCTTATACACGTGAACTTCAATGTTCAATTACTCGATAACGGCACAATGAAAAAATCTGAAAAAAATTGTATTGACATATATAATACTAAAGAATATATTCACCAAATTTTATTGATCTATCACCATTTTGAAATTTTACCATGGTTTAGCATGGCAACATTGTATGAAGCTGGTGTACCTCCTTAATTCTCATACTTTCATCAAGCGATAAAGCATTATTCCCAAAAACAAGCCAATCATCCATCCGGCCGGGAATTGTAAGTACCAGAAAGTGCACATATTCTATAAGCGATGAGATGGTCCCGTTGGTAGCGTTCCTGGCTTCGGTCCGCAAGGGCAAATTTATTTTAGTTAAATAGGCAAATTTAGGCAAATATATTTAAATTAAATTTAGTACAAATTTTTCTCCAAATTTTTCATAATTTCTCATATTTTAGTAATATCTGAGATTTTCGGAGAAAAAACGATTCAAAACAGATTCAAGTACTGGTCTATTTCCAAAAAACACATTTTTTTACTTAAAATTCATGATTTCTTATTTTTTCCCGGAAATTTCTCTTTTTCCTATGACCTGAGTGAACGGCTACAGAGATATTCGGAGAAAAGTTAAAGATGAAAAGAAATGAGATTTTCGTTAAAAAAACTTTTTATTATTATTATTTTTTTCCGGAAATTTCCCTTTTTCCTATTACCTGAGTGAACGGCTGCGGAGATATTCGGAGAAAATTTAAAGATGAAAAAAATGAGTTTTTCGTAAAAAAACTTGATATTATTTTTTTCCGGAACTTTTTCTTTTTCCTGTTGAGTGAACGGCTGCGGAGATATTCGGAGAAAAGTTGTAGATGAAAAAAAAAATAAGATTTTCGTAAAAAAAACTTATTACATTTTTTTATCCCTCATAATTCTGAGAAATAACGAATTTCCTAAATTTTTGCAAACATTATTTTCCTTAAGGGGCAACACCACTGTAACGGCCTCCCACGAAGCGTATGAGACAAATAATACTTGGGGTAATTATTAAGCATATATTGAAGTATGTTGCAAAAAAAATTTATGGGAAAATATTACAAAATGGCGACACTGCAGCAAATTCTTCCGAGGCATGTTGAACTTAAGGTGCTCTACGGCACGCAGTATAACTTGTGCCAATTTTGATCTGGACAAAATAATTTTTTTTAAATTAAATCTCAATGAGTGGTTTTTTCCTTAGGTACACGCTTGTCGCGTTTGTTACCTATTCTTTCCCATCATTATGACCGTTCTTTCCTCTACTGTTTACTCCTTTTCTTCTCCATCTTTCCCCTCTTCCCCCCCTCTTGCGGCTGCCGCCGACTTCCCCCTCTGTATTATAGTCATCATGACATTTCTGTCATGGGTATAGGGAAACTACGGAAAACCTATACCAATACAGCCGGTCATCGAGATCGCCCCCCAGTCGTGGAACTAGTCTTATTTCGCCGCGAAATGCCGAAGAAAAACATTTCACGACGAAATGTACGCGACTGGGATTCGAACCCGTGACCTCCCGGTCCGCTGGTTTATTGGCGAGCACGCTAACCACTAGACCATCGCACCGGTTAAATCTCAATGATTGTAGCTAGAGAACCACGTAGAGGATTTTGGAAATATTGATTTTTGAGTAATTGCCGAGTATTGGACTAAAAATGTTCAATTTTTTTTAAGACAATTATTTTTAAATAAATATTGTTTAAATTAGCTTATCGAAAATCCCCTACGGGGTTCAGGAGCTACACTCATTTAGACTTAATAAAACAAAATTCTTTTTTTTAGATTAAAATTGGCACAGTTATACTCCGTGCCGCAGAGGTTCGACATACTTCGGAAGAATTGCTGCAGTGTCGCCATTTTGTAATATTTTCGGATAAAAATTCATAGCCATATATTTAAATATATGCTCAATAAATACCGCAAGTATTGTTTGTTTATCACATTTTCTTCCGCCAAAAAACATACAAAAAAATACGCTTCCTGTAAGGCCGTTACAGTGGTCTTTCCCCTTTGAAGTCTTCATATAATTTCCAAGATTTTCCCGTGATCGTGATTAAAATGATGTAATATTCGGAAAAATTCGAAAAAAAATTCGGATAAACTCGGATGTTTGCGTAAAAATAATCGTCCGCAAAACTCCGAATTCTTCATATTTGTTCCAATTCATAGAAAAAATCGGAAAAATTTTCCGGAAAAAAATGTGCACTAGGGGCGCGGGATCGTACCCCGCGCTCAGTGCTTTTTTAAATTATTATTACTATTAATTCTTATTTGATTAGTTATTTTTATTAGTTATCATTATTATTTTAATTAGTTATCTTTTAGCGCGAACGGGTGTGAGTAAAGCGCAAACAATTTTTTAGAAGATGAATAAGTTGTAATTTGGATTTATTATTGTATTTAAATTAACGTACAAACTAATAAAATAAGCGGTCAGAGTGCGCGATAAATTTGTCGACACTAAAAGATAACTAATTAAAATAATAATGATAACTAATAAAAATAACTAATCAAATAAGAATTAATAGTAATAATAATTTTTTAAAAAGCACTGAGCGCGGGGAACGATCCCGCCCCCCTAGTGCAAATATTTTCCGAAAAACTCCGTTTTGTTCCGAAAAATTTTTCAGACTTTTTCCGAATTTTTCTATGAATTGGAACAAATATGAAAAATTCAGAGTTTTGCGGACAATTATTTTTACGCAAACATCCGAGTTTCTCCGAATTTCTCCGAATATTTCATTATTTTAATTACGATCACGGGAAAATCTCGGAAATTATATGAAGACTTTAAGGGGTTACACCACTGTAACGGCCTTACAAGAAGCGGATTTTTTGAAATTTTTTTTTTGGCGGAAGAAAATGTGATCAACAAATAATACTTGCGGTATTTATTGATCATATATTTAAGTATATTGCTAGAAATTTTTATCCGAAAATATTACAAAATGGCGACACTGCAGCAATTCTTCCGAAGCATGTCGAACCTCTGCGGCACGCAGTATAACTGTGCCAATTTGAATAAAAAAAAAGAATTTTGCCTTATTAAGTCTAAATGAACATTTTTAGTCAAATGCTCGGCAATCATTCAAAAATCAATATTTCTAAAATCTCCTACGTAGTTCACTAGCTACACTCATCTAGATTTAATTAAAAAAAATTATTTTGTCCAGATTAAAATTGGCACAAGTTATACTACGTGCCGTAGAGCACCTTAAGTTCAACATGCCTCGGAAGAATTTTCTGCAGTGTCGCCATTTGGTAATATTTTCCCATAAAATTTTTTTGCAATATACTTCAATATATGCTTAATAATTACCCGAAGTATTATTTGTCTGAAACGCTTCGTGGCAGGCTGTTACAGTGGTGTTACCCCTTAAGGAAAATAATGTTTGCAAAAATTTCGGAAATTCATTATTTCTCAGAATTATGAGGGATAAAAAATTGTAATAAGTTTTTTTTACGAAAATCTTTTTTTTTCATCTACAACTTTTCTCCGGATATCTCCGCAGCCGTTCACTCAATAGGAAAAAGAAAAAGTTCCGGAAAAAAAATTATATCAAGTTTTTTTACGAAAATTTCATTTTTTTCATCTTTAAATTTTCTCCGAATATCTTCGCAGCCGTTTACTCAGGTAATAGGAAAAAGGGAAATTTCCGGAAAAAAATAATAATAAAAAATTTTTTTTAACGAAAATCTCATTTTCTTTTCATGTTTAACTTTTCTCCGAAAATCTCCGCAGCCGTACACTCAGGTCATAGGAAAAAGAGAAATTTCCGGGAAAAAAATGAGACATCATGAATTTTCAGTAAAAAAAATGAGTTTTTGGGAAATAGACCAGTACTTGAATCTGTTTTAAATCACTTTTTCTCCGAAAATCTCAAATGTGACTAAAATATAAGAAATTATGAAAAATTTGGAGAAAAATTTGCACTGGGGGCCCCTGCGGACCGAAGCCAGGAACGCTACCAACGGGACCGTCTCATCGCTTGTAGAATACGTGCACTTTCTGGTACTTACGATTCGCGGCCGGATGGATGATTGGTTTGTTTTTGGGGATAATGCTTTATCGTTTGATGAAAGTATGAGAATTAATATAATAATACGAATATCAATATATTTCCACTTACTTTTATGAATTATAATTTATTTGGCATGAGGACGGATGTAAGTAAAGCGTAAACAATTTTATATAAGATAAATAAGTTGTGATTTAGATTTATTATTATATTTAAATTAACGTATAAAGTAAAAAAATAAGCGACACATTTTTTTGTATACATTAATAACGCAAAGAATCAAGAGTTAAATAAGCATTGAAATCATCTAAAAGTCTCGCGCGTGCCGATGGGTAACGTCACGCGCGAGTCGTGCTCAGATTGCTTTTTCCCTCGAAGCCTTCGTTTCGGCTTGGCCGCACATGAACGTGTTCAGCGTCCATGAATTGGTGTAGCTGCCGAAGGCGCGTTGGTACACTTCGACCATGCTCGGCTCTTTCCGAAGATGTCCGAGCATCGCTCGCTCACGGACACGCGCTACTATGATTGTGTGATGGGCGCGTAAGAGACTAGAGAGGGGGTAACTTTTACGCGCGATCTCGCTGCACTAGAGCGAGGGGCAGAGACTTTTCCCCCACCGAGCTACCCATTCGTGTGCACGCTGACTGCGATATCGACTTGAGCGGTGCTCACGACTCGCACGGCGACAAGGGAATCTACAACCTCGACAGAGGCGATGCACACAAAATCATATTCCCAAACTCGCCGCCGCGATTTAGCGCCGTTTCCGAGGCACGCCGAAAAGGGGGGCGTTGTACATCTCCCTACTAATCTCTGTTCCGATTGTCTGAACAGACTATCGGATCGGATTCACTCCACAAACGTCCGATTTTATTGACCGACTATTTCTGAGCTCAGTCGTTCATGAGCTATCGGCGCGTTCGTTCGTTGTGTTCGCGGGAGTAGACAAAAAAGATGGATGACGAAATACTACTGCTTATTGCATATTTGCTTGTGCTGACGAAAAAAAGAAGAGACGACGCTATTGGATTCATCCTATTAATTTGACGAGACTTACCGATAGTCATTTCTATGTGATGCATCCTGAATTACTGAAATACCCTGAACGGTTTTTTGATTTTCATCGAATGAGTACAAGGTCCTTTTATGAACTGTTGCACTTAGTTAAAGCAAGATTAACAAAACAAGATACGTTAATGAGATTGGCTATCCCTGCAGAAGAAAAATTGGCTATAACTTTAAGGTAAGATTTTTTAGTTTACTTTAGTAAGGACCGATTCGACCCAACTCAAATAAACAATTCCCCGAATGTAAATCTTGGAGTACCTAAGTCAGTAATATATTTTACTATTGAAAGCTAACTTACTCCAAGATTTTAATTTAGGTTATAGTTCATTCGAATTTAGTCGAATCGACTCTAAGTGTGTTATTTATATTTACTCAGTTTAACTTTCTCAAATAATACACACTGTTTACAGTTCTCATCTATGAATACTAATGATATTACTATATTTTAAATGGAGTCCCTTAAATGGGATCTAAAATTATAGGATCACCTGAAATGAATGAAACGTTGGAAGAGAGTTTCATTTGGATCAATTATAAAATAATAATATGGCATTCATGAAAGTAAAAACAGTATACAAGTATGTATTTATTAGAATTATATTTCATCTCGTTCTCGATATTACTATGTAGTCCCCCTCCGGCCCGCTAGATGTCACAACCTTTAGCGAAACTAATAAGGGTGGTGGGGGACTGCCGGCGCTCGGCCGAGCCGCGCCCAACCATCCTCATATCGCTTCGTTGTGCGCGAGAAGTAACACCTTTGGCGAGACAGTGCGCGATAAAAGAAACAAAGAAAAAGAGAAGATGTTACGTGCGAAAGTACGTTAAGTGCAAGAAGATTTAGCAGGGATAGTACCGTTGCTCGAGAGCGATTCGTCGGAGAGTGATTCGGGAGAATCAACGTTCTCGTCAGTGCGAGCCTTTCGAGCATTAACAGGGGCGAGGAAAATAAAGGTAAATGAGGCATAGAGACTGTGAGTTCAGTCTATTGCAAAAGACCTTGGTTCTTTCCTTGTTCCTCGACTATTCCCTACCCCTTCCCCGCCACCCCGTTGTTGTGTTTCCTTTGTTACAGAGTTCACGACGACGCGCGAGCGCCATTTTGCTGGCGAGCCATGTATACATATACATATCTGTATATGCGTACAATGTAAGCTCTTGTTATTATCATAACAAGAGTATATTCTATCGAAATTTACATAATGGCTAACACAAGTCCTTTTCCTCAGAGAATTCTGAGAATAATCAGGCCCGAAAAAGGTGCCGGTCGACCCGGAGATTCTTGACATTCTTGGGATAGAGGCGACAAGGACAAGGGCGAGACAACATCGATTCATGAGGACCTCGTAAACATTTGGCAGAAGCTAGTCAACAAAGGCTTGTCAAAGGAGGAAAAGGAGGAGGCTATTGAAGGAATATAAGAGGCAATGACCCTTATCCTGAATATTATTTATCAATAATATCTGAGGGCCCTCCCTGGGGGCGTATTATTATTATCATAATGATACGCGCATATATATACATATATATATATGTAAAATTAAAAAAAAAGAATATATAATTATATATATAAATATAGGAGGGCGCCTAGGTAGCCGGACCGAACGGACGTGATCTCGCGGTGCTCCGTGAATTAACGATAAAAACAAAGAAAGAAGAATTCCTGAGGACGAGAAAAGTGGCTAAAGTGGGGCGGGCTAAAGGAAAGGACACGTGAAAGTAAAGGAGGTTGATAAGGCAAGGATAGAACGGTCAAATACCGAACGAATCCGTGCTGCGAAAAGTGGAGGTTAGGAGAATGGCAAGAAAAGGCGGCTGTGGTGGTGAAACAGCGGTGATGGACGAGGGACGAGAGGAGGGGGAAGAAGTGGACGACCCCGAAGTCGTAAAGGAGACGGCAGATGGCGCTAGCGGGCTAGGAACGGGACCGAAACAGCCGAATCGCGGAAGAGGCCGACCGAAGAAAACTTCGTCGAAGGAAGCAGCCGAGAACGCCGGTAAGATAGATCGGTACCTAACCAAAGGAGCAGCGAATGTAGGGGGCGAATCGCGCGCGTTTGCGACGAAAAGTAAACTCCAGCACACGCCGCTCAAAACGACGACGAACAACAGAGGAAAAGAGGAAAAGGCAAACCAGGAAGACGAGGTTACGGGGGCACCGGCAAGAGAAGAGAGCAGGCCAAAGGACAGGGAGGAAGGCGAGAACAGCAGAAGTAGGAGCACACAAGAGGAGGAGGTGGAAGCGGAAAAGCCGGAAGACGCATTGAAAGAGAAACAGCAGGTAAAGGAGACAGAACAGAGCTTGAAACGATTCATAATAGAAATTAAGGACGAAATAAAAGAACAGATCAATAGGCAATTAAAACCGCTGCCCTGTCGGTGCGAGGAAATGAGCAGAATCATTAGGGAATTGCTAGAAGAGGCAGAACAGTGGAAGACGCTTCGCTAGAGAGAGGCGGTGCAATGGCAGGACGAGAAGGAGGAGCTAATGGAGGAAATCAAAAGGCTAAGAGGGAGAGAGAACATCGGTGGAAGAGAGGAAGAGGGGGTAGCAACGACCAAAGGAGGGACCCTGTCAACAAACACTCGTGTGAAAGGAGGGGAAGAAGAAAGAGGACTGCTGGAAGTGTCAGGACGATCGTTTGAAACTATCGACAGCTACAATCGAACAGACAGCAACAACAACGAGGAATCACAGGTGGACACCAATGACACAAAAGGGTGGACAAGGCAGTACCGGAAATATTCGCAAAGAGAAAGAAGGGAAAGAACAGAAAGGAGAAGTAGCTCGAAGCACCACGAGGAGAGAAGACGAAGAGCAACAGGACCAGGACCACTATCGAAAGGAGAGTGGTAAAGGGAATTGGAGGAGAGAAGGAGAAGAAAGAAGAATGTGGTGTTCAGAGGGATCAACACAAACCGCGGTGACAACCAAATAGCCCGGGAAATCACGCAAATACTGAGGGCAAGAGTGGGGATAGACCCAAAAATCGTCAAAATCCAACGACTGGGAATAGGACCGGTGGCCACACTGGAGTCAATGAGAACGAAGGGAGAAATCATGAGGAGGAAAGGAAAAATGAGAGGATCAAGAATAAACCTGGAGGACGACCTGACGCCGAGAGAGAAGGAGGTTCAAGAATGGATCACCCAGGAGGCCAGCATGAAGAGGAGAGAAGGGAAGATTGTAAGAGAGGGATACATGAAAATGTGCGTGAATGGCGAATGGCGATACTGGGTGGAACTGGAAGGGAGAATGGAAAGAGGACATTTCGCGGGAAAAGAAAAACGAGCATATAACGTAGTGTCGTGGAACGTGGCGGGGTTGGGAAATATAAAAGAGGCAAGAGAATTCCTTGAGAAGCACGACGTTGTAATGTTACAAGAAACGTGGATGGAAAAGGAGTGGGGGGAGCAATCCTTAAATAAGATTGCAAGGGGATACAGATGGAGTACCAAAGTGGCGGTGAGAGAAAAAACGAGAGGAAGGGCGAGCGGGGGCCACCTGGTAGGAATAAGAAAAAACATAGGCGATAACTGCAGGGTAGAGGAATGGGAATACGGGATGATAACCAAAATAACAAGGAGGGAAGGAGAGAAAAGCTTGTGGGTAATAAGTGCATACAACAAGGTCGGTTTCAAAGATTTTGAAGGCCCACTAAGGCAGTGCGTGGAAGAAGGAATGGAGCAAGGAGTGGGAATAGTGATAGCCGGGGATCTGAACGCAAGAATAGGGGCTAGGAATGGGATAGTGGAATGTGAAAAAGTAGGAGGTTTAGCATGGGAAAGAAAGTCGCAAGATCCAGTGCTAAATACGGAAGGGAAGAAATTAATAAAATTTTGCGAAAATTTGGGACTGGTGGTACTTAACGGTAGAGTGAAGGGAGATGAAGAGGGAAAGGTAACTTTTGTGGGGAATGGAGGTAGCAGCTCGGTATTGGACCTAGTCATATGGATGGAAGACGAAGAGGAGGGACTTGTGGGGGAAGTGCAGGTGGTAGTAAGAATAGAGTCGGATCATTTACCCGTAACATTTACGCTAAAGGGAATGCAAGAAGGGGAGGGAGGAATTCGTCGACGACTTAGGAATAGAGGGGAAGGGGAGGAAATACTGACATGGAAGGATGAGACGAGGGACGAGTACGAAAAGGAAGTGGATATCAAGAGAGGCGAGAAAGAAGCAGAAGGCTCGACAGACTCGAGATGGGGGAAAATTAAAAGAGCAATATGGCAGGCAGCAAAACGAACGGGAATGGTCAAAAATAGGAAGAAAAAAGAGGGGGCAACATCATGGTTGGATGAAGAAAGCAAGGAACAAAGGAAAAGGGTTTGGAGGAGCCTTAGAACTTTTTTAGCAACTGGGGGGAGACGGGAAAAGGAACAACTCAAGGAGGAAAGAATCAAATGGAAGAAATTAAGGGAAAGAAAAAAGCGGGAGTGGTTTGAGGAGCGGTGGAGGGAGGTAAGAGAAAGTAAAAATATGGTAGATTGGTGGAGAGCAATTGGGAAGTTTAGGGTCAGAAGAAAAAGGGCAGGGGAAAATATAGAGAAAGAAAAATGGGTAATGCACTTCAAAAACCTGCTGGGGGAAAGAACGGGAGAGGACGAGGAAAAAGACGATGAAGCTGAGCCTTGGAACTTGGAAGGAACGACGGAGAAATCGATAGACTCCGGATTAGATGCGGAGATTAGCGATAGGGAATTGGAAAAAACAATTAAAAAATTGAAAAATAAGAAAGCACCAGGAGAGGATGGCATCACAGGGGAATTGATTAGGGGGCTCTCAAAAGAGGCAATAGGAGAGCTGAGGACAGTGATGAACGATGTGTGGAACGATGGAAAACTCTCGGAGGGATGGGAAACAGCGAGGATATATCCAATTCATAAGGCGGGAGGAGAAGGCGAGGTTGAAAACTACAGAGGGATATCGTTGCTCGATGTAGGGTATAAAATGTTGACTAATATCATGGTGCAAAGAATGAACAGCTGGGTAGAAAATAATGGAATCCTCAGAGAGAGCCAGGCGGGATTTAGAAAGGGAAGAGGAACAAGAGACCATATATTTGTACTAAACGCATTGATTAACAACAGGCTAAGGAAAAAGGGGGAGAAACTATATGTGGCATTTGTCGACATGAAAGCAGCATTCGATAAAGTGGACAGGAAATTGCTGTTGAGAAAGTTGTGGGAGAAAGGGGTAAGAGGGAAAATGCACAGGATAGTCAGAGGGATCTATGAACGAACGAGGGTAGAAGTGATAGCGGGAGAGGGAATTACGGAAAGCTTCGAGACGGGGAAAGGAGTGAAGCAGGGATGCCCGTTAAGTCCAACTTTATTTAGTTTAGCGATGGATGACCTGGACGAAGAGTGGGAGAGAAAGGGTCAAGGAGGTACAGTTATGGGGGGTAGTAAATTCTACGCACTAAAGTATGCGGATGACCTTGCGATAGTAGCGGAGGAGGCAGGTGAGCTAAAAAAGATGCTGGAGTCATTAGGGAAGTTCATGGACAAAATAAAAATGGAAGTGAACGTAGGAAAAACTAAAATTATGGTGTTTAGAAACGGGGGAAGAAGGAGGAAGGAACAGTGGGAATATAAGGGGGAAAAGATTGAGGTAGTGACAGAATTCAAGTATCTAAGATACTGGTTCACGACGAGAAACTCGGCAGCGAAACACGTACAAAAAATAGTGGCGAAAGCAACGAAGGCGGCGAACTCAGTCTGGGGAGTGATGAAAAGAGCAAGGGTGGATAATTTGAAACAAAGGCTGCAACTGATGGAGTCATTAGTTAAGGCAGGAACTTTGTACGGAATAGAAATTTGGGGATGGCAGAGGAGGGAGGTTGTTGAAAGACTGCAAGCACGGTTGGTCAAAATGGCGCTGGGTCTGAATCGCAACACACCCGACTATCTATGGAAAATGGAGGCTGGCGTAAGAAGTATAGAGGTGGAGGGGAGAAGGAGAGCGGGGAATTATATACTCAAGATAGCGGAAATGGAGGGAGGCCGTTGGCCCAAAATATGTCTAAAGGAAGAAATAAGAAATATCATAAACGGCAACCCGTCGAGATGGGGCAAAGATCTGAAAGAGGCTATGAGTGAAGTAGGCGAAGGCAGGATCCTGGAAATGATAAGGAGCGGAGAACGAATAACGAACATTAAAAAGGTAATGGAGGAAACAATAGAAAAAAAGAGAGACCAGGATATACAAAAGGATTGGACAAAAATCGATAAGTCGAGTTATTGCGAAATATATAAACACTTGAAAGCGGAAATTGGAAGAGAAAAATATTGGGAAGAGAAAGATGTAAGGGGGGACCTGAAGGAAGAGTGGGCCCGGATTAGATGCGGAAATCTGGGAAAAATAGGAAATAAGGGATTTAAGAGAAGAATGTGCGGAATCTGTTGCGAGGAGGAGGAAAGCATGGAGCATATATTGACATGCAGGGAGGCAAGGGGTAAAATAAAAAAAGAATGGGTAAAGGCGGTGGACGAATGGAGAGGGGGAAGAATTGGGGAAGGCTTAAGATGGTGGCTAATAAGAACACTGAAAGGCAAAATACTAACTAGTGTGTGCGAATACGCGAAGGCTTTTAGAGCGCTTAAAAGGGAGATGGAAAAAGAAAACTAAGCGAGGAGGAAAAGGTCGCTGAAAGAGGACGGAAGACGATGGAACGGGATATATGGCAATGTAATATATGCGAGATTACAAGAAAGATAATAGAGATAAGTATTATAATTAAGGATGGACATGTAAAAAGCGGTAACGCTATATGATGGAAATAAATAATAATAAAAAAAAAATAATATATAAATATATACACATAGAAAGCCTAACAGCGGGCTGGTTGCAGGATCCCGGCGTTGGAAGCCAAAAAGGTGATCCCAGGGATATTGGCCTCCCTCGCACCAAAGAGTGCAATAAAGGACTCGTATATGGCAGAGATCCAGAACCTCGCAGGAGCCTCGCTGATGGCTATCGGCACTGTGCTCACGTGGTTAATGCGTGCAGAAGAGTGCGACAAGCTGGCGCTTGTGAAGATGATTAGTGACGTGGCCAGAATTAATATTGCTATGCACCATTCCATTTCCATGATCAGGAAGGCGAATATTTTTATCCCAGATCTAACGCCACAAGTGGCGGCTCTCATTAAGAGGGCGGAGATGGATGAGACGCTTTACGGTAACGATCTCGGAGAGCGCATCAAGGAGTCAAAGGCTCTGAACTGGTTGAGCCCGGACATCAAACAGAAGCCGGCGGCGAACCCGGTAAAGAAGCCTTTTTTATTCAAAGGCCCATCGCAGAGGAAGCCCCTCTCCGCTCACACAGGCAGTTACCAAAGCAGGGCACAATCCAGGTCATCTCCGGCCTACAAGAACAAGCAGCAGCACTTTAACAAGCGGAGTCACAGGAGCAGCGAGCCATCGCGCCGAGAGAGATAGGTGTAAGTAGAGAGACTATAGCAGGCAGACTTAGGCTGCTTGAATCCGAATGGAGAAAGATTACAAGCAACACGTTTGTGCTCAGTTCAATCAAGGGATACAAGATCCAATTTCAAGAGAGGCCCACCCAAAGGGGTCGCCCGATAGTCACTATTCCCGTCAGGGAGGTGAGCCGCTACCAGTTAGCTGTAGATAAGTTGATCGGAAAAGAGGCGATTGAAGTCTGTGAGCACGATAAGAACTAATTTTTGTCATCTTATTTCTTGTTCCCTAAGAAGGACGGAACTGATCGTTTTATCTTGAATCTAAAGGAGTTAAATATGTTTATTAGACCAGAGCACTTTAAATTAGAGGATTTGAGAACGGTCACGGGTTTGATTTTTCCCGATTGTTTCGTGGCATCAATCGATCTAGAGGATGCTTATTATTTGATCCCAATACACGAGAACAGCAGGAAATATCTGCGCTTCTCCTTCCAGTGTTCTATTTTTCAGTTTACCTGTTTACCTTTCGGCTTATGCACAGCCCCGTTTATTTTCACAGAGGTTCTCAAGGCCCCAGTAAAGGTTCTAAGAATTAAGGGAGTGTCCTTAGTTATTTATCTGGATGATTTTGTTATCATCGACAGGAGCAGACTGAGATGTTCTCAGAGGGTATCGCTTTCCTGCGAATTTCTAGTATCGCTTGGGTTCAAGATAAACATAGAGAAATGTTCCCTGGCCCCTTCAACGCTATGCAGATTCCTGGGGTTTAACATTAACTCTCGAGACTTCACAGTGGAGTTGCCTAGAGATAAGAGAGAACACTTGCTCAATCTCGCACATTCTTTCCGGAAAAAATCGTCGTGTACAATACTAGAATTATCTCAGTTGATCGGGAAATTGATAAGTGCCTGCCCGGCTGTTGACTATGGTTGGCTGTACACGAAAGCGTGTGAGTCATTTAAGATAGCCAGCCTAATAATAATAAATCGTTAAAATTCTGCAGCAAGGATAACCATTCCGGCTGAATGACGGCCAGATTTGGAATGGTGAGAAAGAAATATTGGTAGGGCGGTAGGCCAAATAAAATCAACCAATTTCGACGTTGTGATTTTTACGGACGTATCTAACTCCGGATACGCACGAAACGAACGAGCACGATAGGAGTTGGCATATTAATCTCAAGGAGTTACTGGTGGTTAAGTTTGCGTTGGAAAGACTGGCAGACGAGTTAAGAGATTGCCAGATCCTCTTACGGGTAGATAACACGACGGCCATATCGTACGTCAACAAGATGGGGGGCGTGCGCTTTCCCAAATAGAATAAATTAGCCCAAGAAATATGGCAAGGGGCAGAAAGGAGGCGTATCTTTCTATTCGCCTCATACATTGCGTCGAACGACAAGGTGGAGACAGATGCCTTGTCCCGCGTGAAAAATACCGATACGGAATGGGAGCTGTGTGACGGGGCCTTCGGCCTGATCCAGACCTCAGAGTATTCTCAATAGACACGTTTACGTCAAATTGGTCAGGAATTTATTTTTTACCCCTTTCCTCCGTTTGAAATGATTTTAAAGTCGCTATCGAAAATACAGAAAGAGAGAGCCTCCGGCATCATTATCATACCGAATTGGCCAATTCAGCCATGGTACCCGCTCCTTGTTAGGTTAGCTCAGGAGAAACTGATATTAAGACCAAGAACTGATTTATTACTGTCGCCTTGTAGGTCGCTAAGCCATCCAAGGGCGAGAAGCCTAAGCCTGATTGCAGCCAAGGTATACGGGAGGCCTTCTTAGAGCAGGGAGTGCCAGTCGAGGCATTAACCATCATGAGGGCGTCGTTATCTCAGGCAACAACGAAACAATATTCCTCCGCCCTAAATCCGTTGTTCAGATATTGTGTGGATAAAGGCTTAGATTGTTTTAACCCTACAAGAGCGGCTGTATTAGGTTATTTGACTGCCAAATATGAAGAGGGTGCTAGTTACGGTACGTTAAATTCAGCAAGGTCGGCAATATCGCTTATTTCGCGAAATAAGGTCGGAGAGGACGACGCGGTACGGAGATTTCTGAGAGGAGTGGCAAAACTCCGTCCGCCTAGGCCGAAATATGCATTTACGTGCGACGTATCAATTGTTATCAAGTACCTGAAGCAATTAGGCTCACCAGAGGACATCTCGCTGGTAGACTTAACATACAAGACTATTATGCTAATATTACGAAGTGCAGGCCATAGGGCACAGACCATTGCTAGTATACAACTGGAGAATGTAAGGACTACGCCCGAGGGATTGTTAATCCATGTAACTGAGCTCATTAAGACGTCAGCGCCCGGGCGTTGTCAACCGCTGTTGGCAATCCCCTTCTATAGACAAAATCCAAAGATTTGTGTAGCATCTAACGTACTAAGATATATTGAGGCCACAGAGGAGCTACGTAAGGATTCAAAGAATCTGTTGATTGCGGTTAGAAAACCGCATAGGGACGTTAGCGCTCAGATAATAGGTCGGTGGACGAAAATAGTTTTAGAAAGAAGTGGTATGGACATGTCAGTATTGTCGGCTCGTTCTACACGGCACGCGGTTACCTCGGCGGCTCTGTCGCGAGGCATAGATTTAGATACCATAAGAAGGACGGCTGGTTGGTCTGAAACCTCTCGGACTTTTGCTAGATTCTACAAGAGACCTATTATATCGTCGGAATCTCAGAAGTTTGCACTATCAATACTTGGTAAACCGACATTGGAAAATAAGTAATCTCAAAGACTGTGTGAGAACAGCCAAATTTTGCAATAAAGGTAGTATTTAGATGTTGTAAATTGTTATTCTCTAAATAACTACATAGTAATATCGAGAACGAGACGAAATATAATTATGCGATGAAACAAACTTACCTGTACGTGAAGTTCGATCGTAATTATATGTAGTCTCGTTCGAAGATATTAGGTTCCCACCCTATTGATTAATTGCATTCATCCCTAACCCTATAAATACAATTATACAAATCTCTGAAAGATATGAGGATGGTTGGGCGCGGCTGGGCCGAGCGCCGGCAGTCCCCCACCACCCTTATTAGTTTTATAGTACATAGTAATATCTTCGAACGAGACTACATATAATTACGATCGAACTTCACGTACAGGTAAGTTCGTTTGATCGGATAATAAACTCAAATATCTTATAAGTTACACGGAATCTTGGTCTTTAAATCCGAGAAAGGACATTACAATCGTTTACATACTCTACTTCAGTGTCAGAAAGAGGCCGTCCATATATTACGTCATCGATTTTTGCTGATTTCCCCCCCCCCCTGCAATCATCCTATCCTTCCTATGGTCATTGTGTAATTATCGTTACCGTCATCCAATGACTAGACCCCGCCCCCCTATTTTAAAATGACGTAATTTATGGACGGCCGCAAAGGCTATTTATTGGTGTGTCTGGTTGTTGTGACATCCTTAGCGGTAGAACCAATGGGGAGGATCCTTTTGTGTGCATAGCAATAGTACTTGGAGAAGACAGTGGCGGATTAACGGGGGGGGGGGGGGCGGAGGGGGCGGTCCGCACGGGCCCCTTGTCCTGGGGGGCCTCCAAATCTCAAGAAGTCATTTTTAGTCAAACTGCAACCAGGGCCGAAATATGTTCAGTAAAGGGCAGTTTGGGGTTGGAGGGCCCGTACGTATGCAAAATATAAACATAGGTATGTAGGTACTAATTCACCTGTTCAATAGGTCATATGTATCAATAGGTCATGATAGCAATTGTCAATCTAGCATAAAGCTCTACCTACTTATAGCCAGCGCCATGAAAATGGTACGCGTCGCGTGGTGGGCGCCGCTCACTCTATGTTGGCTTTGGCGCGAAACATAAATATTAGATCCAAACAATAGAGAAATTTCGTAAAAAAAATTATATAGATACGTACTGAAGAATGACATACATACGTATTAAAGAATAACAACAGGGGAAATCAACCAATCTAAACCTAACTGTCGTAAAATTACATTATAACTAGGTAACTTGTTAGAAGCCAAAATAAAGATAGTAGCCGCCGCTGAACCAGAAAGCTTCTAATACCGCCTGGTGTTAGCGCTTCCTCTCTAGTAAGTAAGCAACTACATCTGATGCACTTACATAAAAAAATGATTAAGTATTTCAAAACATACTTTTTCAAGCAAATCGAACACGATTCAATTACTATACCATGTGGTCTATATTCATCCAAATCTATATACAGCCAAAACATTATTCAGGGAATCCCCACGGCGCTGGTAGGTATTTACAAGATGGCAGTGTTGCCTACACCATAAAAGTTGACACACTTTGTGTTAAAGGGTCTTGTCATAGCAAAATATAATGAATTATAAATTTGTTTACACGTTAGTGGTTAAATATCTTGCTCACCACTAACAAAAGCCACCAGCCACTAAAAACAAATGTTATCCTCTAAAGGGATGTCTAAACCTTTATAATCAAGTAAAAATACATCCCCGTATGCTAGAAAAATTGCAAGCCAATTTCCGAACTTTTAACGAAAAATGACGACTTTAAAGAAGGTCTCATTTATACGGCGCTTTATGGAGATAACGCGCTGGATAATTTCTATGTAATCGTTTAAACACAAAATAACTCTAGATGCCAGATATAAACTGCTCACACGTGTAAAATATTGTAAAGATTTCGTAACGACAATAAAAACAGCCGGTCGCCGAATGGTTGGAGAAAATATTCAGGATTAAGGGAGCTTTGTCCTTGAAATCTTCAAAAAATCAATTTGAGCTCAACATGAGCAGCTAGAAGAAGAGGAGGGATGCCTCTATGGACCAGGCATTGCCGATTAGCGGTAATTAAAAACACATTTGTGTAAACACATTACAACATATTAAACGCGTTTTTCTCAAAAACACGTTTTTAAAAATGGCTGACATTCTCCTGACCGCTGTAATTAACATATCGACCTGAAATTTGGAGAGCATACTCAGAAAATATGTCTTCACGGAATGACGGATCGTTTTTTCGATAGATACATTTTTGCATTTATTATTTATCTTTTTATGCGAAAAAAACGCGAAAATTCGATTTTTTTTAAATTGCCGCCATTTTCGAAATTTGTACTAAACGAAAAACCCATCCGTCATCGCCTGACCAAAGGGTCACAGATTAATAATATGCTTTGAATTTGTGTTTCAGATCAACAGTGATGTCAGCCGTTTACCTCCCGCGATTTGAGGACCCGTTTTCGCGGAGCTGCAACGGCCGCCATTTTGGTTTCTTTTTCAAAAAAAAAAATTTTTAACGTTCTGTATATCATGAATAAAAGCGAGAAAAAACGGCACTCAAAAAGCTTTACTCGTTTCCTTTAAAAAAATAAAATGTAAACACCTGAAATATGGCACTCCAAGGACAAAGTCTCCGTTAAACTTAGAAAAATGTGACTAGCAGAAGAGTTTTCGTAGTTGCGACTTTTCAGAGAATGGGTCTATCAATCAGTTTAGTCTTCAGTAAGCGTATGATTTGTGCATTTGGTTTTTTATTTGTGGCCAGATGCAGATTGAGGCGAATGCGCCTCGATCTGGAGAGTGGGAGGGACAGACAGAAGATATTCTGTCCATCCGGAGTCAACATTTTCGAGCTGCTTTCAACTAACAGAGGTTGACGGAAAAAGAAAATGTTGACGGAGTCAACATTTTCGAGCTGCTTTCAACGAACAGAGGTCCGCGGTAGCGGATTATCGGGTATCCAAATGAGGGTACGATTTACGGAATATTATTATGTTAGAGCCTCCGTTGAACCTCCTAGATGGCATATACTGGACTTTAGGCTCAAAGGACGCTAGTGCAGTGCGCAACTGAAGCTACGAACCTCGGGTGGGCCTGATCGAGCGCTCTCGCAGAACCTACTGGCCCTCCTTTCAGCCTATTGTAGGTCCGCCGTATACCCTCCGGACCCTCCATTCAGCCTGCTGTAGGTACTCCGAATACCCTCCGGCCCCTCCACTCAACCTACTGTATCCGTGCCGTATACCCCCCGGACCCTCCTTTGAGCCTACTGTGGGCGCTCCGAATACCCTCCGGACCTTTCATTCAACCTACTGTATCCGAGCCGTATACCCTCCGGGCCCTCCTTTGAGCCTATGGTAGGCTCTCCGAATACCCTCCGGGCCGTCCATTCGACCTACTGTAGGCGCACCATAGACCCTCCATTCGGTCTACGGCAGGCGTACCGTAGACGAACTACCGGAAGGTCCAATTCGTGATTTTGCTATTGCCGTGAAACGTCAAGTTAAAATATGCCAACAAGTTTTTCATGCTTGCTACAGTGTTGGCACGTATAAAAAGTATAGCACGGTTCCCGAATTTATTGCACAGGAAATGCGTAATTTACATATTCCGATAGGCAACGTTCAAAGTTACTTGAGACTCCTAAAACATAAAAAATGGATCGTCGGCGAATTAATCTACGAATTCTACGGACATCATCGTCCCACGTGCTCTACAATGGAGCAAATCGCAGTAAAATGCTCAGCTGTGTGCAAAATTTCATAAAGATAACCTACTGCGACTTTGTGAAAGAATGTTTTTGCGAAGGTGAACATTATGCATTTCAAGCAACAACAGACGACGAGATACGTTCCGAACTCTCTTATCTGCACAAGTGCCATAGAACGGATAATATGTCACTTATACGGGTGGCGGCATTAGAATCTGTAGGTGCCGTATGTCAATTGATCATCACTCATTTATAGGCACGCCAATAAATTCGATGAAATTAGAGTAAGCCTGGATTTACAAGCCTTTTTCCACGAATCACCTGTAAATGGGTATAAACCGATATTGAGAAACATTGATTGCTTGCGCATTTTTATTTTGCACTGATAATTTAATAAAGTGATGATAGATTTTTACTTTTCGTGTAGTATTTATTCATCTATCACGTGGCGAAACAACTGACAAAGTATATTTATTTATACCATTATTCGACAATAATCAGCAAAAACGTATTTATTTCGGCATCGAACGGGTTACCGATCAGGCCAGAATGAAGTGTTGTTGGAGGAGATAACGAATTTGGGCTCAAAGCAGGTTAGGTGGGGTCGAAGCAACAGACTTGAGATCGAAAGCAGGTTAAGGAGGCCGGTGTTCTACACGTTTCATTGGTGCTGGGGGTCGAAAGAAGATTTGGAACGGCTAACAGAGGCAGCACTGGATCAAATGGAGGCCTCTCCATGGCAGTGAACTTGACAAATAGGGTCTCGCAGGTTCACCGGAGGCTGGCGGCTTGTGCATTACAAAGGAAATGGGTCCTGCGATTATTCAGAGGAGGCTAGAAATTTTGACTCGAGATGTCACACACGTACCCATCAACAAACGAGAGAAGTTTTGCCAAACTAAAATTTATAAAAAATTATCGTCGATCTACGATGAACCAAGAACGCCTAGTCAATCTGTCCATTCCATCAATTGAAAGGAAAGTTTCAAGGGAAATAGATTTCAACGACGTTATTGAGAAGTTCAGTTAAATGAAAGCAAGAAAACATGTAAAATAGTTACAAAGCAAAAGCTTTGTTTTTAAACATATATGTACAATAAAAGAGACTTTCTTATTATAGTCTTCATTATTTCTCTGCACTCTACCTGCTAGGTGCTGTGCTGAATGCTGATCCGTATTCTAACTTTTTTACCCATATCATAAGTAGGGCGTATAGTAAAATTACTTATCATCAATAATACATTCATTTCTTTAGCAGACCGGGGGGCCTCATTTATATGCCGCCCCGGGCCTCCGACGGGCTTAGTCCGCCACTGGGAGAAGAAGTTGGATTGGGAATGCGTAAAGTAGAAGTTGGTACATATACCATTCGATTATTGTTGGTAGCTGATATAGAAGAAAATGATGGTGCGTCTATATTTTGAGAATAGGACACATTAGGAAAGTTTGATGCAGGACTAGGTCTAAGGATATATACTGCTGGAGAGCTGTTGGTAGCCGATCTAGAAGACTATGGTGATGGTGAGGTGTCTGTATTTGAAGAATAGGAACTATTGGTAAAGTTTGAAGTAGGGCTAGGGCTCGGGACATAATATACTCTTTGAGAGCTGTTGGTAGCTGATCTTGAAGAAGCTGATTCCATTGTATTGTAGTCAGAAGTTGGATCAGTAATTTTACGTAATAATTGTAGCATTCCAATTTTGAAATCAATTTTTTGCGATTTCGTCATTGCTTTCAATTCTGTGCGGAAACTTAATAAATATTTTTCATCGTCGTCTTCATGCTGCGTAGATTGCTCATTCCTTTTTCTTTGATTAAATTTAAAATTTGTGTAGGTACATCTTGTTTCTTAGAATATCTTGGCGTGTTTTCTATTTTCGATGTTGGAGGAACGTTCGCAGTAATATATTCGTTTTGATCTTCACTCTCTGTATCTTGCTCTTCCTGAAAGCCCCTGTTTCCATTGCTGTAATTCCCTGTATGTCTGTAAATATCAAACAAAACACACATTAAAACCTATTTCTTTAAATATTCCTCACTAACCATTGAGTGTAATTCAGTCACTTCAAAATATTTCTACTCTTTAGCGAAAGTAAATTTGAGTAGTTACCTTCTCGTTTCTAACGAAGGCGTTAGGAAAGACAAAATATCAGCATAGACGTATTTTTTTTGTTTCTTTGCGCTGGAACCCGTAGGAGCGTTTTTAATTTTGTTTGCATCTCTCCGGAAACAATCTCTAACATTATTCCATTTCTTTTTTACATCAGTACCTGAAACAAATTCAAACCGTTATTTTTCTTTTCAGATACCTTGCAACCGGCAGAAATTTTGAAGAACTGAACCATGATTACTTGATGGGAAGCTGCACAATATCTCAAATAGTCAAGGATACATGTGAAGTTATATGGGATGCATTCCAACCATTGGAAATGAAGCCACCGTCATCTAAAGAACGATGGCTAGAAATTTCGGAAAACTTTTATAGAAGGACTAACTTTCCGAATTGCCTGGGTGCGATTGATGGCAAGCACATCCGTCTGATCTGCCCCCAATTTAGTGGCTCTAATTTCTATAATTACAAGACCTATTACTCTATAGTGCTATTGGCTGTTGTGGATTCAGACTATCGGTTTTTGGCAATAGACGTCGGTTCTTATGGAAGAGAGAGTAACAGTAATATTTTTAATAACTGGATTTTTGCGAAAATGCTTCACCAAAACCAGGCCCTACAGAGTTACCGAATACTGAAGGATTCAAGGTCCCACATGTATTTTTGGGCGATGAAGCTTTTCCTTTAAATACCAATTTTATGCGCCCTTACCCAAGAAGCGCTTTGATCTCAAACTCACAACGCCGAATTTTTAACTACCGACTCTGCAGAGCCAGACGCGTAGTTGAATGTGCTTTTGGAATACTTTCAAATAAATGGAGGATATTTCACACCAATATGACCATCTCACCAGATTTTGCAATGCTGGTCACAAAACCGCCTGTATTTTGCATAACTATGTGCGAGCTAGAGATGAATATAATTTCAAAGACACTTTGGTTCATTACTTTGATAATAATCGTTATAGATATCCGCATCATGATCGACTAATGAAGGGAGGTGTGTCCGTGATAAATTTACAGAATATTTCAACTCCCCAGCAGGGGAAGTACAGTGGCAGAACCAACGTATACAGAATACAACGTAAAACCTTATTTTTATGAACAGCAGGCTACTACTAAAAGTACCCATTTCCGTTTTGTCTCTCGCTCACGTCAAATGGACATGATTTGCAACAGTGACCAAAAGCGAGCAAAACAACTGAAAATCGGTACTTTTAGTGGTAGCCCACTGTACATACCTTATTGTAATTAGTCTATGATGATTTTGTAATAAAAGGTTGTAGAAATATTCAAAAAAATTTTTTACTAGAGATGTACCTATTTCTTTGGGCTGCAAGCCCACGAGCATTCTACAATATCCATAAGCAAATACGGAATGCCTACAAAGTACTTTTTTTTCGAATTGCCAAAAATAGCGAATGAAGATCTCAAAGGTATGGAATTTTTCGATCGGCCGCTAGTACATCTAGCCACTCTGGGCAGCATGTTATAATTATTATTATCATTTAAAATCAATTGTACCTGTAGGTAATTTAGTTATTTCTATGGACTTACTTTGCAGTGTTCTTACGAGAGTACCATATCATGTGATACTAATTTGAAATAAGAGCCTAATGTACCTATCATATGATTGGAAAGAAATAAATATCAAACCAAACCAAATATGAAAAAAAAATGAAACAAAATACAAAATAATGAACCGTTCGTACATATGCTCTTTTTCTCTTCAACGCTTTGAGTGTCCCATTGTTCTCCAAAGATTTCTTTGCACACCTCTTCTCGAGCCAAGTCTTTCTTCACCCTGTCGTGGTAATCCTCACAGCCTACATTCCATAGGCAAATGTGTTTTTGTACAGTTAAAATAATTCTTTCAATGTCACATTCCGCCATAGTACGCGTCGATACGACGTCCACGCTAGAACAAAGAACATATATTACATGGAAGCACAGATCCCATGTTCATATTTGGAACAGAAAATTTAGTATATATTCCGCTGATAGACTGCGCGGCGACCTATCGGTGTGCTACACACAATCAAAGAACATATATTCTTTGGGTGTGTTCATGCACATTCATACAGGCAGCGCTTCAGGTGGCTCGGGTGATAACTAAGCAATCGCCCCAAAGAAATCGTGGCAGCGCTCCCACAAAGGCTGTGCTTCTATGTAATGTGTGTTTTTTGCTAAAAGCGGATTGACGAATCGGATGGAAAAATCTGACGTGAATTTCTTGTCTAAAAGCGATGATATTTCCTAGTTTGAAATTCAGCCACGGTAGCGCTCTTGTTCCAAAGATACCGCTGTGAAGTTTCGCGTTAGTCAAAAACGAAGTGAGCTCTGAGTTTTATTTCCGTTTTATACGTCTTTATTCGCGGTGTATTTCTTTCGCATATGTATAAAGTGTGTATAAAGTAAAAAAGTGCTCCTGTAAAATATTGTGACTCGTTACCTCGTAAAAGATAACGTACTGGTAAGAAGAAGGCATTTTTTTACATATTTAATGACATTCGGGGTAATATTTTGTTATTATAATTTGCCGGTTAAATAAATTCAGATGATGGCGCTATATGTGACGTTTTTTTTCCACGCTCGAAGCCGGCGTAATTTCTATTGCAGTGAGGGATTAATGTGCATATTTCGAGTTGAAATATCAACAAAATTAATAAACAATACATATTTTCAATTTCAACCATTATACTAGCTTGCAGTGTGGAAATTAGACGCCAGTTCAATTTATTCAACCTGCATATTACAATAACAAAATATTATCCCGCAAGACATCTAATATTCACAATAATGAATCTCTGCCACCCTCGTATCTGTTTTTTAAGCATTGTGACCATTTGATGGGCGTGTAAGAAACAAATAAAATATCGGTGGTCCCGAAATTAACGTTTATTATTCATTCATCGTCAGTATTCTTGTTTTGCGAGAGTTTTCGTCTATAATTAGCAGTCCATAATTCCCGTTCAGTTTTTTTAAAATTACTTACATTTAGGAGCAAAAATAAAACTGATTTTTTCATTTCGACACTTAATTTATGAGCAATGTTTATTGCGAAAAAAAACTTTCCCGACGAGGGTCCGATCCCGGGGTCTGGCGCATGTTACTCCAGCGTGCTAACCATTGAGCTATCACTTGCATCACTAGAATAAGTAGTTTTCTAATATTTAAGCAGTTCCCCCCGGATGGAGTTTAGATTCGGTTTGGATGGTTGGTTGGTATGAGGTTTAATGGAAATTCTATATTGTTTTATTTTTGTTAGTCGTGACTTAAAAAAATATTTCTCTTTGAAATCGAATAAGCGATTAGGATTTGGTTGGGTTGCATTATGGTGCGTTATGGTTATTTAATCATTCATGTCACCGAATAAAAATAAAACATTTGCAGTATCGATCGGCTCCAAGTCGACAAATGACTGATATAGTGACATTTCATAACTATGAACAAAGGCATATCAATATAACTCATCAATTTTATAGAAAAAATGTACGACAAAGTATTTCGAATCACCGCGTTCCCCGCGTTTCCCGGCGTTTCCGGTATCGTCGCAGTAGAGGCGCCGCCACGCGGTAGGTGATGTAAGTCGTTGCCGTCATCGCTTTTTCAGACCATTTCTCCAACACTGCGTTCGGGCTCCTTTACCTCGAGTCTTCATGGTGCTCAGCATCCATGCATTGGTGTAGCTGCCGAAGGCGCGGTCGGGACACTTCGACCGTGCTCGGCTCTTTCCGAAGATGTCCGAGCGTCGCTCGCTCACGGACACGCGCTACTATGATTGTGTGATGGGCGCGTAAGAGACTAGAGAGGGGGTAACTCAAGAAGACTAGAGCTAAGGAGTCCGAACGCTTACGGCGATCACGATCCAAAAGCGTCCACGGAAATCCAGTTATTAGTGGTTGGTGGTTTCACCGCGTGCGCCGCTGCTCATCACCGAACCGAAATGAACTGAGCGACAAGAACGCAACCGACGCCATCCGCCAACGATGATTCCTGCTTGTCATCCATGTTGGAATAAAGCGTGTGCAGACCGTGCGGACTAACGAATTTCGCGTTTAATAAAAAATAATTGTGTCTCGGTGTAAAATATATTTATCGTGATCTGCGGTGAAAACTATCGAAGGAGTGTTATGTATTGTCTGATGTTTATAAATAAATTTTGTTTGTTACTGCTTCCGCAACGATAAGAAAATATATCGACTGAATTTCGGTATTTCGTTATTATTTTTTATCTGTGCAACGTATAGTATCATAATATGGGAATATGATGTGTGATAATTTGTAAAACTTTTATCTGGATTAAAAAATTCTTATGAATGTTCTTGTGTTTATAAATAAATTCTGTTACTGCATCCACAACGAAGAAAAAATATTGTCTTAATTTCTTTATTTCGTTATTATTCTCTATCTGTACGGCGTATCATCAGTGTCAATATGATGTGATTCAAAATTCGTATCAATTTTCTTGTGTCTATAAATGTAAATAATTTTCTTAGTTACTGGTTCCGCAATGAAAGAAAAATATATTGTCTTAATTTCTGTACTTCGTTATTATTCTCTATCTGTACAGCGTATCATCGGTGGGAATATGATGTGTGATAATTTGCAAAACCTCAGTCGTGATTGAAAATTCTTATAAATTTTTCTTGTGTCTATGAATGCATTTTGTTAGTTACTGCTTCCACAACAAAAAAAACCATATTGACTTAATTTCTGTATTTCGTTTTTATTATTTATCTGTACAACGTATATAATATGTGAATATGATGTGTGATCATTTGCAAAAGCTTTATCTGAATTCAAAATTCTTATGAATTTTCTTATGTCTATAAATGAATTTTGTTTGTTACTGCTTCCTCAGCGAAAAAGAAAACATTGACTTAATTTCTTTATTTCATTATTATTCTTTATCTGTACCACGTATCATGATGTCTGGTCATTTGTAAAATTTTGTTTGCATTCAAAATTCTCATGAATTTTCTTGGGTCTATAAATAAATTTTGTTTATTGCTGCTTCTGCAATGAAAAGAAACATATTGACTAAATTTTCACATTTCGTTATTATTCTCCAAAACAATCTATATTATCTATATAAGACTTCTATCTATCTAATATAAAGAAATTTCCTGCACCAACTGGTTTCACAATTAATTTGATCCAATTACCGTTCCATATGAAGAAGAAAAGGGTGCTTCTTGCATAACGTACGGCACTGTTTTTAAATTAATTTGATCAAATTATCATATGAAGTAGCAAGGGGTGCTTTCTGCATATTGTACGGCAATGGTTCGTTCCTGATTTCAATTCGGTTCGGTGGAGAGCAGCGCCACCCTTCTCATCTGGATTTCCATGGACGTTTCTTCAACACTGCGTTCTTCCTCCTTACCTCTAGTCTTCTTGGGGTAACTTTTACGCGCGATCTGGCTGCACTGCCGTGTGAAGCAACCTAACAAGGGAGCCATCATTGCACCCAAGGAGACTAGAGTAAAGGAGTCCAAACTCCCTATCCTAGCCTGTATGTACGAAGTTCTTTCAATCGGTCGCAGAGATGTAGTCATGGAGGCTAGAGTGGGAGGAGGCCGATCTGTGCATTTCAAAGTGGCTACAAAAATGTGGGCAAACAGGGATGGCGCCACTATCTCTAAGACCTCGAGAGGTAAGCTGAGTATCGATGTCATGTAAGAGGGATGGAAGAGGATCGAATGCGCATCCCAGCAAGCAGTGCAGCGAGATCGCGCGCAAAAGTTACCCCCTCTCTGGTCTCTTACGCGCCCATCACACAATCATAGTAGCGCGTGTCCGTGAGCGAGCGACGCTCGGACATCTTCGGAAAGAGCCGAGCGCGCCGAAGTTTCCCGACCGCGCCTTCGGCAGCTACACCAATCTATGGACGCCGAGCTCGTTCATGTGCGGCCAAGCCGAAACGAAGGCTTCGAGGGAAAAAGCAATCTGAGCACGACTCGCGCGTGGAGTCACCCGACGGAACGCGCGAGGCTTTTAGATGATTTCAATGCTTATTTAGCTCTTGATTCTCTGCGTTATCAATGTATACAAAAAATGTAACGCGCACCCTGATCGCTTATTTTTTTAGTTTATACGTTAATTTAAATATAATTATGAATCCGAATTACAACTTATTTATCTTATAAAAAATTGTTTACGCTTTACTCACACCCGTCCTTATGCCAAATAAATTATAATTAATAAAAGTGAGAGGAAATATATTTATATTCGTATTATTATATTTATTCTCATACTTTCATCAAGCGATAAAGCATTATCCCCAAAAACAAGCCAATCAACCATCCGGCTGCGAATCGTTAGTACCAGAAAGTGCATATTCTACAAGCGATGGAACGGTCCCGTTGGTAGCGTTCCTGGCTTCGGTCCGCAGGGGCGCAGGATCGTTTCCCGCGCTCAGTGCTTTTTTAAAATTATTATTACTATTAATTCTTGTTTGATTAGTTATTTTTATTAGTTATCATTATTATTTTAATCAGTTATCTTTTAGTGTCGAAAAATGTATCGCGCACTCCGACCGCTTATTTTATTAGTTTGTACGTTAATTTGAATGTAATAATAAATCTAAATTACAACTTATGTATCTTCTAAAAAATTGTTTGCGCTTTACTCACACCCGTCTCTATGCCAAATAAATTGTAATTCATTAAAGTAAGCGGAAATATATTTATAGTCGTATTATTATATTCATTCTCGTAAGTTACGATTCGCGGCCGGATGGATGTGGCTTGTTTTTTGGGGATAATGCTTTATCGCTTGATGATAGTATATGAGAATGTATATAATAATGCGAATATAAATATATTTCCGCTTACTTTTATGAATTACAATTTATTTGGCATAGGGACGGGTGTGAGTAAAGGGCAAACAATTTTTTAGAAGATAAATAAGTTGTAATTTAGATTTATAATTATATTTACATTAACGTACAAACTAATCAAATAAGCGGTCGGAGTGCGCGATAAATTTTTCAACACTAAAAGATAACTAATTAAAATAATAATGATAACTAATAAAAATAACTAATCAATTAAGAATTAATGGTAATCATAATTTTAAAAAAAGCACTGAGCGCAGGGAACAATCCCGCGCCCCTGTGGACCGAAGCCAGGAACGCTACCAACGGGACCATCTCATCGCTTGTAGAATATGCACTTTCTGGTACTGACGATTCGCGGCCGGATGGATGATTCGCTTGTTTTTGGGGATAATGCTTTATCGCTTGATGAAAGTATGAAAATTAACATTATAATACGAATATAAATATATTTCCGCTTACTTTTATTAATTATAATTTATTTGGCATAAGGACGGGTGTGAGTAAAGCGTAAACAATTTTTTAGAAGATAAATAAGTTGTAATTTGGAAAAAAATAAGCGATCAGGGTGCGCGATACATTTTTTGTATACATTGATAACGCAGAGAATCAAGAGCTAAATAAGCATTGAAATCATCTAAAAGCCTCGCGCGTTCCGTCGGGTGAAGTCACGCGCGAGTCGTGCTCAGATTGCTTTTTCCCTCGAAGCCTTCGTTTCGGCTTGGCCGCACATGAACGAGTTCGGCGTCCATGGATTGGTGTAGCTGCCGAAGGCGCGGTCGGGAAACTTCGGCGCGCTCGGCTCTTTCCGAAGATGTCCGAGCGTCGCTCGCTCACGGACACGCGCTACTATGATTGTGTGATGGGCGCGTAAGAGACTAGAGAGGGGATAACTTTTGCGCGCGATCTGGCTATATATCACTTTGCATCTCTCTCGCACGCAGCCTACTTCTCAAGTATCATGCTGCCTTATGCACAGTCCACTTCTCATTATTTACTTGTTCCGTCTCTGTCACACGCAGTTCACTTCTCGAGGTCTTATCAATCGTGGCGCCAACCCTGTTTGACCACATTTTTGTAGCCACCAAGGAGATTAGAGTAAAGGAATCCAACCTCCCTATCCTAGCCTGTATGTACGAAGTTCTTTCAATCGGTCGCAGAGATGTAGTGCTCAGTTCCGCCGCAGGCGTCGCGTGTGTTCTCCAGAGCCCATAATATATAGCAATAAAAAACTGCAAAAGGTCCGAGCTCCGCCTCAACGACCAATCACAAAACTGGAGTGATCGTGTTTCTCTCTCGTACTCACTTGGAACAGTCATGGTGCGTTCTCTCTCTCACACCCGAACGATAATACACCCAAGTGGGGATTCCTTCAATTATAATATATAATAATATTGTGTACATATATATAATAAATAAAATATAAATAATATCAATGAAACAACTCGTGCTGTTTTATTCACATAGGCTTATTATATAATAAGCACATCGGATATAATAATTATATGATAAGTATAACATGAGTTATTTTATTATGGAAACTTATGATTTGCCTGTTATGTTTAAAAATATAGCTAATTATAATGAAACGCGAATAAAGCGATAAATCAACTGTAATGTATCTCGTAATGTATTTATTATTCGTATGCGCGTTACTCTGTTTTCCTGTACAATAATAATAATAATAATAAATATAATAATAACATGTACAGGGTGACAATTTTAATGTGGCCATGCTTTTTTTGAGGGTCTTGCGCGAAGATTTTGGGTCTGAAAAAAATATGATTTTGAATGGTTTTTCGAGCCTTCTTCAAAAAAAAATACGGCAGATTTTTGTCTTGAAAAATGTACGCCAGAAGAAATAAGGCATTGCGAAAAAAAACGCAAAATACATTCCGAGCACATGAGATTGAAGTTTTTTAAATTCCGCATACAATGCACTCCGGAAAACTTGATTTGCGCCCGCCATCATGGTGGAAAAAATTGTTAAAAGTACGCCGTAAAGTGGCAATTTGCGTGAAACAAGCGATTTAAGTCAGACGCGATCGTGCTATGGGATGTCCTAGCTTGGTACGTTACAGCTGCAACTTCCGAATGTTCGGCTGTCACACGAAGGTGGTTGAGAATCCCTTGACCCGCGAATGAGCTAAGGGATCTGAATTTGTACCCATCCGAGTCCATTGCAGAGAATATGGTCAATTTCGAAAAAGTTCGAAAATTCCATGTACTGCAAATAATATTTTGAATAATTTGGAATTCGTTTCCAGCTCTTGGACACATCATTTTGAAAAAAAAACTTTAACACAGATTAGGGAAAATTTACAGACTTTTTCCCATTACGCGTATTATTTTTCCCACATTCATTACTGCGAGCATTGTGTGAGCGTGTGCGTGCATGAGGATGCACGAGTGCACACGCGCGTGTGCGTACTATGGACATTTGCTACGTTTCGAGCGCGCTCTGAACTCGGGTTCGGAGAGCACGCTACGCGGTTCGGTCCGAACGCACCGTCAAACGTCAAAACGCGTTATTTGACGTTTCGGATTAGTCAGCTGATATTGTCAGCTGATACCATCTTGGATATGCAGATTTAGCGCACACACGTCGAACTGTCGTCGAAAGGCCAAATTTGACGCGTGATTTGACGTTTCATCAATCGTCTGCTATTAATTTCTGACATCTTGGGCAAATGGGGAGCACGCGCGTTGAAGGTTTGCCGAAATGCACTGTTTGGCGCGTGATTTGATATTACGTGATATCGCCGGCCATGATTGTTTGCCATTTTGGATGTGCAAAATCATGATTCGAGACGGCGAGCGATTATCTCTAGAGTTATTTAACATTTCGATTCGAATAAAAATCTACAGTACGTGTCTTTGTCTTTTTTGCGTTCACAAGACGTAAATGAAAACACAACTACGTACTGGAAAAAGGTGTTTTTAATGATTAATTGAAAAATACCGAACATCGGAACAAAAACAAGTTTGGTATTTTTTTCAGACAAGTTGACCGTGCCTCTACCTGGAGCGCCGATTCGATTTCTATCTACGCAATAAATAATTAATACATGTCTGCGATGGTTCTGAAGGCGTAAACCAGTTATTCCATAATGATGATTATGGTTCTGGGGGATGGGTTCGGAAATCCCCGATATGACTGTCCCGAGCTTATTTTCGCTTTTACCTTACTTTCGGTTATTTTGCGTCAAAGGGTATCGAGACGCTCCGTGGACGGTTTCAAGCGCATTTGTTGATTGACAAAGGTAAAAGCAATGGTGATGGTGGTTCTGGGGAATTCGATACGCCACATGGACGACGATTATAAGCGCATTTATTAATAAAAATAAAAGCAATGATTGTGATGATTCTGGGGTACCTGATTGAACATGCCTGATATGACGGCATCGAGTTCTTCTCTGCTTTTACCTGTATTTCTATCATATCGCATCAAATACAATAACGAGGATTTAAGGATCATTACGGGCGCATTTCTTAATAAACAAAGATAAAAGCAATGATTGTGCGGATTCTGGGGGACCCGAATGGACATTACTAATATGACGGCGTCGAGTTCTTCTCTGCTTTTACCTTTATTTCTGTCATATTGATTCAAATACAATGACGACAATTTGAGGATGATTTCAGGCGCATTTGTTAATAAAAAAAGGTAAAAGCAATGATTGTGATGAATCTGGGGGATCCGAATGGATATTACTAATATGACGGCATTGAGTTCTTCTCTGCTTTTACCTTTATTTCTGTCATATTGCTTCAAATACTATGACGACGATTTGAGGATGATTTCAGGCGCATTTGTTAATAAAAAAAGGTAAAAGCAGTGATTGTGATGAATCTGGGCGACCCGAATGGGCATTGCTAATATGACGGCATCGAGTTCTTCTCTGCTTTTACCTTTCTTTCAGTCATACCGCATCGAATAAAATGACGAAGATTTGAGGATGATTTCAGGGGCATTTGTTAATAAAAAAAGGTAAAAGCAATGGTTGTGTCGATTCTGGGGGACCCAATTGGACAGGCCTGATATGACGGCACCGAGTTCTTCTCTGCTTTTACCTTTCTTTCTGTCATATCGCATCAAATACACTGACGACGATTTAAAGACGATTACAGGCGCATTTTTTAATAAAAAAAGATTAAAGCAATAATTGTGCTCATTCTGGGGGACCCGAATGGACATGACTAACATGACGGCATCGAGTTCTTCTCTGCTTTTACCTTTATTTCTGTCATATTGCTTCAAATACAATGACGACGATTTGACGATGATTTCAGGCGCATTTGTTAATAAAAAAGGTAAAAGCAATGACTGTGATGAATCTGGGGAACCCGAATGAATATTACTAATATGACGGCATCGAGTTCTTCTCTGCTTTTACCTTTGTTACTGTCATATTGCTTCAAATACAATGACGACGATTTGATGATGATTTCAGGCGCATTTGTTAATAAAAAAAGGTGAAAGCAATAATTGTGATGAATCTAGGGGACCCGACTGGGCATTGCTAATATGACGGCATCGAGTTCTTCTCTGCTTTTACCTTTATTTCTATCATATCGCATCGAATAAAATGACGAAGATTTGGGGATGATAACAGGTGCATTTGTTAATAAACAAAGGTAAAAGCAATGGTTGTGTTGATTCTGGGGGACCCAATTGGACAGGCCTGATATGACGGCATCGAGTTCTTCTCTGCTTTTACCTTTCTTTCTGGCATATCGCATCAAATACACTGACGCCGATTTGAAGACGATTACAGGCGCATTTGTTAATAAAAAAAGATAAAAGCAATAATTGTGCTCATTCTGGGGGACCCGAATGGACATTACTAACATGACGGCATCGAGTTCTTCTCAGCTTTTACCTTTATTTCTGTCATATTGCTTCAAATACAATGACGACGATTTGAGGATGATTCCAGGCGCATTTGTTAATAAAAAAAGGTAAAAGCAATGACTCTGATGAATCTGGGGAACCCGAATGACTATTACTAATATGACGGCATCGAATTCTTCTCTGCTTTTACCTTTGTTTCTGTCATATTGCTTCAAATACATTGACGAATTTGAGTATGATTTCAGGCGCCTTTGTTAATAAAAAAAGGTAAAAGCAATAATTGTGATGAATCTAGGGGACCCGACTGGGCATTGCTAATATAACGGTATCAAGTTCTTCTCTGCTTTTACCTTTATTTCTGTCATATTGGATCAAATAAAATGACGACGATTTAAGGATGATTACAGGCGCATTTCTTAACAAACAAAGATAAAAGCAATGATTGTGCAAATTCTGGAAGACCCGAATGGACATTGCTAATATGACGGCATCGAGTTCTTCTCTGCTTTTACCTTTATTTCTGTCGTATCGCATCAAATACAACGTCGAGGATTTGAGGATGATTACAGGCGCATTTGTTAATAAAAAAAGATAAAAGCAATAATTGTGCTCATTCTGTGGGACTCGAATGGACATTGCTAATATGACGGCATCAAGTTCTTCTCTGATTTTGCCTTTATTTCTGTCGTATCGCATCAAATACAATGACGACGATTTGAGGATGATTACAGGCGCATTTGTTAATAAAAAAGATAAAAGCAATAATTGTGCTCATTCTGGGGGACCCGAATGGACATTGCTAACATGACGGCATCGAGTTCTTCTCTGCTTTTACCTTTCTTTCTGTCATATCGCATCAAATACACTGACGACGATTCGAAGACGATTACAGGCGCATTTGTTAATAAAAAAAGATAAAAGCAATAATTGTGCTCATTCTGGGGGACCCGAATGGACATTACTAACATGACGGCATCGAGTTCTTCTCTGCTTTTACCTTTATTCCTGTCATATTGCTTCAAATACAATGACGACGATTTGAGGATGATTTCAGGCGCATTTGTTAATAAAAAAAGGTAAAAGCAATGGTTGTGTCGATTCTGGGGGACCCAATTGGACAGGCCTGATATGACGGCACCGAGTTCTTCTCTGCTTTTATCTTTCTTTCTGTCATATCGCATCAAATACACTGACGACGATTTGAAAACGATTACAGGCGCATTTGTTAATAAAAAAAGATAAAAGCAATAATTGTGCTCATTCTGGGGGACCCGAATGGACATTACTAACATGACGGCATCGAGTTCTTCTCAGCTTTTACCTTTATTTCTGTCATATTGCTTCAAATACTATGACGACGATTTGAGGATGATTTCAGGCGCATTTGTTAATAAAAAAAGGTAAAAGCAGTGATTGTGATGAATCTGGGCGACCCGAATGGGCATTGCTAATATGACGGCATCGAGTTCTTCTCTGCTTTTACCTTTCTTTCAGTCATACCGCATCGAATAAAATGACGAAGATTTGGGGATGATAACAGGCGCATTTGTTAATAAACAAAGGTAAAAGCAATGATTGTGCCGATTCTGCGGCACCCAATTGGACAGGCCTGATATGACGGCATCGATTTCTTCTCTGCTTTTACCTTTCTTTCTGTCATATCGCATCAAATACACTGACGACGATTTACAGACGATTACAGGCGCATTTTTTAATAAAAAAAGATAAAAGCAATAATTGTGCTCATTCTGGGGGACCCGAATGGACATTACTAACATGACGGCATCGAGTTCTTCTCTGCTTTTACCTTTATTTCTGTCATATTGCTTCAAATACAATGACGACGATTTGAGGATGATTTCAGGCGCATTTGTTAATAAAAAAGGTAAAAGCAATGACTGTGATGAATCTGGGGAACGCGAATGAATATTACTAATATGACGGCATCGAGTTCTTCTCTGCTTTTACCTTTGTTTCTGTCATATTGCTTCAAATACAATGACGACGATTTGATGATGATTTCAGGCGCATTTGTTAATAAAAAAAGGTGAAAGCAATAATTGTGATGAATCTAGGGGACCCGACTGGGCATTGCTAATATGACGGCATCGAGTTCTTCTCTGCTTTTACCTTTATTTCTATCATATTGCATCGAATAAAATGACGAAGATTTGGGGATGATAACAGGCGCATTTGTTAATAAACAAAGGTAAAAGCAATGGTTGTGTCGATTCTGGGGGACCCAATTGGACAGGCCTGATATGACGGCACCGAGTTCTTCTCTGCTTTTACCTTTCTTTCTGTCATATCGCATCAAATACACTGACGACGATTTGAAAACGATTACAGGCGCATTTGTTAATAAAAAAAGATAAAAGCAATCATTGTGCTCATTCTGGGGGACCCGAATGGACATTACTAACATGGCGGCATCGAGTTCTTCTCAGCTTATACCTTTATTTCTGTCATATTGCTTCAAATACAATGACGACGATTTGAGGATGATTCCAGGCGCATTTGTTAATAAAAAAAGGTAAAAGCAATGACTCTGATGAATCTGGGGAACCCGAATGACTATTACTAATATGACGGCATCGAATTCTTCTCTGATTTTACCTTTGTTTCTGTCATATTGCTTCAAATACATTGACGAAAATTTGAGTATGATTTCAGGCGCCTTTGTTAATAAAAAAAGGTAAAAGCAATAATTGTGATGAATCTGGGGGACCCGACTGGGCATTGCTAATATAACGGCATCAAGTTCTTCTCTGCTTTTACCTTTATTTCTGTCATATTGGATCAAATAAAATGACGACGATTTAAGGATGATTACAGGCGCATTTCTTAACAAACAAAGATAAAAGCAATGATTGTGCAAATTCTGGAAGACCCGAATGGACATTGCTAATATGACGGCATCGAGTTCTTCTCTGCTTTTACCTTTATTTCTGTCGTATCGCATCAAATACAACGTCGAGGATTTGAGGATGATTACAGGCGCATTTGTTAATAAAAAAAGATAAAAGCAATAATTGTGCTCATTCTGTGGGACCCGAATGGACATTGCTAATATGACGGCATCAAGTTCTTCTCTGATTTTGCCTTTATTTCTGTCGTATCGCATCAAATACAATGACGACGATTTGAGGATGATTACAGGCGCATTTGTTAATAAAAAAGATAAAAGCAATAATTGTGCTCATTCTGGGGGACCCGAATGGACATTACTAACATGACGGCATCGAGTTCTTCTCTGCTTTTACCTTTCTTTCTGTCATATCGCATCAAATACACTGACGACGATTTAAAGACGATTACAGGCGCATTTGTTAATAAAAAAAGATAAAAGCAGAGAAGAACTCGATGCCGTCATATCAGGCCTGTCCAATTGGGTCCCCCAGAATCGACACAACCATTGCTTTTACCTTTGTTTATTAACAAATGCGCCTGTTATCATCCCCAAATCTTCGTCATTTTATTCGATGCGATATGATAGAAATAAAGGTAAAAGCAGAGAAGAACTCGATGCCGTCATATTAGCAATGCCCAGTCGGGTCCCCTAGATTCATCACAATTATTGCTTTCACCTTTTTTTATTAACAAATGCGCCTGAAATCATCATCAAATCGTCGTCATTGTATTTGAAGCAATATGACAGAAACAAAGGTAAAAGCAGAGAAGAACTCGATGCCGTCATATTAGTAATATTCATTCGGGTTCCCCAGATTCATCACAGTCATTGCTTTTACCTTTTTTATTAACAAATGCGCCTGAAATCATCCTCAAATCGTCGTCATTGTATTTGAAGCAATATGACAGAAATAAAGGTAAAAACAGAGAAGAACTCGATGCGGTCATGTTAGTAATGTCCATTCGGGTCCCCCAGAATGAGCACAATTATTGCTTTTATCTTTTTTTATTAAAAAATGCGCCTGTAATCGTCTTTAAATCGTCGTCAGTGTATTTGATGCGATATGACAGAAAGAAAGGTAAAAGCAGAGAAGAACTCGATGCCGTCATATCAGGCCTGTCCAATTGGGTGCCGCAGAATCGGCACAATCATTGCTTTTACCTTTGTTTATTAACAAATGCGCCTGTTATCATCCCCAAATCTTCGTCATTGTATTTGAAGCAATATGACAGAAATAAAGGTAAAAGCAGAGAAGAACTCGATGCCGTCATGTTAGTAATGTCCATTCGGGTCCCCCAGAATGAGCACAATTATTGCTTTTATCTTTTTTTATTAAAAAATGCGCCTGTAATCGTCCTTAAATCGTCGTCAGTGTATTTGATGCGATATGACAGAAAGAAAGGTAAAAGCAGAGAAGAACTCGATGCCGTCATGTTAGTAATGTCCATTCGTGTCCCCCAGAATGAGCACAATTATTGCTTTTATCTTTTTTTATTAACAAATGCGCCTGTAATCGTCTTCAAATCGTCGTCAGTGTATTTGATGCGATATGACAGAAAGAAAGGTAAAAGCAGAGAAGAACTCGATGCCGTCATGTTAGTAATGTCCATTCGGGTCCCCCAGAATGAGCACAATTATTGCTTTTATCTTTTTTTATTAACAAATGCGCCTGTAATCCTCTTCAAATCGTCGTCAGTGTATTTGATGCGATATGACAGAAAGAAAGGTAAAAGCAGAGAAGAACTCGATGCCGTCACGTTAGCAATGTCCATTCAGGTCCCCCAGAATGAGCACAATTATTGCTTTTATCTTTTTTTATTAACAAATGCGCCTGTAATCGTCTTCAAATCGTCGTCAGTGTATTTGATGCGATATGACAGAAAGAAAGGTAAAAGCAGAGAAGAACTCGATGCCGTCACGTTAGCAATGTCCATTCGGGTCCCCCAGAATGAGCACAATTATAGCTTTTATCTTTTTTATTAACAAATGCGCCTTTAATCATCCTCAAATCGTCGTCATTGTATTTGATGTGATACGACAGAAATAAAGGCAAAATCAGAGAAGAACTTGATGCCGTCATATTAGCAATGTCCATTCGGGTCCCACAGAATGAGCACAATTATTGCTTTTATCTTTTTTTATGAACAAATGCGCCTGTATTCATCCTCAAATCCTCGACGTTGTATTTGATGCGATACGACAGAAATAAAGGTAAAAGCAGAGAAGAACTCGATGCCGTCATATTAGCAATGTCCATTCGGGTCTTCCAGAATTTGCACAATCATTGCTTTTATCTTTGTTTGTTAAGAAATGCGCCTGTAATCATCCTTAAATCGTCGTCATTTTATTTGATCCAATATGACAGAAATAAAGGTAAAAGCAGAGAAGAATTTGATGCCGTTATATTAGCAATGCCCAGTCCGGTCCCCTAGATTCATCACAATTATTGCTTTTACCTTTTTTTATTAACAAAGGCGCCTGAAATCATACTCAAATTGTCGTCAATGTATTTGAAGCAATATGACAGAAACAAAGGTAAAAGCAGAGAAGAATTCGATGCCGTCATATTAGTAATATTCATTCGTGTTCCCCAGATTCATCACAGTCATTGCTTTTACCTTTTTTATTAACAAATGCGCCTGAAATCATCCTCAAATCGTCGTCATTGTATTTGAAGCAATATGACAGAAATAAAGGTAAAAGCAGAGAAGAACTCGATGCCGTCATGTTAGTAATGTCCATTCGGGTCCCCCAGAATGAGCACAATTATTGCTTTTATCTTTTTTTATTAAAAAATGCGCCTGTAATCGTCTTTAAATCGTCGTCAGTGTATTTGATGCGATATGACAGAAAGAAAGGTAAAAGCAGAGAACTCGATGCCGTCATATCAGGCCTGTCCAATTGGGTGCCGCAGAATCGGCACAATCATTGCTTTTACCTTTGTTTATTAACAAATGCGCCTGTTATCATCCCCAAATCTTCGTCATTGTATTTGAAGCAATATGACAGAAATAAAGGTAAAAGCAGAGAAGAACTCGATGCCGTCATGTTAGTAATGTCCATTCGGGTCCCCCAGAATGAGCACAATTATTGCTTTTATCTTTTTTTATTAAAAAATGCGCCTGTAATCGTCTTTAAATCGTCGTCAGTGTATTTGATGCGATATGACAGAAAGAAAGGTAAAAGTAGAGAAGAACTCGATGCCGTCATGTTAGTAATGTCCATTCGGGTCCCCCAGAATGAGCACAATTATTGCTTTTATCTTTTTTTATTAACAAATGCGCCTGTAATCGTCTTCAAATCGTCGTCAGTGTATTTGATGCGATATGACAGAAAGAAAGGTAAAAGCAGAGAAGAACTCGATGCCGTCATGTTAGCAATGTCCATTCGGGTCCCCCAGAATGAGCACAATTATTGCTTTTATCTTTTTTATTAACAAATGCGCCTGTAATCATCCTCAAATCGTCGTCATTGTATTTGATGCGATACGACAGAAATAAAGGCAAAATCAGAGCAGAACTTGATGCCGTCATATTAGCAATGTCCATTCGGGTCCCACAGAATGAGCACAATTATTGCTTTTATCTTTTTTTATTAACAAATGCGCCTGTAATCATCCTCAAATCCTCGACGTTGTATTTGATGCGATACGACAGAAATAAAGGTAAAAGCAGAGAAGAACTCGATGCCGTCATATTAGCAATGTCCATTCGGGTCTTCCAGAATTTGCACAATCATTGCTTTTATCTTTGTTTGTTAAGAAATGCGCCTGTAATCATCCTTAAATCGTCGTCATTTTATTTGATCCAATATGACAGAAATAAAGGTAAAAGCAGAGAAGAACTTGATGCCGTTATATTAGCAATGCCCAGTCGGGTCCCCTAGATTCATCACAATTATTGCTTTTACCTTTTTTTATTAACAAAGGCGCCTGAAATCATACTCAAATTCGTCAATGTATTTGAAGCAATATGACAGAAACAAAGGTAAAAGCAGAGAAGAATTCGATGCCGTCATATTAGTAATAGTCATTCGGGTTCCCCAGATTCATCAGAGTCATTGCTTTTACCTTTTTTTATTAACAAATGCGCCTGGAATCATCCTCAAATCGTCGTCATTGTATTTGAAGCAATATGACAGAAATAAAGGTAAAAGCTGAGAAGAACTCGATGCCGTCATTTTAGTAATGTCCATTCGGGTCCCCCAGAATGAGCACAATTATTGCTTTTATCTTTTTTTATTAACAAATGCGCCTGTAATCGTCTTCAAATCGTCGTCAGTGTATTTTATGCGATATGCCAGAAAGAAAGGTAAAAGCAGAGAAGAACTCGATGCCGTCATATCAGGCCTGTCCAATTGGGTCCCCCAGAATCGACACAACCATTGCTTTTACCTTTGTTTATTAACAAATGCGCCTGTTATCATCCCCAAATCTTCGTCATTTTATTCGATGCGATATGATAGAAATAAAGGTAAAAGCAGAGAAGAACTCGATGCCGTCATATTAGCAATGCCCAGTCGGGTCCCCTAGATTCATCACAATTATTGCTTTCACCTTTTTTTATTAACAAATGCGCCTGAAATCATCATCAAATCGTAGTCATTGTATTTGAAGCAATATGACAGAAACAAAGGTAAAAGCAGAGAAGAACTCGATGCCGTCATATTAGTAATATTCATTCGGGTTCCCCAGATTCATCACAGTCATTGCTTTTACTTTTTTTATTAACAAATGCGCCTGAAATCATCCTCAAATCGTCGTCATTGTATTTGAAGCAATATGACAGAAATAAAGGTAAAAGCAGAGAAGAACTCGATGCCGTCATGTTAGTAATGTCCATTCGGGTCCCCCAGAATGAGCACAATTATTGCTTTTATCTTTTTTTATTAAAAAATGCGCCTGTAATCGTCTTTAAATCGTCGTCAGTGTATTTGATGCGATATGACAGAAAGAAAGGTAAAAGCAGAGAAGAACTCGATGCCGTCATATCAGGCCTGTCCAATTGGGTGCCGCAGAATCGGCACAATCATTGCTTTTACCTTTGTTTATTAACAAATGCGCCTGTTATCATCCCCAAATCTTCGTCATTTTATTCGATGCGGTATGACTGAAAGAAAGGTAAAAGCAGAGAAGAACTCGATGCCGTCATATTAGCAATGCCCATTCGGGTCGCCCAGATTCATCACAATCACTGCTTTTACCTTTTTTTATTAACAAATGCGCCTGAAATCATCCTCAAATCGTCGTCATAGTATTTGAAGCAATATGACAGAAATAAAGGTAAAAGCAGAGAAGAACTCAATGCCGTCATATTAGTAATATCCATTCGGATCCCCCAGATTCATCACAATCATTGCTTTTACCTTTTTTTATTAACAAATGCGCCTGAAATCATCCTCAAATTGTCGTCATTGTATTTGAATCAATATGACAGAAATAAACGTAAAAGCAGAGAAGAACTCGACGCCGTCATATTAGTAATGTCCATTCGGGTCCCCCAGAATCCGCACAATCATTGTTTTTATCTTTGTTTATTAAGAAATGCGCCCGTAATGATCCTTAAATCCTCGTTATTGTATTTGATGCGATATGATAGAAATACAGGTAAAAGCAGAGAAGAACTCGATGCCGTCATATCAGGCATGTTCAATCAGGTACCCCAGAATCATCACAATCATTGCTTTTATTTTTATTAATAAATGCGCTTATAATCGTCGTCCATGTGGCGTATCGAATTCCCCAGAACCACCATCACCATTGCTTTTACCTTTGTCAATCAACAAATGCGCTTGAAACCGTCCACGGAGCGTCTCGATACCCTTTGACGCAAAATAACCGAAAGTAAGGTAAAAGCGAAAATAAGCTCGGGACAGTCATATCGGGGATTTCCGAACCCATCCCCCAGAACCATAATCATCATTATGGAATAACTGGTTTACGCCTTCAGAACCATCGCAGACATGTATTAATTATTTATTGCGTAGATAGAAATCGAATCGGCGCTCCAGGTAGAGGCACGGTCAACTTGTCTGAAAAAAATACCAAACTTGTTTTTGTTCCGATGTTCGGTATTTTTCAATTAATCATTAAAAACACCTTTTTCCAGTACGTAGTTGTGTTTTCATTTACGTCTTGTGAACGCAAAAAAGACAAAGACACGTACTGTAGATTTTTATTCGAATCGAAATGTTAAATAACTCTAGAGATAATCGCTCGCCGTCTCGAATCATGATTTTGCACATCCAAAATGGCAAACAATCATGGCCGGCGATATCACGTAATATCAAATCACGCGCCAAACAGTGCATTTCGGCAAACCTTCAACGCGCGTGCTCCCCATTTGCCCAAGATGTCAGAAATTAATAGCAGACGATTGATGAAACGTCAAATCACGCGTCAAATTTGGCCTTTCGACGACAGTTCGACGTGTGTGCGCTAAATCTGCATATCCAAGATGGTATCAGCTGACAATATCAGCTGACTAATCCGAAACGTCAAATAACGCGTTTTGACGTTTGACGGTGCGTTCGGACCGAACCGCGTAGCGTGCTCTCCGAACCCGAGTTCAGAGCGCGCTCGAAACGTAGCAAATGTCCATAGTACGCACACGCGCGTGTGCACTCGTGCATCCTCATGCACGCACACGCTCACACAATGCTCGCAGTAATGAATGTGGGAAAAATAATACGCGTAATGGGAAAAAGTCTGTAAATTTTCCCTAATCTGTGTTAAAGTTTTTTTTTCAAAATGATGTGTCCAAGAGCTGGAAACGAATTCCAAATTATTCAAAATATTATTTGCAGTACATGGAATTTTCGAACTTTTTCGAAATTGACCATATTCTCTGCAATGGACTCGGATGGGTACAAATTCAGATCCCTTAGCTCATTCGCGGGTCAAGGGATTCTCAACCACCTTCGTGTGACAGCCGAACATTCGGAAGTTGCAGCTGTAACGTACCAAGCTAGGACATCCCATAGCACGATCGCGTCTGACTTAAATCGCTTGTTTCACGCAAATTGCCACTTTACGGCGTACTTTTAACAATTTTTTCCACCATGATGGCGGGCGCAAATCAAGTTTTCCGGAGTGCATTGTATGCGGAATTTAAAAAACTTCAATCTCATGTGCTCGGAATGTATTTTGCGTTTTTTTTCGCAATGCCTTATTTCTTCTGGCGTACATTTTTCAAGACAAAAATCTGCCGTATTTTTTTTTGAAGAAGGCTCGAAAAACCATTCAAAATCATATTTTTTTCAGACCCAAAATCTTCGCGCAAGACCCTCAAAAAAAGCATGGCCACATTAAAATTGTCACCCTGTACATGCAAGAAACCGGGCGAATGCGGGAATGTTGGCTCTACATGCTGGGTGCAACACGTGCTTATTATATGTATACCCATGAAAACTCGTTATTTGCTAGTTACGTTTAAAAATGAAGCTAAATATGAATTAAATTAAGCGATGAACCAACCGAACAAGCCGTCAAGCCTAATTGAACCCCAAGCGCGGCAATCACTTAAATATGAGAAGATTGTATTTATTGGAAAATGATTGTGTGGCGAAGTTGGTAGAACACTAGATAACTCTATTGAAGGTCCTGAGTTCGAGCCTCGGTAGTTTTAATATTTTTTCTTTTGCATTCGTACAGGTATCTGGTTGTACGAGCGAATTGAAGCAGTTTCAACCAATCAAAGAACTCGTCCAATGCCAAAAGAACTCGAACAAAAATAACATGGAAGAATATAACTTTTAATTTACTGCCATCAATAGTTGAAATTTGTTTTATAATTCCTACCTAGAGTGTTTACTTTTACCCTTTATCTCATTGACTCGCGAGGAATCATCTCCATTATTATACACATAGTTCGATAGCTGCTGTGCTGGTGCACACGACAGATATATTTGTGTTTGACAGGCGCACACAATTTTGCCGCCATAACACGGTCAGTTTCACCTTTTGCAGTTTTGTATTACTATATATTATGGGCTCTGGGGAACACTAGCGACGCCTGCGGCGGAACTGAGCATTACACATCTGCGACCGATTGAAAGAACTGTTTGAGGCGGGAGTGTCGACTCCTTCTCTCTAGTCTCCTTGGCAGTGTTGGAGAAATGGTCTGAAAAAGCGATGACGGCAACGACTTACACCACCTACCGCGTGGCGGCACCGCTACTGCGGCGATACGGGAAACGCGGGGAAACGCGGTGATTCGAAATAGTTTGTGGTACATTTTTTCTATAAAATTGATGAGTTATATTAATATGCTTTTATTCATAGTTGTGAAATGTCAATATATCAGTCATTTGTCGACTTGGAGCCGATCGATACTGCAAATGTTTTATTTTTATTCGGTGACATGAACGATTACATAACCATAACGCAACCTAACCCCCAATGCAACCCAACCAAATCCTAATCGCTTATTCGATTTCAAAGAGAAATATTTTTTTAAGTCACGACAAACATTTTGTTATTGTAACATGCAGGTTGCATAAATTGAACTGGCGTCTAATTTCCACGCTGCAAGCTAGTATAATGGTTGAAATTGAAAATATGTATTGTTTATTAATTTTGTTCATATTTCAACTTGAAATATGCACATTAATCCCTCACTGCAATAGACATTACGCCGGCTTCGAGCGTGAAAAAAACGTCAAATATGGCGCCATAACCTCTATTTATTTAACCGGCAAATTATAATAACAAAATATACCCCAAATGTCATTAAATATGTAAAAAAAATGTCTTCTCCTTACCAGTACGTTATCTTTTACGAGGTAACGAGTCACAATATTTTGCAGGAGCACTTTTTTCACTTTATACACACTTTATACACACGTGAAAGAAATACACCGCGAATAGAGACGTATAAAACGGAAATAAAACTCTGAGCTCACTTCGTTGTATGACCAACGCAAAACTTCACAGCGGTATCTTTGGAACAAGAGCGCTACCGTGGCTGAATTTCAAACTAGGAAATATCATCGCTTTTACATGTCACTTTTTCACCCATTCCGCCATATGCGTTCGGACTCCTTTACTCTAGTCTCCATGGCATCGTTCTTCGAAATGTTTTTCGCACACGTACTGAGACTATTTCAGTCCCGGAATAGCATCGAGCCATTTTTTGTATCGTTCGACGTTTTTGGGCACGCGAAACACGGAGCATTTCTGCTTACAATTGTTGTACCCCGTTTTACAATTGCGAACCGCGCAACCCTTAGCCATTTCGCATTTTTTTCGCAAACACTACCAAAAAAAATCACACTTATGCGTAAAGACACAATAAAAAATGTATCACGGTAAATCGCGTACAACCTTCTCGTATATGGTCGCAAATAAAGGTTATTTCGACAATCGCGCCACAAAAACATACGTAAACACCACGGGTCCATTCGCCGCTAAGAGGTAAGGGGGAAACTACTTCTCCTTGGTGGTAGCGACGCGTAGCGGCGCCTAGTGAATCGAAAAGTGAAGCCGATAAGCGTGCCTACCCCCACCACGAAAATTTAGCTTCGTTGCAAAACCTGTATATAAGACCGTGGGCGGGGCATTTTAGACACTTAAGGCAAGTTTTCATATTCTCTGCTTGCGGATGGTGAGCAGGGTGCGCCCCATGCGTGACACGGCCCTGCGGTTGGTTGCGTTTTTGGAAAAATTCTTATATTTCATAAAACATGAACTCTAGAGTGATTTTTTTAAACTCTCGAACCCTCACAAACGATTCTCAAGCGATTAAAAAAAATTGTGAAAGGTCGGTTTGTACGGATTTAAAAAAATCTGGGGGCTAATTTCACGCTAAAATTTAAATTGTTTTTTTTTGGGAAAACTATTAACTCTCAAACGATTTTTCTTTTCTCTCAAACTCTCTCAAACGATTAACATTAATTAGATTTATTTATAATCACATCGGGGGGCCAACTTCACGGAGGTGTCTTTTCCCTTACCCAGCTACCCATTCGTGTTTACGCTGCTGCGATACCGACTTGAGCGGTGATCAAGGAGACTAGAGTGAAGGAGTCGACACTCCCGCCTCAAACAGCAGAGATTAGTAGTGAGATGCACAACGCTCCCCTTTTCGGCGTGCCTTGTAAATGGCGCTAAATCGCGGCGGCGAGTTCGGGAGTATGATTTCGTGATCATCGCCTCTGTCGAGGTTGCAGATTCCCTTGTAGCCGCGCGTGTCCGTGATCACCGCTCAAGTCGGTATCGCAGTCAGCGTGAACACGAATGGTTAGCTCGGTGGGGGAAAAGTCTCTGCCCCTCACAAATCGCGCTCGCTCGACAGGCGAACGGAGCGAGGTTTTCCGTCCGATCGAGCTCGATATATATGTGTGGCCGTACTGCGGATTGGAATATGCATTAAATGAATTTCAAAGTGAAAAACATGTATCGAGATCATTGCTTTCTCTCGGTTGCCCGTTTGTGCCGAAAATGCGGGTTAAAAAACTTAACGACGAACCGCGTTGAAAAATAAAACGCCGAAATGACCGTGGAAGGTTCAAAAAGACATCTTGAGCCTTTGCCGCGATCGTTTCGACATTTTTTTTCAACAGTAAACATTATGGATAAGGGTGTATCATAAATGTTTCTCTATCTGTAATGAGCGTCGTGGCTGACAAGGGGACAGTACGGCAGTCGGATTTTTGTAATTTTTCGTACTCATGGTACGTGAAGTTCAGAACTCGAATATTAATATCCCAAAGCAGTTCGACGCTATATTCAGAAATTTTCGAGAAAATTGACTTTGAAGTTTTCGAGCGCACTCTTATCCCACAAAGATGCAACGATATTCGAACCGGGCTCGTGGCGTACCCGGTAGCGCTCGAGTCTAGTAATCGCGGGGTCGCTGGTTCGAGTCTCACTTCGAAATTTTTTTTAATTCGCATACCTCCGTCATTTAAATATCCCGATAAATTTTTGTTGTATATAATCACATATTATTATATATAATTAATATAATATATCTATATATGTTTATATATGGACAAAATCCATATATAGTTATTTATGTACAAAATTCATTATAGTTATACATAATTATATATTTTCTCATATATGATCATATATTATTTATATATAACAATAGGTGATTATTTATAAAAAAATAAATAAATAATCCCGGGATAAAAATCATAAAATCTATGCTAATTCACATATATGTAATTATAATTGTCAATGATTAATGCAAGTCTGATTTTTGATTATCTCTTGCTTGAAATTGCGAATAGGCGACGTAAAAATATCCAGTAATAATATTTACATAAACTCCCTTGTAGATTAATAGGAATATGAATAGAAGAATAAATGTTGAAATATGTGAGTTATATTCACATATTTCAACAATTATAATTACATATATGTGAATTAGCATAGATTTTATGATTTTTATCCCGGGATTATTTATTTATTTTTTTATAAATAATCACCTATTGTCATATATAAATAATATATGATCATATATGAGAAAATATATAATTATGTATAACTATAATGAATTTTGTACATAAATAACTATATATGGATTTTGTCCATATATAAACATATATAGATATATTATATTAATTATATATAATAATATGTGATTATATACAACAAAAATTTATCGGGATATTTAAATGACGGAGGTATGCGAATTAAAAAAAATGAAAAAAAAAAAAAAAAATCGAAGTGAGACTCGAACCAGCTACCCCGCGATTACTAGACTCGAGCGCTACCGGGTACGCCACGAGCCCGGTTCGAATATCGTTGCATCTTTGTGGGATAAGAGTGCGCTCGAAAACTTCAAACTCAATTTTCTCGAAAATTTCTGAATATGGCGTCGAACTGCTTTGGGATATTAATTTTCGAGCTCTGAACTTCACGTACCATGAGTACGAAAAATTACAAAAATCCGACTGCCGTACTGTCCCCTTGTGAGTTGGCAGCGTGACGGATTAACGATGCTTACGGTCCGGGTTCAAGCCCCGGTGAACCAGCTTTTTTTTTCTTTTTATATTCAGAAAAATTCGAACTTACTCTCGCTTTAGCTATTCTCGCCTGTTCAGGCATTATTTATGATATTTAATTCGTATATGCTTACTAAAAAAAACAAGACATTGCTACCGGGGATCAGTGCAGCCAGATCGCGCCTAAAAGCTACCCCCTCTCTAGTCTCTTACGCGCCCATTACACAATCATAGTAGCGCGTGTCCGTGAGCGAGCGACGCTTGGACATCTTCGGAAAGAGCCGAGCACGGTCGAAGTTTTCCACTGAACTAAAGTAATACTGGAACGCGCGCTGGCGCAGCCAGCCCGTATCGAGAGAGATAGCACGAACTGCCCCAGTCTGGGTATTCGTGTCTCTGTCTGTACAGTCCCGTCCGAAAGTTTTATCCCAGTTTCGACGTTCACGTATTACACATTCTTCATAGGAACACAATCGCTAACATTTCGTTTGCATTTCGCTCACACCAGGAACACACGTGTGTCGCACTGTTCTGTAGTTGAAAAACTTACACGCATTGCTTACTATTAATTTATTTTCCCTTTACAGTATTTAATTTATTCTATTATTGTATTTACTTACATGAAAAAGAGTCGGCACCGCATTTTTATTCAAAAACCGTTTACCACTGTTATATGTGTACGATACATTACTAAAATGATCACTGCAAATGGTAGTGTATTTGGTGGTTTCATATGTTGTTGGTATAACTTGCTTCCACTTCTCTAACAAATTCTCATTTTTCAATGGAAATCTGTAAATAATAGACATATAAGAATTAAATTTACAAGTTATGATTTATCATTTCTAATATGAGGTTATGTTTTATTCTGACGTTTATATACTTACCCAAAATACGATATATCACAAGTCGGGTTCCAAATATTGTTGCACCGTGTGACACAACATACCCTCAACATTGTAGTTTTTTTATACGGTTTACACTTTACATTCATACAAGTTTTATACGACAAGTAAACGAACTGAATGAATTTTCGAAGCACGTGACACGTACTGAACTGAGTGGACAAACTTTTTGCAGCCCATGTACCTGATGTGTGTGACGTCATGGTGCACATGCGCAAAATGGTTAGACAGAGCAAAAGATACCCATCGATGCTTCGTTGAAGCTATCTCTCTCGATACGCCGCTTCTACATGGGAGGGAATAGCCAGCGCGCATTTCAGTATTACTATAGTTCAGTGAAGTTTCTCGACCGCGCCTTCGGCGGGGTGTCAACTCTGCACCGTGCAAGTCGCCTCTGTGTCAAGTCGCCACTTCAACTCGCCGTCTGTTCAACTTGCCAAAGCGGGCAACTCGCCACAGACCCAAGTGGACACCGTAGCAGCCCGCCGTTTCCCCGACGCTCGCGTAACCCCACTCTTCAGATTCGGGCCGGGCATTTTTTGCTACCGTTTCAACTCGCACCGTGTCTCAACTCGCCACGCGCTGCGTGCTCAACTTCCATTTCCTAGCGACTGTACTTTTTCCGAATCACCCATACCCGGGAACGAGAAATATACAAGCAAAATGTTTTCACATGTACCGACTACCCGCTCTGTCAGTTCTCTCGTTTATCGACTGATTTTGAATGGAAATTTCACGAGCGGCATTTTTCTATAGCTTTATTCCTTAATAATGCCACGAACATATATGTAGTCCCCTAAAATTTTAATTCTTCCATAATTCGCGGAAAAAAGCGTCATTTTTGAGTACTTGAGAGTAACGATAAGCAATACTAAGAGAACTGAAAACTCATATAATAATCGTGTGAAAGAAAAACTGGTGGCCTCGTACAGTTGGACAGATTTTCGTTGCCGTTGAATACAGGATTATGATCTTCAAGAGGATGTTTAATTTTGTTCTGAATTTCATTTCTTGTGGCTCTTGATTTATTCTTAAAAATCATTGTGCAAAGTCTACATTTTATAATCAACTTTTTAATCATCAAAAATATCGATGAAAAAATCATATGCATTTACAAGAAATTAATATCATAAAACGATTCCTTTCATTACAGATTTAAACGTCCACATTATTATTATCCATGTTGTTCAAACACTTAATGCCTCAGAACAGTGCATGTCGGATATATTTATTTTTCATTAATGTGTGACATATCGTCTACTATATATGAAAAAATTGAATCATCGTATAACATGAATACGCTGTGTTGAAAAGCGCAGAATCATTAAGGGTGGGGGGTAAGGATAATTTGCTACAAAAAAGCATATTTTCGATATTGTTTGTTGACGACACTGTTTATATATATTTATTTATATAATTAGTATAAAATAAAAGGACATTTGAAGAATATTCTGTGAAATTTTCGTTAACAATTGTGCAGAAATAAGCCAGTGACAGCAAATATTCTCAGACGCCACAAAAAAAAAGTTACATTGCGGTGAACTGCATAACTCACCACTGGATAATCCGAAAAAAAATCCAAGAAGATTGTATTAGTTAATAAGTTTCTTGAGGTAACGCTGTCGCGTTTTTATTTTTATTTTTTTTATTTTCAATTTTTAGTCACACCTAGAAGACAAAATAGCGATTTTTCATTTAAAAAATTGGAACCTATATTATTGCAAAATGAATTAAAATGATGAAAAAAAACTCGTCAGCGTTACCTCAAGAAACTTATTAACTAATACAATCTTCTTGAAGTTTTTTTTTCGGATGATCCAATGATGAGTTATGCAGTTCACTGCAATTTTTTGGAGGTGTCTGCAAAGATGTGCTCTCAATGGCTCATTTCTGCGTAATTGTTAATGACAATTTTACAGAATATTCTTCAAATGTCCTTTTATTATATACTTCTTACACAAATAAATACATATCAGCTGTGTCGTAAAAAAAAATTATCCTAAATATGCTTTTTTTCGTAGCGAAATAGCCTTACCCCCCCCCCCCCCGCCCTTGCCCTTAACACGTCTGGCCACCCTGGCCACTCGAAAAATGGGCATTATTTTTTAAAAGTCATAAACTCAACAGTATAAAACAATATATGTTAATTTTTTAACCTAAGGTAAGAGACAGCTTTGAAAATGCCTCAAATAAATTTTATTTTAAAGTATTATAGGACGAATATTATTGTAAGATGAATTTCCGTTTCAGGCAAACAACGAAAAAGCATCTTCGTTGACAGAATCATGAAGAAAAAAGTTTATTTTTCATGTTGCCAAGTAACGAAGTAACTTGGCTCGGATCAGTACAGTAAATACTGAAGCGAAGGAACGGATTTATAAATAAAAGGATCATTGTCGAATTTTTGTCAATACTTGTGGTTTTATTTATTTAACTCTTTAAAAGAATGCACAGCCGTCTCGGATTTTTTTATGCTACGATTCACATCCTACATTAATAACTGTTCAATAGCCGGGTAAGTAGGGAAAAATTGCCCTCGCATTTTTTCCAGCGAAATTTGGAGTGTATTCTGAGGTGTCAAAAAAACGAATTTTCTGAAAATGTCATCCCCGTCAGCGCAATGGTTTTAGAAAAATGAATTTTTTTTAAATATAAAAAAATTCCGGAAACGGTTCAGTGGATCGATTTGATTTTTTTTTGGTGCTTGTTCCAATCAAACGTGTTACGAAATAAAATTATAGAACATCTTGCGAAAGATTAAGGTTTAAAAAAATGTTCCTTCTTTTATTTTATTTTTACTATAATCCACTTGGGGTGCAATAACGAAATTTTTTTCATATAATTTTTGAGCACCTTATTAGATTATATAATTTTTTCAAAATGATCGGTTTGGTACGTCACAGTGAAAAAAAAAGAAACACACTTTATTGATATATTTCCGTTATATATCTATATAACGAAAATATATCAATAAAGTGTGTTTCTTTTTTGTTCACTGTGGCGTACCAAACCGATCATTTAGTCACATATCAGACTTTATTGATATATTTTAGTTATATATCTATATAACTAAAATATATCAATAGTTTCTTTTTTTTCACTGCGGCGTACCAAACCGATCGTTTTAAAAAAAATTATATAATCTAATAAGGTGCCCAAAGATTATATGAAAAAAATTTCATTATTGTACCCCAAGTGGATTATAGTAAAAAATAATAAAACAAGGAACATTATTTTTTTTTCAAATCTTAATCTTTCGCAAAATGTTCTCTAATTGTATTTCGTGACACGTTTGATTGGAACAACTACCAAAAAAAATCAAATCGATCCACTTAACCGTTTCCGGAATATTTTATAATTAAAAAAAAATCATTCTTCTAAAACCATTGCGTTGACGGGGATGAAAGGCCATAGCCGGGTAAGTAGGGAAAAATTGCCCTCGCATTTTTTCCAGCGAAATTTGGAGTATCTTCTGAGGTATAAAAAAAAACAAATTTTCTGAAAATGTCATCCCTGTCAACGCAATGGTTTTAGAAAAATGATTTTTGTTTGAATATAAAAAAATTCCGGAAACGATTCAGCGGATCGATTTGATTTTTTTTTTTTGATATTTGTTCCAATCAAACGTGTTACGAAATAAAATTATAGAACATATTGCGAAAGATTAAGCTTTGAAAAAAAAAATAATATTCCTTGATTTATTATTTTTTACTATAATCCACTTGGGGTACAATAACGACATTTTTTTCATATAATCTTTGGGCACCTTGTGAGATTATATAATTTTTTCAAAATAATCGGTTTGGTACGCCACAGTGAAAAAAAAAGAAACACACTTTATTGATATATTTTAGTTATATAGATATATAACGAAAATATATCAATAGTGTTTCTTTTTTTTTCACTGTGGCGTACCAAACCGATCATTTTGAAAAAAATTATATAATCTCACAAGGTGCCCAAAGATTATATGAAAAAAATGTCGTTATTGTACCCCAAGTGGATTATAGTAAAAAATAATAAATCAAGGAATATTATTTTTTTTTTCAAATCTTAATCTTTCGCAATATGTTCTATAATTTTATTTCGTAACACGTTTGATTGGAACAAATACCAAAAAAAAAAAAATCAAATCGATCCGCTGAATCGTTTCCGGAATTTTTTTATATTCAAACAAAAATCATTTTTCTAAAACCATTGCGTTGACAGGGATGACATTTTCAGAAAATTTGTTTTTTTTTATACCTCAGAAGATACTCCAAATTTCGCTGGAAAAAATGCGAGGGCAATTTTTCCCTACTTACCCGGCTATGGCCTTTCATCCCCGTCAACGCAATGGTTTTAGAAGAATGATTTTTTTTTAATTATAAAATATTCCGGAAACGGTTAAGTGGATCGATTTGATTTTTTTTGGTAGTTGTTCCAATCAAACGTGTCACGAAATACAATTAGAGAACATTTTGCGAAAGATTAAGATTTGAAAAAAAAATAATGTTCCTTGTTTTATTATTTTTTACTATAATCCACTTGGGGTACAATAATGAAATTTTTTTCATATAATCTTTGGGCACCTTATTAGATTATATAATTTTTTTAAAACGATCGGTTTGGTACGCCGCAGTGAAAAAAAAGAAACTATTGATATATTTTAGTTATATAGATATATAACTAAAATATATCAATAAAGTCTGATATGTGACTAAATGATCGGTTTGGTACGCCACAGTGAACAAAAAAGAAACACACTTTATTGATATATTTTAGTTATATAGATATATAACGGAAATATATCAATAAAGTGTGTTTCTTTTTTTTTCACTGTGACGTACCAAACCGATCATTTTGAAAAAATTATATAATCTAATAAGGTGCTCAAAAATTATATGAAAAAAATTTCGTTATTGCACCCCAAGTGGATTATAGTAAAAATAAAATAAAAGAAGGAACATTTTTTTAAACCTTAATCTTTCGCAAGATGTTCTATAATTTTATTTCGTAACACGTTTGATTGGAACAAGCACCAAAAAAAAATCAAATCGATCCACTGAACCGTTTCCGGAATTTTTTTATATTTAAAAAAAATTCATTTTTCTAAAACCATTGCGCTGACGGGGATGACATTTTCAGAAAATTCGTTTTTTTGACACCTCAGAATACACTCCAAATTTCGCTGGAAAAAATGCGAGGGCAATTTTTCCCTACTTACCCGGCTATTGAACAGTTATTAATGTAGGATGTGAATCGTAGCATAAAAAAATCCGAGACGGCTGTGCATTCTTTTAAAGAGTTAAATAAATAAAACCACAAGTATTGACAAAAATTCGACAATGATCCTTTTATTTATAAATCCGTTCCTTCGCTTCAGTATTTACTGTACTGATCCGAGCCAAGTTACTTCGTTACTTGGCAACATGAAAAATAAACTTTTTTCTTCATGATTCTGTCAACGAAGATGCTTTTTCGTTGTTTGCCTGAAACGGAAATTCATCTTACAATAATATTCGTCCTATAATACTTTAAAATAAAATTTATTTGAGGCATTTTCAAAGCTGTCTCTTACCTTAGGTTAAAAAATTAACATATATTGTTTTATACTGTTGAGTTTATGACTTTTAAAAAATAATGCCCATTTTTCGAGTGGCCAGGGTGGCCAGACGTGTTAAGGGCAAGGGCGGGGGGGGGGGGGGGTAAGGCTATTTCGCTACGAAAAAAAGCATATTTAGGATAATTTTTTTTTACGACACAGCTGATATGTATTTATTTGTGTAAGAAGTATATAATAAAAGGACATTTGAAGAATATTCTGTAAAATTGTCATTAACAATTACGCAGAAATGAGCCATTGAGAGCACATCTTTGCAGACACCTCCAAAAAATTGCAGTGAACTGCATAACTCATCATTGGATCATCCGAAAAAAAAACTTCAAGAAGATTGTATTAGTTAATAAGTTTCTTGAGGTAACGCTGACGAGTTTTTTTTCATCATTTTAATTCATTTTGCAATAATATAGGTTCCAATTTTTTAAATGAAAAATCGCTATTTTGTCTTCTAGGTGTGACTAAAAATTGAAAATAAAAAAAATAAAAATAAAAACGCGACAGCGTTACCTCAAGAAACTTATTAACTAATACAATCTTCTTGGATTTTTTTTCGGATTATCCAGTGGTGAGTTATGCAGTTCACCGCAATGTAACTTTTTTTTTGTGGCGTCTGAGAATATTTGCTGTCACTGGCTTATTTCTGCACAATTGTTAACGAAAATTTCACAGAATATTCTTCAAATGTCCTTTTATTTTATACTAATTATATAAATAAATATATATAAACAGTGTCGTCAACAAACAATATCGAAAATATGCTTTTTTGTAGCAAATTATCCTTACCCCCCACCCTTAATGATTCTGCGCTTTTCAACACAGCGTATTCATGTTATACGATGATTCAATTTTTTCATATATAGTAGACGATATGTCACACATTAATGAAAAATAAATATATCCGACATGCACTGTTCTGAGGCATTAAGTGTTTGAACAACATGGATAATAATAATGTGGACGTTTAAATCTGTAATGAAAGGAATCGTTTTATGATATTAATTTCTTGTAAATGCATATGATTTTTTCATCGATATTTTTGATGATTAAAAAGTTGATTATAAAATGTAGACTTTGCACAATGATTTTTAAGAATAAATCAAGAGCCACAAGAAATGAAATTCAGAACAAAATTAAACATCCTCTTGAAGATCATAATCCTGTATTCAACGGCAACGAAAATCTGTCCAACTGTACGAGGCCACCAGTTTTTCTTTCACACGATTATTATATGAGTTTTCAGTTCTCTTAGTATTGCTTATCGTTACTCTCAAGTACTCAAAAATGACGCTTTTTTCCGCGAATTATGGAAGAATTAAAATTTTAGGAGACTACATATATGTTCGTGGCATTATTAAGGAATAAAGCTATAGAAAAATGCCGCTCGTGAAATTTCCATTCAAAATCAGTCGATAAACGAGAGAACTGACAGAGCGGGTAGTCGGTACATGTGAAAACATTTTGCTTGTATATTTCTCGTTCCCGGGTATGGGTGATTCGGAAAAAGTACAGTCGCTAGGAAATGGAAGTTGAGCACGCAGCGCGTGGCGAGTTGAGACACGGTGCGAGTTGAAACGGTAGCAAAAAATGCCCGGCCCGAATCTGAAGAGTGGGGTTACGCGAGCGTCGGGGAAACGGCGGGCTGCTACGGTGTCCACTTGGGTCTGTGGCGAGTTGCCCGCTTTGGCAAGTTGAACAGACGGCGAGTTGAAGTGGCGACTTGACACAGAGGCGACTTGCACGGTGCAGAGTTGACACCCCGCCGCGCCTTCGGCAGCTACACCAATACATGGACGCTGAGCACGTTCATGTGCGGCCAAGACGAAACGAAGGCTTCGAGGGAAAAAGCAATATGAGCACGACTCGCGCGTGACGTCACCCGACGTCACGCGCGAGGCTTTTAGATGAGTTCAATGCGTATTTAGCTCTTGATTCTCTGCGTTATTTATGTATACAAAAAAATGTATCACGCACTCTGATCGCTTATTTTTTTAGTGTATACGTTAATTTAAATATAATAATAGATCTAAATTACAACTTATTTATCTTATATGAAATTGTTTACGCTTTACTCCCACCCGTTCTTATGCCAAATAAATTATAATTCATAAAAGTAAGCGGAAATATATTTATATTCGTATTATTATATTAATTCTCATACTTTCATCAAGCGATAAAGCATTATCCCCAAAAACAAGCCAATCATCCATTCGGCCGCGAATCGTAAGTACCAGAAAGTGCAGATATTCTACAAGCGATGAGATGGTCCCGTTGGTAGCGTTCCTGGCTTCGGTCCGCAGGGGCCCGTGGTGCACATTTTTCTCCAAATTTTTCATAATTTCTCATATTTTAGTCATATTCGAGATTTTCGGAGAAAAAATTATTTAAAACAGATTCAAGTTCTGGTCTATTTCCCAAATACACATTTTTTTTCACTGAAAATTCATGATTTCTCATTTTTTTCCGGAAATTTCTCTTTTTCTTATAACCTGAGTGAACGGCTGCGGAGATATTCGGAGAGAAGTTAAAGATGAAAGGAAATGAGATTTTCGTACAAAAAACTGATTATTATTTTTTTTCCGGAAATTTTCCGTCTTCCTATTACCTGAGTGAACGGCTGCGAAGATATTCGGAGAAAATTTAAAGATTAAAAAAATGAGATTTTCAAAAAAAAAACTTGTTCTTATTTTTTCCGGAACTTTTTCTTTTTCCTATTGAGTGAAAGGCTGCGGAGATATTCGGAGAAAAGTTATAGATGAAAAAAATGAGATTTTCGTAAAAAAAAACTGATTACATTTTTTTATCCCTCATAATTCTGAGAAATAATGAATTTCCGAAATTTTTGCAAACATTATTTTCCTTAAGGGGTAACACCACTGTAACGGCCTGCCACGAAGCGTTTTAGACAAATAATGTGGTAATTATTAAGCATATATTGAAGTATAATGCAAAAAAATGTACGGGAAAATATTACAAAATGGCGACACTGCAGCAAATTCTTCCGAGGCATGTTGAACTTAAGGTGCTCTACGGAACGTAGTATAACCAGATTAAACCAATTTTAATCTGGACAAAATAATTTTTTTAAATTAAATCTAGATGAGTGTAGCTAGTGAACCACGTAGGGGATTTTAGAAATATTGATTTTTGAGTAATTGCCGTGTATTTGACTAAAAATGTTTATTTAGACTTAATAAAACAAAATTCTTTTTTTTAGATTAAAATTGGCATAGTTATACTGCGTGCCGCAGAGGTTCGACATGCTTCGGAAGAATTGCTGCAGTGTCGCCATTTTGTAATATTTTCGGATAAAAATTTCTAGCAATATACCTAAGTATATGCTCAATAAATACCGCAAGTATTATTTATTTATCACATTTTCCTCCTCAAAAAAAAATATTAAAAAATACGCTTCCTGTAAGGCCGTTACAGTGGTGTTACTCCTTACAGTCTTCATATAATTTCCGAGATTTTCCTGTGATCGTAGTTAAAATGATGAAATATTCGGAAAAATTCGGAGAAATTCGGAGAAACTCGGATGTTTGCGTAAAAATAATTGTCCGCAAAACTCCGAATTCTTCATATTTATTCCAATTCATAGAAAAGTTCGGAAATATTTTTCTGAAAAAAATTGCACTAGGGGCGGGGGATCGTTTCCCGCGCTCAGTGCTTTTTTTAAATTATTATTACTATTAATTCTTATTCGATTAGTTATTTTTATTAGTTATTATCATTATTTTAATTAGTTATCTTTTAGTGTCGAAAAATTTAACCCGCACTCTGACCGCTTATTTGATTAGTTTGTACGTTAATTTAAATATAATAATAAATCTAAATTACAACTTATTTATCTTCTAAAAAATTGTTTGCGCTTTACTCACACCCGTCCCTATGCCAAATACATTGTAATTCATAAAAGTAAGCGGAAATTTATTTGTATTCGTATTATTATATTCATTCTCATATACACGGAAAAAAAGAAATAGTACAAAATACAGGGGCTACACAGTTCGCATTGGACTCGAGCGATTGCACAGCGATATTACCTGAAACACAGCCTTTCACTCAATAGGAAAAAGAAAAAGTTCCGGAAAAAAATAAGAACAAGTTTTTTTTTACGAAAATCTCATTTTTTTCATCTTTAAATTTTCTCCGAATATCTTCGCAGCCGTTTACTCAGGTAATAAGAAAAAGGAAAATTTCCGGAAAAAAATAATAATAATAGTCACTTTTTTTGTTGGAGCGGTTATGTAAAACGGAGTACTTTATTTCGGATATAAAATAACGTTACAGAAAAATGATAAGAAATCGCTAGAGCGCTTGCTCGCTTCAACTGCCGGACAACGTCTGATTTGTTTCTTCGATCAAATCAGACGCTTTGCTATTTAGTTTGACTTTGACAGGTCGATTATCTCATCGGCCTGTACAGAAGGAACTGGACGCTAAGTATCAGCCGGGATTTGTAAACAATGCCGGCCGCTCGCTGAAGGCCGCTCGACGCGTGTGTTGCTCAACAGCGCGCCAAATTAACGAAGAAACTTTGTCGTCGCTTTATTCTCAACACGCCCTCTCAACACACTGGTCGGGCTCGCATATTATTTTAAAATGTCCATTCCAAGTCCTTTTAAACACTTTTGATGACCCTCTCGCGTTAGAGGTTTTGTCAAAACGTCCGCTCGCATTTCTTTCGTTGAAACATGCTCGAGCGAGAACGCTTCTGCTTGGATGGCTTCTCGCACGAAATGATGCCTGATGTCAATGTGCTTCGTGCGGGCATGAAAAACTGCATCCTTTGCAATACAGAGGGCCCCCCGATTATCGATATATAAGCACGCTTTGGCAAAATGACCTTGACCGAGCTCGCAGAGCAGGCTTCGCAAATAAATTATTTCCTTTACCGCCTCACTTAAGCTAACATACTCTGCTTCGGTGGATGATAATGCCACGGTTCTTTGCTTCTGCGATTTCCATGTTATTGCCGCGCCGCCAAGAACAAACGCGTAACCTGTATATGATCGTCGATCCAAGGTGCAGCCGCCCCAATCTGCGTCGGTATAGCCTACCAACGGTTCCTCTGTTTTTGTATATTTTAGGCTCGTTCGTAAAGTTCCAGCCAGGTAACGTAGAACACGCTTTGCGCCGAGCCAATGACACTTGCGAGGCTTGTTTACAAATTGGGCCAATCTCGCAACGGTATTCGCGATGTCAAGTCTCGTCGCTACAGAGAGATACATAAGGGCTCCTATTAGCTCTCTGTACGGATATTCTTTACCAAGTTCCTCGCTCTCGGTCTCATCGAATCGCCTATTTATTTCGCAGGGCGTTATCGCGGGATTGCACCCGCTCATACCGTATCGCTCGAGCAATCCGAGTATATATCCTCTCTGTGCAAGAGCAATACTTTCCTTACTCTGCACGATTTCAAGGCCAAGACAATATTTTGCCTCTCCGAGGTCTTTGATTTCGTACCTCTCGCGGAGGTGACGTTTCAGATCTTTGACGTGCTCTTCATTCTGCGATGCAACCAGGATGTCATCCACGTAGATCAGAACGAACAGCATGCTTCCGTCGACAGTTCTGTGAAAAAGGCACGGCTCATTGGACGTAGGCCTTAATCCCATGCTCTCAAAAGTCGCTCTAAGATTCGTGTACCATTGGCGCCCAGCTTGACGCAACCCGTAGAGAGCCTTTTTTAGTCTGCACGCGTTACCACCCCCACGGAGATCTCGCAACATTCTCTCCGCTCGATCGCGATACTCGGAATCCTTCGGTTGCCTCACGATTCGGGTTAGAATCTCATCGAGCATAGTCGGCACCTGCATTAAAACTCGTTCCTCTAACGGGCTGTTTAGGTAGGCCGTGACCACGTCGAGCTGCCAAACTTTCAACCCAAGTTGCATGGATAACGCAAGTAACAATCTCAGTGTCTCTAGCCTCGCGACAGGAGCGAAAGTCTGAAAATAATCGACACCATATTTCTGGCTATAACCTTTTGCGACTAAACGAGCTTTGCGTTTCTCTACCCTCCCGTCGGGAGCAAACTTATTAGTGAGTACGAGCCTGCATCCCACGACGTTTTCGCCGTCGCCCCTTTTTACGATATCTAACGTGTCGTATTTTAAGAGGCTCCTCACTTCTGATTCGACAGCCTCTTTCCACTCCTCGCTTTCATCGCCTTCAAGCGCATCTTTCAGGCTAACTTCCGCGACACCGGCGAATACGTCGTCCTCGAGTTCGTCAGGCTCAGGGAAGAATATCGGAGGATCGTCGTCTGATTCCGTCGCCTCTGCAGTTTCAGCGACCGACGACCGAGAAGAATAGATTTTTTGCGGTCGCCCTCTGCGACCCGAGCGCAGAATACGAGGTCTTCCGGGACCTCTCCTCTCCTCCAGATTTTGACGAAACTCCCTTCCTGGTATTTCCGCGTTTCCCCGTGGCGGAGGAGGCGAAATCTCGACTTCCGTTCGCACGATCTCCTGGATTTCTTCGCGCGGCTCCTCGAGGATTTCGGCCTCCCGCTGTTCGCGCGCTTCTCCCCGATGCGCGTCTCCGACGACTTGTATGTCGCGCGCGTATACAGTCTTTCGCGCGTTCGGCAACCACACTCGGTACCCCCTTCGATCTCGAGGATATCCTACAAAGACTCCTTCGAATGCCCTTTGCGCGAGCTTGTCTTTAGTCGGATCTTTATCGAGAACGTACACTCGCGACCCGAATTTCTCGAAGTAATCGAAGGTCGGTGGTTTTCCGAACCACCTCGCGAACGGCGTCGCGCCTTTTAACGCACTTGTTGGACACCGATTTCTTACGTGGCACGCCGTCGCCACAGCCTCCGACCAGAAGGATGTCCGCATATCCGATTGTAGCAGCAGACATCGAGCCATGTCCAGGAGCGTGCGGTTCATCCGCTCCGCGACTCCGTTCTGCTGAGGAGTATGAGGAATAGTGAGTCGTCGTTCGATGCCATGATTCGCGAGATACATGTCAAACTCCGCGTTACAATATTCTCGACCGTTGTCAGACTGAAACCGCTTTATTTTCTTTCCAGTCTGCGTTTCCATGAGATTTTTGTACAGTTTAAACGCGTCGAGTACTCCCGACTTTTGTGTCAAAAAATACACCTCGCACCATCGCGTACAGTCGTCGATAAACGTGACGAAGTAACGCGCTCGTCCCGTCGACTCTATACGAAAAGGACCGACAACATCCGAGAATACGAGTTGTAATTTTTCGACCGAAAGCGCCCGATGTTTTTCGAACGGTACTGCGGTCATCTTCCCTTTTAAACATATCTCGCATTGCGATAAATTCTCCGAACCGTCCGCAATGTCCACAGGGATAACACCTGCCCGTACGAGCTTCAATAAATCTGTCGCGTTTAAATGTCCGAGCCGCTCGTGCCACTCAAAAAGGTTCACGGGTTTCGTGTGCGCGCTCGCGCACTCAAGTTCTTCGCGCACATAATACAAATCACCTCGGCGATCAGCGACCACGGAAACCCGATCGTGCTCGTCCCTGATATACGCGTCGTTTCGACGAAAGGTGACCTCGTGCCCTCTGTCCGTAATCTTCGCGATCGAAACCAAATTCGTACGTAAATCCGGAACGAACAGAGTATCTTTAAACTGGACTAAGCGCGGACCATTGTCGCTCGCGATGGACAACCGAACCACCCCCATACCGCTCACAGGCGTCGACGCATGGCTCGCGAGGTTCAACTCCGCCAGTGTCGTTTCGCACAGTTTCTCAAAACGACCCCGATCGCCACAAAGATGCTTCGTGCATCCACTGTCAAGGATCCATGCCCTGCTTGTTCCCGCGAATGTGCGATTCGCTTCCTTGGCGCTTGGAGTCACCGTGTGACTAACCGCGTGATATGAGTCAACAACCACTGGCTTCGGTTTTTCACAATTTTCGGATTTTTTCTTTGGACAAACATTCGCCTTATGTCCGGGTGTACCGCACTTGTAGCACCTTATTCCTCCTCTCGCAGCGCCCTTCCACTTTCCTTTCTTTTCAAGATGTTGGCGCGCGTTTGTGCGATCACCGGCAGCTAGGGCAACGACTTCGGAGCGCGCGCTTTGCTTACGTGCCTCGCTCTCCTCGATAATTTTCACCTTCAGCACCTCAGCCGAGGGCAACTCGTCTCGCGACTCGATCGCGCAACGAAAATTTTCATACGAGGAAGGAAGGCTGTATAAAAGCATAATCGCGAGCAGATCCCCGTTGATTTGAATGTTCATGTCTTCCAGCTTGCTCACCGCGTCGAAAAACTTTGCCATGTGCTCTTTCACATCACCGCCATCTTCGAGACGTTGTAGCATCAACTGCTTAAGCAGCGTCGCCTTTCTTGCCGGCCCACGAGACGCGTAAATAGACTCGAGTTTGAGCCAAACGTTCCTCGATGTTTCACAGCCACGAATTTGTTTAAGTTCGGACGGCTGTATCGATAAAATAAGGTCAGCTTTCGCTTTCTTATCTTGTTTCACCCACTCGGCCCGCCCAGCGTCTCCGGATGGCACTGGCTTATTCCCGGATACATAATCCCACAAATCGTTTTTCGTGAGTAACGCTTCCACCTGCATACTCCAGGTGTCATAATTTTCCTTCGAGAGTAACTCTAGCCGCGAAGCACTCGATACCGTACTCGAGTTCATTTTTTTTTTTTTTTTTTTTTTTTCTCTTCACACAGTAGAACTACCCTGGGCCCATAACCTGTTGGAGCGGTTATGTAAAACGGAGTACTTTATTTCGGATATAAAATAACGTTACAGAAAAATGATAAGAAATCGCTAGAGCGCTTGCTCGCTTCAACTGCCGGACAACGTCTGATTTGTTTCTTCGATCAAATCAGACGCTTTGCTATTTAGTTTGACTTTGACAGGTCGATTATCTCATCGGCCTGTACAGAAGGAACTGGACGCTAAGTATCAGCCGGGATTTGTAAACAATGCCGGCCGCTCGCTGAAGGCCGCTCGACGCGTGTGTTGCTCAACAGCGCGCCAAATTAACGAAGAAACTTTGTCGTCGCTTTATTCTCAACATTTTTTTACGAAAATCTCATTTCTTTTCATCTTTAAGTTTTCTCCGAATATCTCCGCAGCCGTTCACTGAGGTCATAGGAAAAAGAGAAATGTCCGGGAAAAAAATGAGAAATCATGAATTTTCAGTGAAAAAAAAATGTGTTTTTGGGAAATAGACCAGAACTTCAATCTGTTTTAAATAATTTTTTCTCCGAAAATCTCAAATATGACTAAAATATGAGAAATTATGAAAAATTTGGAGAAAAATTTGCACTACGGGCCCCTGCGGACCGAAGCCAGGAACGCTACCAACTGTGCACTTTCTGGTATAACACTTTCTGGAATATGTGCACTTTCTGGTACTTACTTTTACTTCTTCTGGGCTTCTGGGCTTACTTTTATGAATTATAATTTATTTGGCATAAGGACGGGTGTGAGTAAAGCGTAAACAATTTCAGATAAGATAAATAAGTTGTTATTTAGATTTATTATTATATTTAAATCAACGTATAAACTAAAAAAATAAGCGATCAGAGTGCGCGATACATTTTTTTGTATACTTTAATAACGCATAGAATCAAGAGCTAAATAAGCATTGAAATCATCTAAAAGCCTCGCGCGTTCCGTCGGGTGAAGTCACGCGCGAGTCGTGCTCAGATTGCTCTTTCCCTCGAAGCCTTCGTTTCGGCTTGGCCGCGCACAGGGGGCTGACACTCGGATAAATTCTCTTAAGGATGTATGGCAACTAAGTCATTTACTACTGTTCGAATTGAAACTCACTGATATTGTAAAGGAAAATATCGAGAACTTTTTGAGATTAAAAAAACAAAATTTGCCCACGTGAATGCTGAGATAGACGAATTCAAAGTTGGGTCATTTAACACGGGGAACATAGGACTGTACGTCCAAAATTCCCTTTACATTGGCAAAAAAGGTATTTCCGGAGTACTCTTTTGTAAAAAAAAACTTTTGTGCGGTATCGCTGTAATATGCATGATACGGTAAAAATAAAAAATCGACATGTGCCCATATATTTTGCGAGATATTGCGAGTTAAATGGGACCGTTTTCGTATTTCTTTAGCTCGTATGTCGTAACCACGACGTCAGGGAAAACATACATCAAATCAACAACTAAGTTTGCAGTTAAAAATTGAAAATTCTTCTTTCTGTACCGCATGTTTTACTTTGAGCTGTGGTAAATCTCCTTTTTAGCTTTAATGAATATTACAATTATTTTATTTAGTCTTTAAATGCGATTTTTGCAAACTGCATAATCAGTTCTGTAACGACTCTGCAGTAGCTGCCATACATCCTTAACAGTAACGTGTCCCCGTATTGTCGCCACGTAACTAACCCACCATGCGGCGCTTGTAGTCACCCGCATGACCGTCATTTTTTTCGTCGCGTCAACCAAGTGAATATTTCTTTTCGTTTTCTCGATCTGTCATTGTTCTGGAATAAAAAAAATCGTAGTGTGGTAAAATAATAAACAATTTTAGTGGAGCGATAAAATAAAAAATAACTTTTGTGGTTTTTGTGCTTATATTTGAGAATGCCTGCGTGCGTGGTGCTTGGCTGCAAGTCAGGTTATCAATCAAGCGAGGAAAAATTGCATTTTTTCAATGTACCAAAAGATCCAGAAGCCCTGGAATTATGGAGAAAAGCCATCGGATCCACAGACAAATCTATTAAGTCTGGTCAATCGGTGTGCGACAAGCATTTTCGGGAAAAAGATGTATGTAAAGATGTAAAGATGTAATTCTTTACATGTATCACATGTAAAGATTCATTACTAACAACAGAAAGTAATATTACTCTTCCCAAGGCATGTATCACAGATTCTCTACTAAAAGATCCATGGATACACCCAAATGAAAACTTGTACCGGTTCGTGATTTTTTTTGAAGAGCGATTTGTGGCTCATCGCAATTCAACACGTGTTTTCGAGTCTATATTGGACGACGTGTATAACTATGAAAAGCTCTCTTTTCCGTGTATAGAACACGCCGATAGTGTTCTTTTACACATAATACAATATTACGTATTGATGCGGATGTAGCAATATTCTGCACGTCTCAACGCAGAACAAAAAAAAACCATCTCGACAAGAAAAAAATCGCAAAACATTGTACAACGTGACTAATCCATTATTTAAAAAATATTAATGTTATCTGTTTATTTCGTTCAATAAATATTTTTAAATACATAATATTGCAACAAGTGTAAATATTGCAACCCTTCCTATATACACATATACTTTTAAATTCTATTCTAAACAATGAATTTTCCAGACGCGTCGAATGCAAATTATGCAGACGCTGCGCGACTGGAGTGGGGGTCATGAGGGTGACTACTAGCGCCGCATGGTGGGTTAGTTTACGTGGCGACAATAACGAGACACGGTAGACCCAGCAGTGCCAGGGGGCTGGCCGCGCATGAACGTGCTCAGCGTCCATGCATTGGTGTAGCCATGGAGCCTAGATACCAGGAGGTTCAGCGAGGCCTTTCAATTCGTCCCCAAAACGGGAACAAGAAATGATGGCGCTGGGGTGCTCCGGCACCTATATGTATATAGATATACGCTAAACATGGATGCGATCTAAGACAGATCACAGATGATGTACCTAACCCTCATTAGTATCAAGGGATAACACCACTCTAGGATTTTGGAAAGACGTTTTTTTTCCTAAAAATACTTTGGTGTCATAAAAACAATATGCAATTGGTCCTGTAGCAATGTTTTTTTAAAGGTTCAATTACCGATTTGGCCGCAGCGCCTTGGAACGCGCGCTGAGTTGCTCGTACGACTTTAAACGCGTTTTTCTCGAAACCACTTTTTTCGATCTCGGAAGACGGATTACTCGACCACCTTTGCATGCATCGATTTGAAATTTTGATAGCAGCTTCACAATTATATTCTTTATGGGAGTACGTAGCCGTTTTTTGATTAAATGTAAACTTCTTTTTATAAACAATTGACTGCTTTTTTTGGCAAAAAATCGATTTATTTCCTTCAAAGTGCGCTATTTTCGCAAAATTTGAAAGCAAATTTCTAGGTAGTCTCATAACTAATAATATATAAATTATCATTTTTTAGGTTTTTGTTTCAGGTCTTATATTTTACGAGAAAACCGTTCTCCCGTGAAGCTATATGTAAAAAAAACACGTTTTTCTAGATGGGCTGTATCGCCGCCATTCTGAGTTTGAGTTTGAGATCTTTTCTCGCTTTTGCGTTTTTTTCCCGAACCGTCATGAGGAAATTATGAATCGGCGGATATTTCGACGTTTGATGTCACGATCGGTCTGTCGTGAGGTTAGAAACTCATCCGATCACTTTAACCTCGTTGACCAATATATTACTATATATGTAGGTGCCGCTGCACCCCAGCGCCATCACTTCGGGACATTTTCGGGGACGCTTTTTTCAGCGCCTTTGCATTGCCGCTGAACCTCCTGGAGGCCTATTCTGTAACTCGTTATAACCCGGTAACGACAGTTTTCGTTATCGTTAGCTAGCGACAGCCAATTGCATGCACGTTCCAAGACGAAAGGGGGCCTCTCATTGGCTGTCGCTAGCTAACGATAACGAAAACTGTCGTTACCGAGATATTACGAGTTACAGAATAGGCCTACTGGTATCTAGGCTCCATGGGTGTAGCTGCCGAAGGCGCGGTCGGGAAACTTCGACCGTGCTCGGCTCTTTCCGAAGTTGCCTAAGCGTCGCTCGCTCACGGACACGCGCTACTATGATTGTGTGATGGGCGCGTAAGAGACTAGAGAGGGGGTAACTTTTACGCGCGATCTGGCTGCACTGATCCCCGGTAGCAATGTCTTATTTTTTTTTATTAAGCATATACGAATTAAATATCATAAATAATGCCTGAACAGGCGAGAATAACTAAAGCGAGAGTAGGTTCGAAATTTTCTGAATATAAAATGAAGAAAAAAAAGTTGGTTCACCGGGGATTGAACCCGCACCGTAAGCATCGTTAATCCGTCACGCTGTCAACTCAGCCACGACGCCCATTGCAGATATAGAAACATTTATGATACACCCTTATCCATAATGTTCACTGTTGAAAAAAAATGCCGAAACGATCACGGCAAAGGCTCAAGATTTCTTTTTGAACCTTCCACGGTCGTTTCGGCGTTTTATTTTTCAACACTGTTCGTCGTTAATTTTTTTAACCCGCATTTTCGGCATAAACGGGCAACCGAGAGAAAACAATGATCTCGATACATGTTTTTCACTTTGAAATTCATTTAATGCATATTCCAATCCTCAGTACGGCCACACATATATGTCGAGCTCGATCGGACGGAAAACCTCGCTCCGTTCGCCTGTCGAGCGAGCGCGATTTGCGAGGGGCAGAGACTTTTCCCCCACCAGCTACCCATTCGTGTTCACGCTGACTGCGATACCGACTTGAGCGGTGATCACGGACTCGCGCGGCTACAAGGGAATCTGCAACCTCGACAGAGGCGATGATCACGAAATCATACTCCCGAACTCGCCGCCGCGATTTAGCGGCATTTACGAGGCACACCGAAAGGGGGAGCGTTGTGCATCTCCCTTGTAGCTTCTTGACTACCAAAATATGGGGAAATGGACTTGTGAAGGCGGAAAAGTGTGTATTTTCGTGGATGTACTAGGTAGAAACAAACTCTATTAATATCGCAACAAAATGTGTGGAAATTCGAGCTTATGCCGCGAGACCGGAAGTCCTAGTCACAATTTCTTTTTCTCTTTCGCTAGAGCTGTAGGGTTACCTCATCTAGTGACTCTTGGGGAGTTTTTGTTTTTCCATGGTGAGATATTCGTGGCGCTGCTGTGTTCGCGTGCCAGCTGACCCGAGCCGCTACATCTACTCCCCCCCCAGTGACCTGAGCGGAGTGACAGGGAACGAATGAAACTGACTTTTTTCTCTTGTTTTCGTAGGTTTTTATCGGCCTGTCCATGCATGAGCCTTGTTGATGAGGTTCCGGTGCATATTGCAGGTTGTCATCGAGGGTGGAATTGTCTTTCACACCATACGCTGGCTTCAAACGGTCAACCGAGATGGTTTTTTCTTCTCCGTCTACGTTTACGACAAAACGTCGATCGTCCAAACGTTTGACAACTTTGTACGGTCCCGAGTACGGGGCTTCGAGTGGCGGTTTTATCGGACTTCTCCTGACGTAGACGTGTGTGGCTTCGTAGAGATCCTTCAGGATAAATATTCTAGCCTTGTTGTGATGTGCTGTGGGTGTTGGTCGTATCGCTCGGATGTACTCTCGGTACTTGTCGATGAAAATTTGAGGCTCCACAGCTGCGTCGCGACTGATAAAAAATTCGCCAGGTAATCTTATTGTCGTTCCATATATCATCTCAGCACAAGATGCATTTAAGTCCTCCTTGAAGGATGTTCGCAGTCCCAGTAGAACTGTCGGCATGAGTTGTGTCCATTTTATCTGATTATTGCAAGTTAGTGCCGTTTTCAATGTCCTGTGCCACCTTTCGACAAGTCCATTTGCTGCTGGATGATATGGCGTCGTATGAATACGATTTGCTCCTATGAGGGGTGTCAGTGACTCGAAAAGTGATGATTCAAATTGCCGGCCTTGATCCGTTGTGATTGTGAGCGGTGTGCCAAATCGACAGATCCAGTTTTGATAGAATGCTGTGGCGACAGTATCAGCGGTCATATCCTTGATAGGAATAGCTTCTGGCCACCTTGTGTACCTATCAATGATAGTTAAGCAGTATCGAAAAGCATCGACAATGGGCAGTTCGATCAAGTCCAGGTGGATGTGGCTAAATCTGCCATCTGGTATGTCAATGTGATTCGGCGTCAGGCGATTGTGTCGGTGAATCTTTGAGCGTTGACAGGCTTCGCACTTACGAGCCCATTTCAAGATGTCCATCCTGATTCCGGGCCAGACAAATTTTTGTTTCAAAATCTTGCTCGTGCATCGTCCGCTTGGGTGTGAGAGTCCATGGATCAAGTCGAAAGCTTGGCGTCTCAAGCTCTTTGGTAAGTACGGTCTGAGGGTTCCACCGGAGATATTACAAAATATCTTTATATTCGCTTCGACTTCCAGGTGTAGAAGATTTAGTGAGCTGTTGCCCTTCAAAATTTGTCGTAGCTCCTCGTCGGTATCTTGTGCTTGTTGAATCATCTCCGCTGACAATGCACATGGCATCTCTATCTGGTTGATTTCTGCAATCCTAGAGAGTGCGTCTGCTACTACGTTGTCGCTGCCCTTGACATGGATGATCTCTGTGGAAAATTGACCGATAAAATCAAGCTGCCTCAGCTGTCGCGGTGAGACTTTATCAGAGACATTCTTGAAAGCATAAATTAGTGGTTTGTGATCAGTGCGGATGATAAATTGACGTCCATCGAGCAGGTGCTGGAAGTGTTTGATTGCTGCGAAGACAGCTAGCATTTCCCTGTCGTAGGTACTATAGTTTTTCTCGGCAGGGCTCAATTTCCTTGAGAAGAATCCGATGGGCTTCCAGGTATCATTGATGTGTTGTTCGAGAGAGGCACCGATGGCGACGTCGGACGCATTCGTTGTCAGCGTGAGAGGGACGTCTGGAGCGATGAAGTCTATGAGAGTTGTGTCGGCTATACTTTTCTTGCATAGCTCGAATGCCTTTTCCGTTTCAGCTGACCACGGAACTCAGCGTTTGTCATTTTTCCTGGAGTCTTTGAGGAAGTCATTTAGAGAGGCTTGTATATTTGCAGCGTTCCGTATGCTACGTCTGTAATAGTTGATCAACCCAAGGAATCTGCGAAGATCCGCGATGGTCTCGGGTTTTGTGTATTCCAGAATGGCCTTGACTATCTCTTCGGGCGCTTTGTAGCCGTTTTGGTTTATTTTGTAGCCCAAGAACATCACTTCATCTTTTCCGAGATGACATTTGTTGAGATTGATGGATAACCTGTTTTGTCGAAGGCGTTCGAAGACGACTTTCAAGTGTCGCTTGTGTTCCGCAGGATTGTTGGAGGCTACCAGTATATCATCTATGTAGATGGTGACAAAATCGAGATCACGGAAAATCGAGTCCATAAAACGTTGGAATGTCTGTGATGCATTTCGCAGTCCGAAAGGCATCACTAGGAACTCGAATAAGCCCACTGGCGTGATAATTGCTGTTTTTTTTATGTCTTCGTCTGCCATTCGGATTTGATGGTACGCTCGCGTCAAGTCAATCGTAGAGAAGATTGTTTTACCGTGCAAGGTTTGGAATAGGTCGTGCGTGTGGGCGATCGGGTACCGATCAGGCACGGTCTTCGCATTGAGAGCTCGGAAATCGCCGCATAACCGCCAGTCGCCTGTGGGTTTTTTCACTAGGTGTATCGGACTGGACCAGTTGCTCTTTGAAGGGCGTATCATCCCGTCTTCGAGGAGTTGCCTCAATTGGTTCCTCATGGCCTCGAATTTTTCGCCTGCCAAACGTCGAGCGCGGGCGGTTACAGGACAACCTGTTGTTTCAATGTGATGACGAGTCGCGTTGTCGTCATCCTCCGTCGGCAGCACGTTTGCGGGTTTGGTAATCTCTGAAAACTGTTTCAATAGGTGCGTATACTCGTCCTTATCGTCTACTAACGATACAGTGTGTACCTGAGCTTCGGCGATTTCCCCTGTCGTTGACAAACCGGTGTTTGAATCGATAAGCTGTTGTCCCTTGAGCTCGATTAATAGCCCGAAGTGCGCAAGGAAGTCAGCTCCAAGCAGTGCGGTGTACACATCGGCAATAATGAATGACCATTTGAAAGGCCTTCGGAGTCCTAGGTCGAGAGTCATAATGACGTTTCCATAGGTACCAATCTCGGAAGAATTTGCAGCGTAGAGTTTGCCTTCGCTCTTTGGCAGGTGTCCCCGGAATATACGGCGTGGCAGTAGTGATACCACAGATCCAGAGTCTACCAGACATTTCAGGTGCGTTTTTTTTGTCGAAAACGTGCAGACGGATTTCCCTCGTCTCTTGTAGGCTGCTGCTACCGACCGTCTCGTGTACGGGCAGCACTCCTAGTTTTCCTGTCTCGTGGCGAATGAGCAGGGCTTGACGCAGTTTCTCGAATTGTTGCCGAATTTCTCGTGGTAGTAGCATATACCGTTTGGCGGTGCGGGCGACTTGCTGCGATACCGCCCGTGAGATCTGCCCCGGCGGTAACTTGCGTCGTTGCGGATTTGAAGGCGCGCAAGAGCCTCGTCGAGTTTCGCTGCCAGGATGCCGAAGTTCTTCTCCAGACTGGCCATACGTTGATCGAGCGAATTCACGGCTGCAACCTGCACTTCACCGGACGCTTTTGACGTCGCCATGACGAACGACGCACCACACAATTCGAGAAGTTTATCCGCTTGTTCCGCTAGCCTTGTTAGGTCGAGTTCGGAGTTTCCCACCAGGAGAGCGCGAACGTTGCTGGGCATCCCCTGGATGAATCGCGTGCGTAGGAATTCCTCCGTAACCATTGTTCCTCCAAGATCACGCATCTCGCGTAGATATTGCGAGGGTTTTTTGTTGTCTAGGTGCAGCTCGTTGAGGAATTTTTGGATCTGGCGTTCTCGCGAGTCGGAAAACCTCTTGATGAGAAGATCCTTGAGCGCTGCGTAACGATCGTTATCGGGAGGATTTCGAAGGAAGTCCGAGATTTGAGACATCGCCTCGGGACTGAGCGCTTCGAAGACTAGGCCGAATTTTCGGTCGTCGCTTCGTATTTTTCGGTTTCGGAAAGTTGTTTCAATTTGCGCGAACCAAATATCCGGCAGGTTCGGAAGAAATGCTGGAAGTCGGACGTGGACTTCGTTTACGAAACGATCGTCGCCGGCTGAGTTTTCGCGGCTTGTGTTGCTCGAGGATGCTGCTTCCCCGGTTTCGTAGCTTCCTCCTTCGGCGAGGTTTTGTGCCGGCGTGTGTAACAAAGCCATGGTTGTATGATCCACGTGTTCGGTTCGCGTTGTATGCTTATCCCGTTGAATCACGTCGGGGTCACCAATGTAGAGATTCGGTCGGTGGCTCTCTACTCCTGTAGTTATCCGCTGCTTGTCCAGGTTCTGTAAGGTCGGTGAGATAGGAGGAGGCAGGAAAAGAAGGTTTTGCGTTTCGTCTCGGGTACAGTGACAGACTCATCAGTAGGGCTGTGTCACTGTACCCTGCCCTAGACGCGCTGGGTGTTAGGATCTAGGGGAGAGATGGTTTAGTTTATATTGGAACGCATGCCCCTGCGACCGCTTGTGAGAAACGCTGGAACGATGTAGCCGCGTAGCGGTGAGATGGTGGAACTAGCAGGACCGCCACAGTAGTCCCCCCAGTGACAGCGTTGTGAAGTATGCTGGAGGAGTGTGCGGATGAGGCGTTCTTGAAGCTTGAGCGGTTATGCCGTATTAGTGAGGCCATTTGAGTACGTCTGTACCGACATGCCCTCACGTGTTGGCGGCTCGTCAGCTGAGTGTGCCTGGGACCCCATTGGTTGTTGTTGCCGTGTGTGCGAGCGGAGAGCGTCGTGGCCGTGTCCTCTGCGAGGCGCGTGGTGAGCGTCGTTGCCGTGTCCTTTGAAAGGCGCGTTGAGCGAGTGGAGCGTTGTTGCCGTGTCCTCCGTGAGGCGCGTGAGTGTCGTGGAGTGTGATGTACTCTACACGTGTAGCGGCTTTGCTCGTGTGGTGACCCTTGGGCTGGCTCATTGATTGGCTGGTACTCGTTTTCGTTGGCTAGCTCGTTGATTGGCTCTACGGCTAAGTTGATGTGCTGACTCCGTTTTTGACGTTGCGTGTTCATAATCACATCGGGGTCACCAATTGTAGCTTCTTGACTACCAAAATATGGGGAAATGGACTTGTGAAGGCGGAAAAGTGTGTATTTTCGTGGATGTACTAGGTAGAAACAAACTTTATTAATATCGCAACAAAATGTGTGGAAATTCGAGCTTATGCCGCGAGACCGGAAGTCCTCGTCACAATTTCTTTTTCTCTTTCGCTAGAGCTGTAGGGTTACCTCATCTAGTGACTCTTGGGGAGTTTTTGTTTTTCCATGGTGAGATATTCGTGGCGCTGCTGTGTTCGCGTGCCAGCTGACCCGAGCCGCTACACCCTACTAATCTCTACAAACAGTTCTTTCAATCGGTCACAGAGGTGTAATGCTCACTACCGCCGCAGGCGTCGCTAGCGTTCCCCAGAGCCCATAATATATAGTAATGCAAAACTGCAAAAGGTGAAACTGACCGTGTTATGGCGGCAGAATTGTGTGCGCCTGTCAAACACAAATATATCTGTCGTGTGCACCAGCACAGCAGCTGTCGAACTATGTGTATAATAATGGAGATGACTCCTCGCGAGTCAATGAGATAAAGGGTAAAAGTAAACACTCTAGGTAGGAATTATAAAACAAATTTCAACTATTGATGGCAGTAAATTAAAAGTTATATTCTTCCATGTTATTTTTGTTCGATTTCTTTTGGCATTGGACGAGTTCTTTGATTGGTTGAAACTGCTTCAATTCGTTCGTACAACCAGATACCTGTACGAATGCAAAAGAAAAAATATTAAAACTACCGAGGCTCGAACTCAGGACCTTCAATAGAGTAATCTAGCGTTCTACCAACTTCGCCACACAATCATTTGCCAATAAATACAATCTTCTCATATTTAAGTGATTGCCGCGCTTGGGGTTCAATTTGGCTTGACGGCTTGTTCGGTTGGTTCATCGCTTAATTTAATTCATATTTAGCTTCATTTTTAAACGTAACTAGCAAATAACGAGTTTTCATGGGTATACATATAATACGCAGGTGTTGAAAAGACAACCCCAGCATGTAGAGCCAACATCCCCGCATTCGCCCGGTTTCTTGCATGTACATGTTATTATTATTTATTATTATTATTATTATTATACAGGAAAACAGAGTAACGCGCATCCGAATAATAAATACATTACGAGATACATTACAGTTGGTTTATCGCTTTATTCGCGTTTCATTATAATTAGCTATATTTTTAAACATAACAGGCAAATCATAATTTTCCATAATAAAATAACTCGTGTTGTACTTATTATATAATTATTATATCTGATGTGCTTATTATATAATAAGCCTATGTGAATAAACAACACGAGTTGTTTCATTAATATTATTTATATTTTATTTATTATATATATGTACACAATATTATTATATATTATAATTGAAGGAATCCCCACTTGGGTGTATTATCGTTCGGGTGTGCGAGAGAGAACGCACCATGACTGTTCCAAGTGAGTACGAGAGAGAAACACGATCACTCCAGTTTTGTGATTGGTCGTTGAGGCGGAGCTCGGACCTTATGCAGTTTTTTATTACTGTATATTATGGGCTCTGGGGAACACTAGCGACGCCTGCGGCGGAACTGAGCACTACATCTCTGCGACCGATTGAAAGAACTTCGTACATACAGGCTAGGATAGGGAGTTTGGACTCCTTTACTCTAGTCTCCTTGGTGGTGATCACGGACTCGCGCGGCTACAAGGGAATCTGCAACCTCAACAGAGGCCATGATCACGAAATCATATTACCGAACTCGCTGCCGCGATTTAGCGCCATTTCCGAGGCACGCCGTAAAGGGGAGCGTTGTGCATCGCCTTACTAATCTCTGGTTGAAAGGCCGAGTGTGTTGGCCCCCTGTATCTAGTCTCCATGGCAAGGAGACTATCTCCTTGCTCCATGGTTAGAAGCATTGAGGGATTCCTTTCAGGAACCTGAATATTTAATTAGATGATTTTCGTCGGTGATCAAGTAAAAATACATCTCAGTATACTGGTACAATTTCAAGCCAAGTTACCGAACTTTCAATGAAAAATTACGACTTAGAAATTATCTTATTAGTACGGCACTTTATGGAGATCACACGCTGGCCACAATTCTAGTCCGACCTTCGAATAAGAAACCCGGCAATAAGAAACTTTCCCCAGTTTCTCACTCGAGTGCTTCGTCCACTCCGACTCGAACTCCGAGCTCGAGAATTTTGTGCGCGGAACCTCTGGTTAAGAAACTAGCCTGGGAGAGATTATTCGGGCAAAATAGAGTGAACGTTGTATCGTAAATTGATGTGTGCATGCGTGCGTGAGTATATGCTTGTGCGTGTGTGAATGTAACAAAAAATCTACAAGTTTATTAGAAATTTTTTGTATTCATTACAAAGATACATATATGTGTTAACTTCATATAAAATGTACTACAGTCTGATCTCTTACGCTTCATTACAGTTTCATTTTATGACAGTTAATAGTAATTCAGATACAGTAGTACACAATAATATTCAATAGTATGTATATTAACGTGAAACAAAAATTCGCTAAATAAATGTCCACGCGCAGTTGAAAATGTTTTTGCACGGGCGATGTGAATACTAAATTGCAACTCGTTCGAGCGAGTTTCTTTTTGAGAGGATCGCATGCGGAAAAGAGTAAGAGAGACAGACAGAGGTAGTGAGCGCGGAGCGCGCGCCTGGTGGGGGTATGCGATATATAAGAAAAACTCTTCCCCTTGCGGGCTTTTGGTTGCATATTCGGAGGTCGGACTGTATGTAATAATTTATACACTTAATCACGCCAGCTGCCTCATATTAACTCCTTAACAAGTGTAAAGACTGGAGCCTGAATTAGAAGGTCCGAAAAATCTTTTTTTTCAATTGCTTAAATCAATAAACTATTCAAGAATATATTTACAAAGTTACAAAGGCCAATTGTGAATATTTTCGAAGATACAAGGCCAAAAGCAGAGAAGCGTCAAGGTGTGTGAGTGCTGGTGTTTGATATTACCTCCTATTGAAAACTTTGAAGCGCGTTATCTCCAGTTTTCATTTTCACGATTTTTCCAAATTATCGGGCGTGATAGCAAAAAAAAGTAAACGACCTATTGTATCATACCAAAGTTGATTTTCTTTAGTATAAAAATCTCTTCTAAGTGAACTAAACAAGTCGTTGAAAAAGTATTTTTAAATAATTTTTATAGCACGTTGAAGTGTTTTTTTTCAACACATTTTTTTTCAAACCTGAGAAAAGTTAGAATTTCACGATTTGTTCAGCTTTTTCTTGGTTCTCCGAGAAGAAAAATATATGACAATTGAACATTTTATTGGTTATTTTGTTTCAGTCAAGAATTACGAGCTGCATCTTTCCCGCCGATTCGGGACTGCAGTGACAAGACGCTCATGGAATAGGCTGATAAATCTGCAGGCATTTATTGTTTCATATTCAACTTTTTTTATACATTTCAAATACACATGAAAGGATACCTCAATGTTTAAGGCCTTAAGCCACAGTAACGGGTATAAAATCATGTGTGAATTTAACAATTTTTTTTCGTATGAAAAAGTGATTCACTCATAAAATTAATTACACATCTATTTAGTATGAATATCAAGCTGTTAGAAAATATATATATGTTTTTTCGATGTACAAAATGGCCGACTACTAATATCTTTTTTTCTTATCGTCACATTTATCTTTTTTTTAGGCGCTCCGCGGCGTGACATTTAGCATCCACAATTTTTTACCTAGAACGTAAAACAAAAATTCTCGTCAAATTACATTACAATACCTAGAGAGTTAAGTACGGAATTTAAAAAAATGTTTGATTCAAAAGTTGTAGGTATTTGAACTTAAGGAATGAATTTCTAGTGAAAAATTTTGTTATAACTGCTCATAAAATGAAAAGTTTTCGATTAATCAGAAATTCCTTACGTATTTCTCTGCGAAATGTAATTAGGAACATAACTTTTAAAATTGAAGTAAAATGAGTGAAAATTGTTGACGTTATTTGTCACGCCAATTGGAAAAAAGCTGTTTCAAGAAGTTTCGAGTAGCCGGCCATTTTGTACATCGGAAAAAAAATTTATATATTTTCTAACAGCTTGATATTTATACTAAATAGATGTGTAATTAATTTTATAAGTGAATGACTTTTTCATACGAAAAAAACTGTTCAATTCGCACATGATTTTATACCCGTTACTGTGGCCTAAGGCCTTAAAGGGCTCACTTGTGTTTTTCGCTTCTAAAAAAAGTTCCGAAAAAACGCTTTTTGGACCTTTAATTCATGCTCCGGCCTTAATGATAAAACTTGGAAAAGTGTGACTAGCAGAAGAATTTTCGTATCTGCAACTTTTCACAGAAAATATAAAAATGACTAAATTCACTACGTTTGCGCAAAAAAAATTATTTCCGTTTATCATTGTGTATAGTGATTGATTGCGACTTTTTTTTTATTAGGTGCCACTGTTATTTACCAGTGGTTCAGAGGGCCCTGCTTATACCCCCACAAAATAAGGTCCTCCGCGAAATAATACCGTAGGGGCTGTACAAGATCATCATTGCCCCACAATTTTTTAAAAAGCGTTGTCTTAAGAATAGTTAAGTTATTTTGGGAAAATGAAATCGAAAATAACTTACCTCGACGAAGCGTTAATGCAAAAGGGTATGCGGTCCATTTATACTCGAATTTCATTATCAGCTGAATCAAAATTGGCAGCTCCCCGGCAGTATTAATAGTTAGAATTCCTTTCCATCTACTCCAGACTCGAAAACGTCGTGTGATATTGCAAAAGTGACATTGAAATGGGCGTGGAGTCGTATAAATGTCAAGTGCTCCTTCTAGGGTCAAGTTGATGTGAAATAGCTTACATCGATTCGAAGTTCCCACACGCACGGGACATTGAATCAAATTTATTAAACGTAAGTACATAGGTTGCAAATTACGACACCACATTTATCACTTTCTAGACTTTTTGTCCTGCAAATCGAAATAGGACATCTGAACAATGTCGATATTTCGAATTTATTCCAGCCTCCCAGACATTTTTCGGCATATTGCAACCGTAAGCATATTCCTATGGTAAATGTAGAGCATGGATATCGGTTTTTCGATAATATCGAAATACCGGAATATCGGACCGAAAATCGAATATTGGACACGAATGATACCGATATTTCGATATCAGAGTTGGAAACATTAAAATATCATTATAATTGTTATTTTCATTCAAATTACTTTTGTTTTTGTAACTGCGTTTAACAGCCTTGAAATATTATTACCTACATTAAATATTTCCGAAGTGTCAACCTATTTATCCGCTAATTTCAACAATCTCAATCTCGTTAATTAAAGAGACCATGCTGTTGCCCTCCTGTCACAAGCTATGCTATTTGTTTGCATTTTGGTAGCTACTACTGCGCTGACTTTTATAAAACTTCCTAATTCTGCTTGTTAACTATTTTTTTTATTTGTATATAAGTTCCTATTTGTTGTTTCTTTATTTATTTTATTTTGGATTAGATATATTTAAGAACATAGCGGAGTATGTTTAGAAGTGTATAATTCAGTCGAACTTCGATATAACGAAGATTCGTCCATGCCCTTCCGATAGACACCCGAAACCTGGATACAACGACATAATTATATACATTATGCTCTAATTGTTAATTGCTTGTAAAAAATGCTCTAATTAAGAAGATTCTTAAAAAAAATACCCCTATATTTATAATACGAATATCTTTTTTTAAAGAACATTTTAAGAAACATGACTTCGGTATAACGAAACCTCGGTATAACGAACTTCCCTTGAGAGTCGTTATACCGAGGTTCGACTGTAAATGAAGATCTCAATAAAAGACGGTGATTTTTTATTTAAAAAATGTGCTTTCACTTAGTTATACACCATTATTTCTACAACTTCCATCTTCACTTTCAAGCTTCTAACGTTTTTAATAAAGGTTTACCACAAATATAGGAGAATATCGAAATACCGGTATTCCGATATTACAACTCGTTGGTATCGAAATAATACCGCTAATAGAAAAAGCTCCGATTATCCAAGCTCTAGGTAAATGTAATATGCTACTCGTAGAACCATTACGCTTAATTTATTGTCGCATCTTTTTGCATGTTCACATGTCGTGAGCTCACTATTTTCACCGCAGAGTACGCGGAGAATAGCAGTTACAATTTAAAATTGCCAGGTAGTAACTACGGCATTGTACAAACTCGAGCCATTCTCCTATCAGAAAGAGAGTTCGAGAAGTGAATCTTCAATCTTATACTATGTTATTCTCCAAGTTGACCAGATATTAAATTATATTAATGTAACACTTTATACATCTTTAAAAATCGACGAAAAAATTGATTGAAGCTCATATCTGGCGACGAGTTTGTTGGGTTCAAGAACTACACTAACACAAATATTCGCATTGTCAAATATTCTTATGAGCATGTTTAGATTGAGTTTTCAATATTCAAATTGCAACTAACTGCGCTCTGACCTACAGGTAAAGACGACATCTATAAATATTGATCAGCGTCTAACAATAATAACTAAACCCTTGCCCTCAAATGGTGCCCTGTTGTGGACCGCTACGATAAAATCCGGTGCCATCATGGACGATACAAAAATTGTGTCTATAGCTACGCGTCACTATCAGAGCTCGTAGATGTATAACTAACGAGTGAAGTATTTCTATTGTGGGTGGGCACTGCACTTAAAGTGCTCGATGGGATAGCGGAGGGTGTAGCATATTCTTGTTGGGTCTGAGAATGATGCGTCCTTCGAGAATAACCTTTCGTCCTCTGCCTCGATTGTGCCACGGAAAGCAGCCTCTTTAATGGTAGATTCGATGAATCTTTTGCGTCTGTGATTTCAAATAAATAATTGACATATTGAGAAAAACATATGGATCTACTAAAATACATGACAATGAGCTTTTAATTCTTAGGTGTTGAACCTCTTTGTTTGTTTTGCATGAGTAAACGAGCCATCTCTATATCGGCTTTGTCTTCAGCGGTCAATACTGCGTCAAGCCCACTTTTTTTCAGATGTGACGGATCTGACGTTTGCGCCTGCTGGAGTTGTTTTTTTCGTGCCTGAAAATGAAATTCACATTAAGGTAATCCTATCGCTTCGCACTAGTCACAACACTGATAATACTTGAGATTTGTACAATTTATATTATAAACATATGCCAAAAAAATCATTTGTAATAAATAAAATTTTCCATTTGTAAACTGTTTAATGATGGTTCCCATTTAATTATAAAAATGAAAAAAAAAAAAATAGTTATTCCAACGATTCGCGCAGTATTTCTAGGTATGATATTTGGCAACATTGGTTCTATCTCCGTCCCATTTTGCTCAACCCGGCGAGTTTAACCTCCATGCTCTTCAACGTCAATCTGTCAAAACAATGTCAGGTGCGGGAAATATAAAGCATTGTATTCAGACCACGACTGGTAAAAAGCGTGGAAAATTTGAGTCGGCGAAATATGTCGGTTAAAAATGTAATATGTGTGAAAATTCGAATGAGTGAGATGAGGTTAGGACTACAGTCAGCTGTTGCCTTGCTGTCACGTCTCTTTATCGTGGTAAGTGGTAATAAATCCAATACCGGAAGTTCAAATTAAACTTGATATTACATAAAAATTAGGTCAATGAGCGTAATTTTTTCTGAGAGCATGGGATTACTACAAGTATTAAGGGGTAAGGACACAGTAGAATTTTCAAAAAATCGATTTTTGTCTCGCTAAAACGGTGTTTTATCAGCATAAGAATAAGTTACTATTCGATTTATAGCAAGAATTTGTTTTCACCGACTTTGAGCGTATAACGTAAGCCCACCTCTGGCACGGCCATAGAATACTTAAAACTTTAAACGCGTTCTTTTCGAAACAGCGTTTTCCAATTGGCGTGACAAATAACTTCAACAATTTCCACTCGATTTAATTCAAATTTAAAAGTTATGTTCCTAATTGCATTCCGCAGTAAAGTACGTACGGAATTTCTGATTCATCGAAAACTTTTCATTTTATAAGCAGTTTTATACGATATTTTTCGCTGAAAATTCATTCAAATACCTACAACTCAATTCATATACCTATGTCACGGTCCCACACGACTCCAATCCCTAAAACCCATTCTCACGCCCTCACATCAACCGTTACCCACAGGTCTCACCTAGACCTAATCTTCCTTCCCAGAAATCCTCACCAGAAACTAAATCTTCCTTCCCAGAAATCCTCTTCAGCAATTCTCTCTCTCTCTCTCTCATCTCTCCTGAGTCCCATTGTTCCCGAGCCCACGCGCTTCGCCATATACTCGCGCGTGGTATCCCCTCCACCTTCCTAAGGCCCCTCCACTCAACCACGCTTCCTCCTGCTGGACCAAGAGCCAGCAGTCCATCCCGAAACCTCGAACAATAACGTGCACTCCCTCGCCAAGTCGAATTAGGAATAAAGGTTCCAAATCGTAATAGTCTGTGTCTCAGTTAATCGTCTCCCGCGAAATCCCCAATCATCCGCTCGACCATCACAAATTGGCGTCAGAAGCGGGATTCGCGAAACGCCCCCCTTGCGTCTCAAAAGTTCGCGAAAAATGAACTAATAAAATTTAGCGGGCCCGTACACCCGGCTCAAAGTTTTATATAAAAAAAAAAGAAGAAAACACCTCAGACGCTCACACACACACACACACACACACACACACACACACACACACGCACGCACGCACGCACGCACGCACGCACACACACACACTCATCATTTCACCGGAGCACAAATCGATTATTTGCGGGAACTTGGTCTCGGAGATGAGACCGGGATAAAACACACATACACACGGACGAGACGAGAAACAAAAGGAACACATTCACAAACATAAAAACGGAACTAATCGATCATATATAGAAGGAAGGAAGGGAATTACCGGACCAAAGGCGCTTCTATGAAAATTGTTCTTCTCATCACGGCAATGTAAGTAATTTCGAAATTCACTTTTTCTTTCTCTAATATTTTCAAGCCCTCTCCTAAGAGCGGCAACGAAATACGTTTCTCTCCACACGTTAAGCCTACAAACTCTCGACATCCGAAAAATAAAATTTTCCAAACTCGAAATACTTTGAACAGAACAAAATTTCGACACGTTATAAATATTTGAAAAAAAAAAAAAAAAAAAAAAACGAAAACAAAACATCTCGAATCTATAAATCCCGAAAAATAAAATTTACTTATATACTATAAACATTTGAAAAAAAAAGAAAATCAAAATCGAAAACTTATCGAACTTATAATTCCCGAAAAACGAAATTTCATAAGCGACAAATATTTCGAGAAAAATAAAATTTCGTACATTACAAATGTTGAGAAAATAGAAATTGGAAAACTTTCAAACATTCAACATTTGGAAAAAAAAAATTTCATTATAATTTTTCAACACCTCGAAGGAAACAAAATGTTATACATCATAAGTATTCAAAAAAAAAAATCAGAAACGTCTCGAACCTGACAAACACAATTTTATATTTCTCGAAAAGAATATAAATTAACCGCACATTATAAACATTTTTGGAAAAAAAGGGGAAAACAGGAATTGAAAACTATTCGAATTCACAATACCCGAAAGATAAAATTTGATTAGCCTTGATTATTTCGAAACCGATATTTTTGTACACTATAAATAAATAAATAATTTTTTTTCTTCTTCTCAAACTTTCAATATTTAAAGTAAAACGAAATTTTTTTTACATCTAAAAAGGAAAGTTTCCAAGGGTCTAGGATTTGAAAATAAATTCGTTTTCTTTTGCGCAAATATTTCAAGCTTTTCATAGTCGACGATAACAACCTTACAAACATTCGGAGAAGATAGTTTTGAAAAACAATTATTTTTTCACTTTTCTAAAATACATGAATAGAACTAAACAAAATTGAGCCCGCTAGGCCACCACGGCGCCGAAACGCGCGAAACAAAAAATTATGAAAATCTAGAAGAACTCCTCACAGACCTAAGGCACAATTTTAGCACCCCGATCGAACTTTTGGATCTCGAATTGGAACTCAAAGAAATTTCACACAAATATAACGAGCCTACTGCGGAATACGCGACCCGAACACGTACAATAATGAAGCGAATTACGGATAGATTAGACGAATGTTATACACGCAACGAAGACCAACAATACCTCGCGAACAGGAAAACAGGTTAAGAAGTCAGTAACTAGGGCTTTCATTTGTGGACTTTTCGATAAAATCGGCACGACACTGATGCAACAGGGAATCCAAAATCTCGACGAAGCGATACGCGAAGCATGCAATATCGAAAGAGAGTTAAAAGCACGCCAAACGATTAATCAAAACCGAACAAGTCACGGAAATTCAAGCAAAAAACAAACAGAAACAGCTAAAGTTCAGTTCGCGGAAACCCAAAACTTACGCCCGCGAATGTTTTGCGAATATCACCAATCGCCTAACCACTCCACCATCAACTGTGACGCATTAAGATACTTAAGGGGAGAACAAAATAGGAGATTCAGTAGTCATAGATTTGGGAACGCGTCACCAAACAGACGCGGTAACTACAGAAACAACTCATACGATAGGTATCAAAATGGACGAAATTTCCAAAACGATTATAAAAACAGCTACCAGTAGGTAGCTGAGTCAAGAGGACAGCAAAATTCACGGAATGGTTACCAAAACTATTACCACAATAGGCAACAAGGCTCACAAAACAATTACCAGCGGAGAGATCAATCCCCGAATTACTACAGACAAAACAGTCGATACGATACGCATCCCAGTAGCTCACACGACAGTTCAAACGATAGACAACGCAGTCATTCGCAACCCAGATCTCGCGATAATTCGCGCGATCGAAAACTCGATAACAACGAACGAAGATCGCGGAGAATGAGTAACGAAAACCTTCACGAACTCGCAAAAATAGTAACGGAAATGGTACAAAGAAACTTAAATGCAACTTCGCGGGACAGCGTGACGCGAAGCAAACCGCAAGAGCGCTCGTCATCAAGTCACTAGAAAAGAAAACGGTGGTAATAAAGCCACAATATCGCTAGGAATCACGAAAAGACGGAAGCCACCAACAGTCATCATAAATTCGGACGACCTTAAAGAAAAAGACACGAAATTTCTCATAGATACAGGAGCTCAAATCAACTTAATTAAATCAGAAGCAATAGGAGCACACGTCGAAATCGACGCATACATCATTCACGAACTATCAGGAATCACGAGCGACACAATTTTCACTTCCGGCATGTGCATCATAAGGATTAAGGATCTTTCCGTCGAATTCCATATATTCAAGAACGATATTCCAGTAACCCAAGAGCCGTTTTGGGCGAAGAGTTTTCCAAAGAAACACCAGCCGACATTCTATACACCCAGTCGTGCATATCTTTCGGTGGCCATCAAATACCTTTCGAAACACACGAAAGAATTTCGATTCCGGCTAGATCAAAATCCGTAATCCACGTCAGGATAAAGAATACGGACCTTTCAGAAGGCTACATCCCGCAAATACATGCTGGCGAAGGATTGTACATTGGTAACGCAATTGTCACAAATCGTGATGGAACAGCGTATTTAAATGCCATTAACACTAACGAGTACACAATACACCTGCAAGTTCCAATATTGGAGTTACAACCAATTGAGGAACTGCGAACATTCGACACAACCCAAAATGATCCGAACGACATTGTTACCGATCTACATGCGGTAATCAGGTTGGTATCGACAAAAGAGGACAGATTCGAGCGATTAAAACCTCTCCTACACCTCGAGAATCTCGAGGAAAGTGAGACGGCACACGTGCTTAAACTGGCCTCACAGTACTCACACCTTTTTAGTCTGCCCGGTGAACAACTAGGATGCACAACGCTTGTGAAACATGACATTTTCACGACCGATGAGAAACCGATAAATACAAAACAATATCGCTTTCCACAAGTGCATAAACAGGAAATCCATAAACAGGTTGACGAATTATTGCAGAAATGCATAATACAACCGTCACTATCATCATTCAACTCGCCTGTTCGGATTGTCCCGAAAAAAGCAGACCGCGAAGGAAAGAAACGCTGGCGCATGGTAATCGATTTCAGAAAACTGAACGAGAAAACAATACCCGATGCGTACCTATTGCCAAACATCACCGACATCCTAGACCAGCTGGGTAGGTCCCGTTACTTCTCGGTACTGGACTTAGCGTCCGGTTTCCACCAAATCGAGATGCATCCACGCGACAAAGCGAAAACAGCCTTTTCGACTCCGAACGGTCATTACGAGTTTAATCGAATGCCGTTTGGTTTGAAAAACGCACCAGCAACCTTCTAAAGGTTAATGGATGTCGTGCTATCGGGATTACAAGGCACTGATCTGTTCGTGTATTTATACGACATTGTCATCTATGCCATTGATCTAAAGGAACACGAACACAAATTTAGCAGGCTGGCGAAAAGATTGACATACGCCGGTCTTACACTGCAAACCGACAAATGGCTCACAACCAAGATCAGAGCTGATAAAATCGATTCAGGAGTTTCCGACACCGAAAAATAAGAAGACCATCATACAGTTTCATGCCTTGGTTAATTACTATAGACGATTTATAAAAGATTTCGCAAAAATCGCTCTTCCACTAACAAGACAGTTGAAAGCCTCCCAAAAATTTGGGCGGCCCGACGAGTGTCAACATGCGTTCGACTATTTGAAGGAAAAATTGACAAGCAAACCAATCCTACGCTATCCGGATTACCAAAAAGAGTTCAAGTTGACAACGGATGCTTCAGACTACGCAATCGGTGCAGTTCTCAGTCAGCAGCACGAAAATTTCGACCACCCCGTTGCCTTCTACTCGCACACTCTCACAAAAGTGGAATTTGCGTACGACACGATGCGTAAAGAACTTTTGGCAATAGTAAAAGCGATCGAACACTTCAGGCCCTATCTCTATGGGCACCACTTCATGTTAGTAACAGATAACCGAGCACTCACATATTTAGTGAAGAAACTGAATCCACCGCAACAACTACTAAGATGGCAAGCGGCACTCGACGATTACGATTACGAAATTCAGCACAAGCCTGGAAAACTCAACGCAGTCGCAGACGCTCTGTCAAGAAACCCAATCAACGTCCTCCCGATCAGATCAAGGGAATCATCTGACGAAACGCTGCATGACATCAAGAAATCGAGAATCTCTCAACAGGGTGACAAACGAAACTTGTCAACATCGGATGAATCCTCTGGAAACCCAGCACCGGACAAAGTGATAATTTTGCCAGAAGAAGAATTTAAGGATACAAACATAGAAATAAGCAACGCCGTAAACAAAGAAGAAATTGGAGGGAGGGCACGCCCAAAAATCGACAAGACAATCGACGACAACAACTACGACTCAGAAACGTCAACAGAGGAGATGGAACTCATTGGATTCGAACAAGGACGACCACAGCTTACGAAAAGAAACAATTCTCATGACAAACTAATGTATAGGAAAACGCCTCGCAAACATGATCGCGACACGTCCGAGGACGACGTAGTAGGGCACGAAACAGCCGTGCCGACGAAAAAAGGGAAAACGACGATGATGTTCAACGAGTAAATAAGCGCAAGCGAAGAAGAAACAAATGAAATAAATAGCCCAACGTGGCATGAAGGCCAAAATACGCAAGCTCAGCGCTGCGATAATGAAATAAATAGCCCAACGCGGCACGAAGGCTAAAATACGCAAGCTCCGCGCTGCCACAAAGAAATAAATAAAGAAGAAATAAATTAAATAAGAGAAGAAATAAGCGCAAACGAAGAAGTAAAAGAGCAAAAAAAAGTAGCCGGGCGCAGCGCAGAAATAAGGAAAAAGAATCAAGCCCCGCGCTGCCACCTAGGATCCCCATTAACGCGGGTAGACACTTCGGCGAGCCGAAGTCTACCGGCAACGATACAGCATACAACGAATAGGCGATAACCATTGACGATTAAAAGGAAACTACAATGAGATGGAAGAGAATCTGACTCCCAGCTCAACTACAACCAACACTGAAGATGAAAAATCAGATAGCGCACAACAACCGAACTCGCATACCGAGCCTAACCTACCATCACCATCCCATGATGCTCGCGAAAAAAAAATGAAAAATAAACATCAAGCGGTAATAAACACAATCGTGGTAGCCCACGGAAAGATCACGGCAACTAACAGCCAACATTGACTGTTTTCAACGTGGACGTGGCAAACCACGAAAGAACCCGATTGACTAACAGTCGATGCTCACCGCTATAGAGCCTCCGAAAGGCCCCAAAAACAAAAAATGTAGTCAATCAACCACGAACATCAACAACTGCCAAATGTGAACCTGGCAGACCACGAAAAAAAAGCTGTAGATCATCCACGAACATCAACTGCCAAACACAGGCGCGGTAGACCTCAAAAACCGCATTAGAAGAATTAGAGATACTTTAGAACTCAACACATAAAAAGAAGTCGTTATCAATAAATAATAGTCACAGCATAAAGCTTCTTTACCATAAACATTTATACCAGTTAAGAAAAAAAAACTATTAATATTCGACGACTATATTAGAATATAGAACCGAAACCGGTGCAATGGTCTAGTGGTTAGCGTGCTCGCCACTAAACCAGCGGACCGGGAGGTCCCGGGTTCGAATCCCAGTCGCGTACGTTTCGTCGTGAAATGTTTTTCTTCGGCATTTCGCGACGAAATAAGACTAGTTCCACGACTGGGGGGCGAACTCGATGGCCGGCTGCATTGGTATAGGTTTTCCGCAGTTTCCCTATACCCATGACAGAAATGTCTCCCGCGAAATCCCCAATCATCCGCTCGACCATCACACCTACAACTTTTGAATAAAACAATATTTTTTAAATTCCGTACGTACTTCTTTGGATATTCTAATGTAGATTGACGAGAATTTTTGTTTTTTGTTCTAGGTAAAAAATTGTGGATGCTAAATGTCACGCTATGGAGCGCCTAAAAAAAAGATAACAAAAAATTATTAGTAGTCGGCCATTTTGTACATCGACAAAAAAAATACATATTTCCTAACAGCTTGATATTCATACTTAATAAATGTGTAATTTTATGAGAGAATCACTTTTTCATGCGAAAAAAAAACATTGTTAAATTCGCACATGATTTCATACCCGTTACTGTGGCCTAACCCCTTAAGTATGTCAATCTGGTTATTTTTGAGAATCTGACGGTTTCCCACTAGTATATACACTTTTGTAGCGACCGGAAATTGGGTTTTTGTATGTCGTCGTGGAATTCCTTCACAAAAACACGCAATTTTAATATTTTTTTTCTCCGTAATTAGGTCGATAACCGACCCTGAACATTTACAGAGACGATGATTAATATATTCAGTGAAGCTCAAAAAAAATTATGAAAATCCTATGGATTGAAGCCTGGCGATAGGATTACCTCAAGGTTCTTACGATCTGATGAACTTGTACAGTTTTGCATAACAATTAATATTAGTATAGCCAGAAGAAAAAAACGTTCTAATGCATGGCTCGATCAGTATAGGGAACCTTACGCAAAGCTCAGCGCAGATGGCGCCACGTAAACATAACGTAAACAAAAGAAGCTGTCAACACGCCCGGTACATTTTCACAGTGTCTGTCTTGTGCTAAAATTATATGAATGGACATAATGGACAATAATTACGGATATTCGACTATATCGGAATTGAAAAATCGGTTTTGACTCTTTTCCTTCGCTGTTCATCCTTTAAAGTTTCTTTTTTGGTCCGAACAAACAGGGAAGGTGTAACCCGTTTTTTCAATATTTTCCGGCTCGGTACCATGCCTGTAGAGAATGAAAATGAGCTAGGTAAGTATTATGTAATAAAATAATGCCAGAAGGTTAAAAGAATGCCAATATTTCAAATAGAATTTTTTAGGTTATGATGATTAACTACTTTACAATATACTTTTAGAAGCAAATAGCGTCAAAAATATTGTGTTTATACACTGAGCTGTTACAAATCCTTCATTTCTATAGTCTGCAGATCTAAAATGATCAGAATATAGCCTTGAATGTTTCGTGGCTGTAAAGTGCTTGCGACGTATAGCTATTTCCCATTGCTTGCAAAGTTTTTCGTTTTTAGGGAATAAATGAACGGCTTCGTTTCTGCGTCAAATTGCACAACACTGATGCATTATTTTCAATTTATTCACGACAAACGGTTTATTTGAAGAAAATTCAACAGTAGTCGTAGAAACACGGGCAAAACCAAAGAGAATCTCACTAAACGTCATGTTCTGTTTACGTTATAATACAATGTCCCCTCTAGAGGGAGAAATTGGCTGTAAGGTTGCCTATTGGCTCCGTGCGCAACACTAGCGCCGCATAACCTTCGTATTTTTATCGGCTCTGTTCAGTTCAAAATTTAGTATTTCATTTATCTTTTGGTTAATACATACAATTTAATGTTTTGTGTGCAAAATATATTGTGGATCAAGCTCCGTCCTGAATGTCTTGTTCATATCTATATCTGCTGCGTTTGCGTTCATACCTATATACGTTATCGCGCTCTCCGTTTTGTCCAAACAAAAATACCCAATCAAACCCAAACCTAAAAACTATTGCGCGTCGCCAAAAACCCCTTTAGGGTTGTCTTAAAATATTAAAAGGGAGGTCTGGGTAAAATTTCAGCAGAGGTTGGGGTTTTCCGGAACCTTACCCGAAAATTGTATATAGTATTAAAACGAGTCACGTTTTAGTTTTATATTACAACAACTGGCAGACAAACAGGCAGACGTACAGGAATACATACCCTAAACGATGCGCGCAAAGACGAGTTGGAACTATAGTCATCGCTCCACAGAACTTTTTTCAATGCTATTGTACTACTTAATCCGGACTTTTGACACCCTGCCATTTTTATATCCTTCATCCCATGTTCCAGCTTGTACATTGCATCATCGAATAATCTTCGAGAAACTTCTTTCGTTTCTGGCACAACTTGCCCGTTTTCCGTTGAATCCCATCTTCGTTCTTGTCTTCGTGCACCGCTTACTATTACATAATCCAAATTCTGAAGAAAAAAAAACACATTTTTTCGATTTTAAACAAAAAAAATAAGAAGTTATTCATTCGCAAGGTTTTTTTCACAAAAGAAGCAAGTCTCCGCCGTTTCTGAACGCGCAGGCAAAACTTTTTGGATAGTGAAATAGCATATATTCTTATCACTACTATGCACTGCAATAATGCTCAACTTTTCTGGAAAGTAGAACCAACCGCTAGTTTAAAACTAAAGGCATATAATCGCAATATTTTGTAACTCCTGGCGTAGAATTTATAAGGACATTAACGTAGTTAGTAGGCTAATCTATTTATTGAATAAAAAGATAAAAACAAAACCGCAACGATCTGTAAAATTATAGACTAAACTTCAAGATAATCGGGAATAGATTTCCGGGATTGATAAGCGTGTGGTTTTATCAGGGCATTAAATCGCGAAATTTAGGAGTATACAAAACTTATATTATTGCAAAGTGCGAGAAAAAATTCATCTGGTTGTAAAAATGCCGAAGTATATAGGTTGCATACTTGTTTATTATAAAGTCTGAATATAGTATTGGAATGAAGGTGAAAAACCAAAAAAATCACATACCGCTGGATCCGTTTTGATTTCGAAGTGATTATCACACAAATGACACTTCATGCGAAACTGGTAAAGTGGTGTGCTGTAATACATTCCAATCTTAGACTTTTCGGCGTTGTATCGCACCCCCATGCCAATGTGATTGCCACATCCGTCGCACCATATATTATACGGCATTTCAAAACGGATGATGAGAATGCCGAGATGAAGTTTTCGGGCTCGTTCACGCAATGCGTGCGTTCCTAGGAACTTGTTGAGACCACCTACCCGCGGATCGTAGTCCGGCGGGTAGTATAAGTTCGTTCCCTTACGTTCACCCATTTTTTTTCTGGAAAGCATTAAGTCATTATAAAATACAAAACGTTGAATATAGTAGAAAAAACTGACTAAGATCCAGCAGTCAGAGAACAATGCATGATCATTTTTGTCATTGAGTAAAATGTATGATCGCATCGATTTAGAAACTATAAACACCCTGATACTCTGACGGATACGGATGGGCATTTCCGTTAGTAGGCCGTAAAACTTATGCCTCTTCATACAGCAGTCTTTTGATGTTGTTTACATTCCGTTAGGCTCTTTTTATCGATTCGGTATTGTCACTCATTGTAAGTTGCCGTCCTAAGATCGTCAATTTATGCGGCGTCTTCCGATGGCAATTGCTATATGTTGGATCTTATGGAAGGAAATATCTTTAGGCAAGAAAAAAATTTACTGATTTTCATGATTTTCTTTTTAAGAACGATTTCTACATCATTTTTGAGACTTAGTGTATATTGTATTACTACTTTTGGCTGTTACATGGATTTTTTTTTATTATTAATCTTTAAAAATGACGGAGGAATGGGGCACAGTCTCCTAAACTGCATTTGCAAAACTGGCGTCCCGTATAGCTAAAAATCTAATCGACTGATTTCGATGAAATTTTGTAGAAATCTTTCTAACCCGTATGTTTTAGACATGTATGTTTTAGACATACATTTCCGGTATGTCTAAAACATACCGGAAATGTTTTTGAAAATTTTTAGATTTTTTTTTTTCAAAATGTAGCCATTTGTTCCAGCAAATTCAATCTTTTTGTTTCAAAGAGTACCATTTCATCGATTTTCAACATTTCTCACTTTCTCTTGGTTCATATTCTGTGTATGAGTATTAATGAAAGAAAAATCTTCTGTGGTTTTTTTCCAGATTAATCCTGCCGATGCTATGTCTCACGCCGTCTGACAACATCTGTTGCAACCTGATTAGAAGACGGTGCCATACCTCCACCATACCATACCATTTTTAAAACTTAATTAAAAAAAAAAATATGTAACAGCCCAAAGTAGTAATAAAACATACCCCAAGTCTCAAAAATAGTGAGGAAATCTTCCCTTTTAAAAAAAAAACTGAAAAAGCCTTTTTTTCTCGCCTAATGGACACCCAGAGTCTAGGGGGGACAACAAAGTTTAACCGGACCCACAAAAAGTATCTTGAGTAATGACCCACTTACGGTTTATGATAAACTGCAAAATGTAACTAACGATTCCTAAACTGGCTCTGCCGGTCAATGTGAAATGTGGCTATTAAACGTAAACGCAGCTATGAAAACAGTGTTTAGTCAAATAAGAGATTCCAACTCGCACATCAGAATCGAAGATCATATGTCGAGTAGCACACCGACAGGACAAGAACTCTATTTTTATTTCTCTATTCTCAGACATCTTTCTGCTTAAATATCTCTATTCTGGAGTAGGTTAAATCAGGAACATCTCTATTCCAAAATAACTCATGTCTAAAACATTCCTCTGCCGAAACATCTCTAGTCGCAAAGATCACGATTCCACACTAACAGGGTGTCTAATTTTGACCAGAACTGAAATTGTATGACATTTAAGGATTTTTAAGGCAAAGAATGGGGCTTTTTTCATGACTCTTAGTATGACTTTCTGGCACAGAAATACACTTAATGATTCTACAGTGCGGCCGATTTTCTAAATTTTTATATTTTTATTTTGCTCTTTCAAACAGATGTGTGTTGTATGCCAATAAAAAGTATACGGAATAAACGAAAAGTCACCAAACTGTACAATTCCATATATAGTCAAAAATGTGAGATAAACATAATTTCAAGATTGCTGTAAAGAAATATATTTTGGGAACATCTCGAAAAATATGACATACATTTAGGAACTTTGAGTAATATCATCTAGTCGCTTTACACGAATAACAAAGAAAAACTGATATATGTCGAAATAACGCATCATTTTCTTTTACTTTCTCTATTTTATTTTCTATCGATTGGATATTCGTTTCTCTATTGACAAGTACCACAAAGTTAGTTCATATTGAATATAGACTCACCGATAATTTAGTAGGGTATAATAATTCAGGTAGACTGGTAATTTTTCATGACATTTCATGACTTTTTCAGGGTCGAGTGTAATTTCATGACATTTAAGATTTTTCATGACTTTTCAGGTCGGTAGACACCCTGAATAATTCACTTCTGAAATATTACTGCTCTTAAATATCTCCATTGCACAATATTTCGTATCCTAAATATTTCTATTCCTGAATATCTCTATTCTTCAAAATCTTATGTGACATCCAAAACATCTGTATTCCGACAATTTCATCTCATAATATCTCTCTTCCGAAACATCTCTATTCCAAGAGCCTCTGCGTTGCACTTGTTTTATTCATGGCCCATATAGTAAATGCAATATTACAGAATACAGATGTTTCAGAAGAGAGATATTGTGAGATGAAATTGTCGGAATACAGATGTGTTGGATGTCACATGAGATTTTGAACAATAGAGATATTTAAGAATAGAGACATTCCGGATGCGAATTATTGTGGAATTGCGATCTTTACCAATAGAGATGTTTTGGTAGAGAAATGTTTCAGCCATGAGATATTTTGGAATAGAGATGTTTCTGATTAAACCTACTCCAGAATAGAGATATTCAAGAAGAGAAATGTCTGAGAATAGAGAAACAAACAATAGAGTTGTTCTCCTGCCGTAGCACACACGGAAAGCCGAAATACTCTTGCGAAGAACTAATACCAAGAGAAGGTCCAGAATTAATTAACAAATTCAATGGGAAATCTCTAAGCGTAGGAACGTTCATTGCGTCAATTGCAGGGCCGAAAATACGAGTAAACCAATCAGATTATCTCCGCTGATTAATAATCACGAAAAAAACAGTCGTAGACACGGCAAGAGAAATGGAAGAATACGAGAAGTATACATATTATCAGCTCTAACAATGCCTGCGGATAGTTTTCATAAATTTTCAACCAGTCAGAGTTTGGGCAGATAAGAGATTGCGGATAAAATTTAGAGACCGATTTTTGTAAGTTCAGAATCAACGCCTTACAGTACTAGCAAATTTGGCAATTAGATGAAACACAGGCGTTTTTTAGGTGTAACTAAAGAAAGAAATCTCAAAGGACGTGTACACACAAACGCCAGAAAATATTCATATGGAAATTGCCGAAGCGCAAGCAACAGAAGCTTCCAACTATCCTCGGGAAATGATGACGCTTGACCTTTGCATCAGCAAAAGAAACGCCAGTAATAAAAAAATTGTAAGGCCCTGTTCCACAAATTATCCGGGGCTTTGCCATATGTATGGCATACGGCAAGCCCCGTCTAAAAGTATTCTACTAAAAGTCGGTTTAGTATAATTAAAATTCTTAAAGACTCTGTGCCCACTGATCGTTTAGCGATACGGTAATAAAATAAGACACCTTGAAGGCAGGACGAACCGATACCATGCATAAAAGGAACATCCTCCAATTGATGCGTATCCCCGATGTGAGTGCAAGAGAAATAGCTGCAATTTTCGAACAGAGATTTCTCAGAGATGACGAATATTTCGAGCAAAAGAAAATTTTCAAGCTCTGTGTCAGGAAACTTTCAGGAGCCTGATGCTTTGTTTCTTCTTTTAAAAAATTGACAATCTGAGAAAACTCAGTTGGGAAATTTGTGAGGTTATGTACACTCCCTTAACGCCTCTTGACATTACAAAGGAAGCGAAGTTAGAATTTTCCTAGTTATTGCTGTAATCAATAACTATAAATGGACAATATTTACCGAGATCTTAGAGTTCAAATTAGTTAGAGTTGGGAAATTTGTGAGGTTATGTACCTCACGCCTAGAGCTTAACGCCTCTGGACATTACAAAGGAAGCGAAAATAGAATTTTTCTAGTTATTACTGTAAGCAATATCTATAAATGGAAAATATTTACCGAGATCTTATGGTTCGAAGTTAAAGGTTACAGTATTATATGAATTCTTATAGTAAGCAATGTTTAACAAGAATAATAATTGAAGGAGGAATTATTATTATGCTTGATCTTTATAAGGGCGCAACGTCAAGAATACAGCAATGCTGCAAAAATGTTAAAATATGGGAAATTTAATACTAGAAAGGTTACCTTTATAGTTGAGCTTGTAGCTGGATGATTTGTATACGTCAAATTTTCTGATCTTTTGCCACTTCAATGTTGTGAAGCCATAACCTACGAAAGTGTACTAAATACTTCATCAATTCGTCGTCACTATAAAGTATGGCCAGCAAACGTAGTTTTACATAGAAGGCTAGAAGTGGGCTAGGTCTTATGAGTACACTAAATGTGGGTGTGACAGGGCCAAACAAAAACGCACCCACGGTTTTACATACAGGTCTTGCAACCAGAGATTAGTAGGGAGATGTACAACGCTCCCCTTTTCGGCAAAGTTTGAGGCGTGCCTCGGAAATGGCGCTAAATCGCGGCGGCGAGTTCAAGAATATGATTTTGTGTGCATCGCCTCTGTCGAGGTTACAGATCCCTTGTAGCCGCGCGAGTCGTGAGCACCGCTCAAGTCGATATCGCAGCAGCGTGCACACGAATGGGTAGCTCGGTGGGGGAAAAGTCACTGCCCCTCGCTCACTCGACAGGCGAACGGAGCGAGGTTTTCCGTCCGATCGAGCTCGACATATGTGTGGCCATACTGTGGATTGGAATATGCATTAAATGAATTTCAAAGAGAAAAACATGTATCGAGAAAATTGTTTTCTCTCGGTTGGCCGTTTATGCCGAGAATGCGGGTTAAAAAAAATTAACGACGAACCGCGTTGAAAAATAAAACGCCGAAACGACCGTGGAAGGTTTAAAAAGAAATCTTGAGCCTTTGCCGTGGTCGTTACGGCGTTTTTTTCAACAGTAAACATTATGAATAAGCGTGTATCATAAATGTTTTTCTATCCTCAATGAGCGTCGTGGCTGAGTTGGCAGCAAGACGGATTGACGATGCTTGCGGTCCGGGTTCGATCCCTGGTTAATCGACTTTTTTTAATCTATTTTTTTTCTTCATTTTATATTCAAAAAATTTCGTACTTACTCTCGCTTTAGCTATTCTCGCCTGTCCAGGCATTATTTATGATATTTAATTCATATATGTTTAATTTAAAAAAACGACATTGGCTACCGGGGATCGAACCCGCGTCGTCTGCGCTCAGAGCCCGCACGCTGATATATCAACTGCCTCTTGTGACTGCAAACCTGCGTTACGTATACACACTTATCCAACCTTAAAAAAAAATTCGCTGCATACCAATTGCATATTGTTTTTATGACCCCAAAGTATTATTGAAGACAAATGAAAACGATTTTTCCAAATTCCTAGAGTGGTGTTATCCCTTAAAGAAAAGAAATTGATTTTTTGATCGTTGTAAATGTATATCCCCTCCTAAAGACTTTAAGGCGTCTGGCCACCTTGGCCGATCGAAAAATGGGTATATTTAAGAAAAAATAATAAACTCGAAAGTATGGGCCGGAATACTTTTTTTTACACAACGTCAGAAAGGGCTTTAGGAATAACGTTAATAAATTTCCGTTCAAAATATTAAAAAATGGCGCCGTTATGCACATTGCCGCGGAGGCCCTCCACACGATACGCGCGGTCGTTGTCCCAGCTGTTACGCGGTCATGTCACATCTGAAAAAAAAATCAGCTCATTTGTGAGTAGTGTCGCTACAATGTAGCGTAGCGGTTTTTTTTTCGACCATACAAAAAAATATGGTGAGCCGAACAAAAAAAATTGTATTTTTCACCGAAATTATGGCTCACCATAATTTTTTTAATGGTCGAAAAAAAACCGCTACGCTACAGTGTAGCGAAAAAAAAATGGTGAGCCGAAGAAAAAAATTTGTACTTTTCACCGAAATTATGGCTCACCATATTTTTTTTTATGGTCGAAAAAAAACCACTACGCTACATTGTAGCGACACTACTCACAAATGAGCTGATTTTTTTTTCAGATGTGACATGACCGCGTAAAGGTGCGGCCTCATGCAGTCGCTCGTCGCTCGTTTGCAGCGACAAATCTGGTCACGTGATATGTAGCGACAAAGCTGAAAATGTTGAGCTTTATCGCTGGGAAAGGAGAGTGGGGAGAGGAGAGTTGCTATTCGACGCGGCGACTTGTCGCTACTTTTTTGAGTCGCGGGAAATTCAAAATACGCATGAGGCCGCACCTTAACAGCTGGGACAACGACCGCGCGTATCGTGCGGAGGGCCTCCGCGGCAATGTGCATAACGGCGCCATTTTTGAATATTTTGAACGGAAATTTATTAACGTTATTCTTAACGCCCTTTCTGACGTTATGTAAAAAAAATAAAAATATTCTGGCCCATACTTTCGAGTTCATTATTATTTTTTTTAACATGCCTATTTTTCGATCGGCCAAGGTGGCCAGACGCCTTTAAGAAATCTCGTACGTGTTAGCGAAAACCGGCAGAAAATTATGAAGCAACTCGTCCACTTCTTTGATGTTCGCTATTTCGGTGTTCGCTATTTTGGACCATTGCTCGTTTGCCTATCTGAGATCTATACTTTCGAAGTTTGTATCCTCGATGTATATGTCTTTTTGCTATAGATGGTATTACCAACATTAGATACTCACGTCTTTCCATTTCGGAGATATGGATGTTCTAGATTGTTTGAATCTGTATTTGTATAACTCAAACTGCAGACAATCTGAATACACGTTCTCGAGTAAATGAGCTCTCGAATAAATACTCCTTTGGTGTAATGGTTATTCAATTTGGTCATCGGCCGAAGGATAAAATTTTGAATAATTTACAGTACGTTACTTTGAGTTTATAATTCTGTCATTTCGAAATCTTTGTCGTTCTATATTTGGCCTTTCAAAGTTTTGACCCCCATCCCAATGTGAAATGTGTTTTGAAAAAAATGCCGATCGAGAAAGACTCAAAGTTCTCTTCGAGCCTTTCTCGATCGTTTCGGCACATTTCTTCAACAATTTTTTTAATTAATTTTCTAGGGGGAAAAGTAAAAACTTTTTGTCATATTTTCCAATACTGTTTGCACCAAAATTTGGAACGCCTGCTCGTTTTGAGCAATCGTTTGAGCGTCGACGATACCCGCGGCGTCCTTGCTGCGGCCGCTCCCCTCGTTCGTGCCCCTGTTCTTTCGATGGCCAGCCCTTCTCGCGCCCTTGGACTCCCTCGGGTGCCTCTTGCCGCTGCGGCTGCTGCTGACGACCACTTTTCTTTTTGTTGCGGCGCCAATATGTCTTCTTTGTAACTGTACAAAATAAATAATAAAATGTACAAATAAAATACATTACTCACACAAATTAAGGGATATTTAAAAATTCCGAAATTTTGGCTGATTTTCAACAAGGGATAACTCGGAGAAAAATGGTCGTACAGAAAATTAAAAAAGGAAATTATAGCTTCAAGTATCTAGTTTTCAGATCTGGACTGTAAAATTTTTTAGCCTCGGTGGTTTTCTTGTAATCATCCGAAAACCAACGAAATCTTTTTTCCAAACTTTTGCTCGTCTTTAAAATGGTCTGTCGACTTCAAAAAAGTCCATTTTAACTTTGACAATCAATTACTCGAGAACTAATGATTGTACAGAAAATAAAAGTAGGGTTTTGGAAACTGCAAAATATTCTCTATGACATGCAATTAGGGGCTGTTGATAAAACATTTTTTTTCGGAGTGATGATGTTGACCGAAAAAAGGTTGAAAATTTTCCAATTTAAGGATATTTGGAAAATTTGGTATAACTTTAGATATAATGCATGAACGAAGGATATCGTCGGTAATGTTTTAACCTCGAAGTGTCCCCAAAAAACCCTCAAAGTTGCAAAGTGCTGCGATTTTTTTTCTAAGTGCCCCGAAGGATTAAGTTTATTGTTTCTGTCAAAAATCACCGTAGCAAGCAATTCTTCGATTTTTATTCATTTTTTCATCTTCAAAATGTTTTTTTTAGAAATAATGCGTAATTTATTCATTTAAAGACAACAATTACCAGGAAAAAAAAATAAAAAAAAAATTCAAATAAAAAAAATTCAAATTTTTGGGGTAGTTTTGAAAAAACTGTTTTTTGTGTTTGTTAAGAAAGTATATTTCAACGATTGAAGCTGCAAAAAAATTAAATGTTCAAGATTTGTGTGAAGAGAATCAGTCGACAGTATGAAAACCACGTATATCAACAACAAAGCTGGTTAGACTAGTCAAAAAAAATCGACAAATTTTTTTTTGACAAGAGGAGATTATCGTTAACACGTGCCAAAAACCACGTGCAGAAAACAGCCCACGCTAACAAATTTTACAGTCCAAATCTGAAAACTAGATACTTAAAGCTGTAATTTCCTTCTTTTATTTTCTGTACGACCATTTTTCTCCGAGTTATCCCTTGTTGAAAATCAGCCAAAAATTTGGAATTTTTAAAATATCCCTTATTTTGTGTGAGTAGTGTATTTTATTTGTACATTTAATTATTTATTTTTTACAGTTACAAAGAAGAAATTTTGGCGCTGCAACAAAAACAAAAGTGGTTGTCAGCAGCAGCCGCAGCGGCAAGAGGCACCCGAGGAAGCCCAAAGGCGCGAGAAGGGCAGGTCGACGAAAGAACATGGGCAGGAGTGAGGGGAGCGGCCGCAGCAAGGACGCCGCGGGTATCGTCGACGCGACCGAACCCGCAGTCGTTCGCCCCGCCGGTGGCATGTTGAAGTTGCTCAAAACGAGCGAGCGTTCCAAATTTTGGTGCAAACAGTATTGAAAAATATGACAAAAAAATTAATGTTTCCCCCAATACGTAAATGAGTTTTTACTTTTGTCCTTAGAAAATTAATTTAAAAAATTATTGAAGAAAAGTGCCGAAACGATCGAGAAAGGCTCGAAGAGAACTTTGAGTCTTTCTCGATCGGCATTTTTTTCAAAACGCATTTCACATTGGATAAGTGTGTTTCGGCATTTTTTACAACACATTTCACATTGGGATGGGGGTCAAAACTTTGAATGGCCAAATATAGAACGACAAAGATTTCGAAATGACAGAATTGTAAACTCAATGTAACGAACTGTAAATTATTCAAAATGTTATCCTTCGACCGATGAAGAAATTGAATAACTATTACATCAAAGGATTATTTATTCGAGAACGTGTATTCTGATTGTCTGCAGTTTGAGTCATACAAATATAGATTCAAACAATCTAGAACATCCATATCTCCGAAATGTAAAGACGTGAGTATCTAATATTGGTAATACCATATATAGCAAAAAGACATATATCGAGGATACAAACTTCGAAAGTGTAGATAAGAGATAGGCAAACGAGCGATGGTCCAAAATAGCGAACATCAAAGAAGTGGACGAGTTGCTTTATAATTTTCTGCCGGTTTTCGCTAACACGTACGAGATTCTTTTAAGGCGTCTGGCCACCTTGGCCGATCAAAAAATGGGTATATTAAAAAAAATAATAAAGTCGAAAGTATGGGCCGGAATAGGTTAATTTTTTTACATAACGTCAGAAAGGGCTTTAAGAATAACGTTAATAAATTTCCGTTCGAAATATTAAAAAATGGCGCCGTTATGCACATTGCCGCGGAGGCCCTCCGCACGATACGCGCGGTCGTTGTTCCAGCTGTTACCCGGTCATGTCACATCTGAAAAAAAATCAGCTCCGCGGCAATGTGCATAACGGCGCCATTTTTTAATATTTTGAACGGAAATTTATAAACGTTATTCTTAAAGCCCTTTCTAACGTTGTGTAAAAAAATAAAAATATTCCGGCCCATACTTTCGAGTTTATTATTTTTTTTAATATACCCATTTTTCGATCGGCCAAGGTGGCCAGACGCCTTAAAGTCTTTAAGAGGGGATATACATTTACAATGATCAAAAAATCAATTTCTTTTCTTTAAGGGATAACACCACTCTAGGAATTTGGAAAAATCGTTTTTATTTACCTTCAATAATACTTTGGGGTCATAAAAACAATATGCAATTGGTATGCAGCGATTTTTTTTAAGGTTGGATAAGTGTCTATACGTAAGGCAGGTTTGCAGTCACAAGAGCCTCGCGGTTGATATATCAGCGTGCGGGCTCTGAGTGCAGACGACGCGGGTTCGATCCCCGGTAGCCAATCTCTTCTTTTAAATTAAACATATATGAATTATATATCATAAATAATGCCTGGACAGGCGAGAATAGCTAAAGCGAGAGTAAGTTCGACATTTTTTGAATATAAAATTAAGAAAAAATATAGATTCAAAAAAGTCGGTTAACCAGGGACCGAACCCGGACCGCAAGCATCGTCAATCCGTCACGCTGCCAACTCAGCCACGACGCTCATTGAGGATAGAAAAACATTTATGATACACGCTTATTCATAATGTTTACTGTTGAAAAAAACTCCGTAACGACCGCGGTAAAGGCTCAAGATTTCTTTTTGAACCTTCTACGGTCATTTCGGCGTTTTATTTTTCAACGCGGTTCGTCGTTAATTTTTTTAACCCGGATTCTCGGCATAAACGGCCAACCGAGAGAAAACAATTTTCTCTATACAGGTTTTTCTCTTTGAAATTCATTCAATGCATATTCCAATCCGCAGTACGACCACACATATGTCGAGTTCGATCGGACGGAAAACCTCGCTCCGTTTGCCTCTCGAGTGAGCGAGGGGCAGAGACTTTTCCCCCACCGAGCTACCCATTCGTGTGCACGCTGACTGCGATATCGACTTGAGCGGTGCTCACGACTCGCACTGCTTCAAGGGAATCTGCAACCTCGACAGAGGCGATGCACACAAAATCATATTCCCGAACTCGCCGCCGCGATTTAGCGCCCTTTCCGAGGCACGTCGAAAAGGGGAGCGTTGTACATCTCCCTACTAATCTCTGTTGCAACGAAGCTAAATTTTCGTGGTGGGGGTAGGCACGCTTATCGGCTTCACTTTTCGATGCACTAGGCGCTACACGTCGCTATTAGCAAGGGGAAGTAGTTTCCCCCTTACCTCTTATCGGCGAATGGGACCAAGGTGTTTACGCATGGAGGCTAGAGTGGGAGGAGGCCGATCTGTGCATTTCAAAGTGGCTACAAACATATGGTCAAACAGGGATGGTGCCACTATCTCTAAGACCTCGAGAAGTACGCTGAGTATCGATGTCGTGTAAGAGGGATGGAAGAGGATCGAATACGCATCCCAGCAAGCAGTGCAGCGAGATCGCGCGCAAAAGTTAGCCCATAGAGCCTAGATACCAGGAGGTTCAGCGAGGCCTTTCAACTCGTCCCCAAAACGGGAACAAGAAATTATGGCGCTGGGGTGCTCTGGCACCTATATGTATATAGATATACGCTAAACATGGGTGCGATCTAAGACAGATCACAGATGATGTACCTAACCCTCATTAGTGTCAAGGGATAACACCACTCTAGGATTTTGGAAAGACGTTTTCTTTCCTAAAAATACTTTGGTGTCATAAAAACAATATGCAATTGGTCCTGTAGCAATTTTTTTTATTTAAAGGTTCAATTACCGATTTGGCCGCAGCGCCTTGGAACGCGTGCTCAGTTGCTCGTACAACTTTAAACGCGTTTTTCTCGAAACCACTTAATTCGATCTCGGAAGACGGATTACTCGACCACCTTTGCCTGCATTGATTTGAAATTTTGATAGCAGCTTCACAATTATATCCTTTATAGGAGTACGTAGCTGTTTTTTGATTAAATGTAAACTTCTTTTTATAAACAATTTACTGCTTTTTTTTTGCAAAAAATCGATTTATTTCCTTCAAAGTGCGCTATTTTTGCAAAATTTGAAAGCAAATTTCTAGGTAGTCTCATAACTAATAATATATAAATTATCATTTTTTTGGTTTTTGTTTCAGGTCTTATATTTTACGAGAAAACCGTTCTCCTGTGAAGCTCTATATGTAAAAAAAAACGTTTTTCTAGATGGGCTGTATTGCCGACATTCAGAGTTTGAGTTTGAGATCTTTTCTCGCTTTTGCGTTTTTTTCCCGAACCTTCATGAGGAAATTATGAATCGGCGGATATTTCGACGTTTGATGTCACGATCGGTCTGTCGTGAGGTTAGAAACTCATCCGATCACTTTCACCTCGTTGACCAATATATTACTATATATGTAGGTGCCGCTGCACCCCAGCGCCATCACTTCGGGTCATTTTCGGGGACGCTTTTTTCATCGCCTTTGCATTGCCGCTGAACCTCCTGGTATCTAGGCTCCATGAGTTAGCCCCTCACTGGTGTCATACGCGCCCATCACACAATCATTATAGCGTGTGCCCGTGAGCGAGCGACGCTCGGACACCGAGTCATCCCTACACAGCGTAGCGTGCTCAACTTACATTTCCTAGCGGCTGTACTTTTTTCAAATCACCCATACCCGGGAACGAGAAATATACGAGCAAAATGTTTTCGCATGTACCGACTACCCGCTCTGTCAGTTCTCTAGTTTATCGACTGATTTTGAATGGAAATTTCACGAGCGGCATTTTGTTATAACTTTATTCTTTAATAATGCCACGAACTTATATTTAGTCTCCTAAAATTTTAATTCTTCCATAATTCGGGAAAAAACGTCATTTTTGAGTATTTAAGTATAACGATAAGCAATACTAAGAGAACTGAAAACTTATATAATAATCGTGTGAAATAAAAACTGGTGGCCTCGTACAGTTGGACAGTTTTTCGTTGCCGTTGAATATAGGATTATGTTCTTCAAGAGGATGTTTAATTTTGTTCTGAATTTCATTTCTTGTGGCTCTTGATTTATTCTTAAAAATCATCGTGCAAAGTCTAAATTTTATAATCAACTATTTAATCATCAAAAATATCGCTGAAAAAATCATTTGCAGTTACAAGAAATTAATATCATGAAACGATTGGAAATAATATTGTTGTCAATATTCCTCATATATGTTCCTTTCATTACAGATTGAAACGTCCACATTATTATTATCCATGTTGTTCAAATACTTAATGCCAAAGAACAGTGCATGTCGGATGTATTTATTTTTCATTAATGTGTGACATATCGTCTACTATATATGAAAAAATTGAATCATCGTATAACATGAATACGCCGTGTTGAAAAGCGCAGAATCATTAGGGGGGGGGGAGGTTCAAGGTTAATTTGCTATGAAAAAGCATATTTTCGATATTTTTTGTTGACGTACTGTTTATATATATTTATTTATATAATTAGAATAAAATAAAAGGACATTTGAAGAATATTCTGTGAAATGTTCGTTAATAATTGTGCAGAAATGAGCCAGTGACAGAAAATCTTCTCAGACGCCACAAAAAAAGTTACATTGCGGTGAACTGCATAACTCACCACTGGATCATCCGAAAACAAATCCAACAAGATCGTATTATTTAATAAGTTTCTTGTGGTAACGCTGTCGAGTTTTTATTTTTTTTTGTTTTCAATTTTTAGTCACACTTAGAAGACAAAATAGCGATTTTTTATTAAAAAAAATTGGAACCTTTATTATTGCAAAATGAATTAAAATGATAAAAAAAATCGACAGCGTTACCTCAAGAAACTTATTAACTAATACAATCTTCTTGAAGTTTTTTTTCTCGGATGATCCAGTGATGAGTTATGCAGTTCACTGCAATTTTTTTGAGGTGTCTGCAAAGATGTGCTGTCGACGGCTCATTTCTGCATAATTATTAATGAAAATTTTACAGAATATTCTTCAAATGTCCTTTTATTATATACTTCTTACACAAATAAATATATATCAACTGTGTCGTAAAAAAAAATTATCGTAAATATGCTTGTTTTCGTAGCGAAATACCCCCCCCCCCCCTTAACACGTCTAGCCACCCTGGCCATTCGAAAAATGGGTATTATTTTTTAAAAGTCATAAACTCAACAGTATAAAACAATATATGTTAATTTGTTAACCTAAGGTAAGAGACAGCTTTGAAAATGCCTCAAATAAATTTTATTTTAAAGTATTATAGGACGAATATTATTATAAGATGAATTTCCGTTCCAGGCAAACAACGAAAAAGCATCTTCGTTGACAAAATCCTGGAAAAAAAAGTTTTTTTTTTCATGTTGCCAAGTAACGAAGTAACTTGGCTCGGATCAGTACAGTAAATACTGAAGCGAAGGAACGGATTTATAAATAAAAGCATCATTGTCGAATTTTTGCCAATACTTGTGGTTTTATATATTTAACTAATAATTTAAAAAAAAGCACTGAGCGCGGCGAACGATCCTGCGCCCCTGCGGGATCGCCAGGAAGCCAGGAACGCTACCAACGGGACCATCCCATCGCTTGTAGAATATGCACTTTCTGGTACTGACTGCTTTATGCATTTTCTGGTATGCACTTTCTGGTACTGATAATCCTAGTAGTGTAATGGTACCAGTTCTAAACCAAGATTCCTACTACCGACACTTACCGACCGAGAACCAAAAAATGGTTGATTTCTGAGCTATTGGCGGATGGTCGGGTAGGGGTTTGATTTAGAACTGGTACCATGATCGACTGTCGATGTCTGTACTTACCGACCGATGGTAGGGCTGCACTGCTTACCGACTGATGGTGATGCTCACCTGCTTACCGACCGATGGTAGGGCTCACCTGCTTACCGACCGATGGTGGTGAGTCCCTCTTCGCCGCGAATGGAATTCGGCGGAATGGGGGGGGGGGGTAAACACGGGGACACACGTCCGATTACTAGCGAGGCCGCGCGACGACTGACAAAGAGTCGAAGTGCTTTGTAGTAAAAGGGAGTTCCCCTCCCCTCCGCGGGAAGAGGGGTGGGGGGCGGAGGGAGGAAGAGTGGAGGGTCCGATTTCTCAGAAATGGTTTTAAACATTTGTGGGTGGTGAGTCATCGGGCGCTTGCCGTGGCTTGACAAAGCCCCCCCCCCCGCCACCTCGGCGAGATGCGATAGTTTTGTTTATCGACGTGTTGAAACCGGCGAATTGAGGTGTTGAATGATTATTTTCCGAGAATTTATCATCGGCCGGTGACATTTGATAGCGCCAAAATGGCGGCGGGATTTCGTCAGATTTCTACGAATTATATTTCTTAATACCGCTGTTTATATTCGAGCGATGCGACGTTCCATTTGCACGCGTGTGCCGACACACACACACACACACACACACACACACACACACACACACACACACACACACACACCCACACACACACACACACACACACACACACACACACACACCTTGTGGATGCTGCGCGTGACAAAGCCCCCCCCCCCCCCAAATAAAATGCGATATCGATAAACGCGTTGAACCTCGTCCACCATGATGAAGGGGACTATAAGTGGGGGTGTCTAGAAAAATATTCGTCACTATAGCGTTTCGCCGTCAACATGAGTCATTTCAGAGATTCAAAAAATCATGTTTCTCAAAATTTGAAGAAGTTTGCTGAAGATCAATTTCGAAAAGGCCCGCCCCCCTCCGATTCAAAAGTTCCAAAGATCAAAGGGAGTGAAGCATATAATGATAATGTTCGTCTCGGGCGATACAGAGCTGTAGGTGATTCACGGAAAAAATAGGCTCTTGTTGAGAAGTTGCCACGGAAGGCGACGGAATCATGCGCCGCAACGAAAAAAATGCGTGCAAGAGACGTGAATTAAAAGTGCGCATCGAACGATTGTTGCAAGACATTCAACAATTGAAAGGAGAAATAGACTCGTGGGCGCAGATTCATTCGCTGAGGATGATATTTGAAAAAATAAATTTGGAGCCACGGCGCGAAGAATCTCCTCACCGACAAACGTCATTGGTCGAGGATTCAGAGTGGAGGGGGAATGGTGGAGGGGGCAAGTATATAATCTCGTGAAGACAGCTTCGAACGATCAGACGGCAAGTGAAAAATGGACGCGATCAATCAGATTGGTAAATACGCAGATTTTCTTCCGGCGAAGAAATTGAATGAGTTGACCCCCGACTCGGAGTATCCCATCACCAACATACGGGAAGTGAACACGAGATATGGCAAAAAGTTCGTGATTGACATTCGCAACGAGTTTACCGTATTTCTACCGGCGAGGATCAGCAAGGTACTTGAAACGAATCCGGCGACGTTCCAGACGATGTTGGCGTCAGCGTACAACGGAGATCTATGCATGGTCTACATCGGTGGAAAGTTCAATAGCATGGAATTCAAAAACCTGGCAAACGAACCTCGCGAATGCAGTGCGCGGTGAGGAGGAAGGCGACTAATGTCGATTGACTGCTCAAGTGAATTGCAAGTGAAAAAATGCTGTTGTTTTTTGTTCTCCAGGTGAAGAAACCCCGAGTCGCTATGGGGTCTCGGAAAAAAAACACATCACAAAGGCTCGATGTTGGCGGAGGTGTTCAGACCTGGAATTCTGCTAACCTCGCGGCAGCGAATCCATGGCAAAAAGATTGTGTTTCGGATCACCAAGGCGCTCCAGGCTGACGTCAGCGCTTAGATGAGATCTGGTGCGAAGAAATCCACGAATCTCGCCATCATAGTATTAAGAACATTTTTCTATGTGTGTGTGTGTGTGTATATGTGTGCGTGTGTGCGTGTATGTGTGTGTGTGCGTGTGAATGGGACATTTTGTAAAAAAAAATTTTTTTTTGTAAATAAAAAGAAAAATTGTGTAATCGACAATAAAAAAAAATTTATTTCCTCGCATCCTCTTTCAACCATCTCTCCAGACATTTCACATTTTCATAGGCACATTTGAATTTCGGGTGGAGAGTCGCATGGTAGGGACATCCGTTGTTTCTCAGCTCTTTTGTCGCAAGCTTCTCCAACGATGGGCAATCCAGAGTCTCCAGTTCGATTATCTCCGTTGCTAGGTCGGTGAATTTTTTCAACCACAGCGATTTCTCCAATCCCTTGATGTAGACGATTCGAGCGTGTTGTAAGATTGATCGAATGAACATGGGGATGGTGTCGTGTGGAAAGTCGCCATCATCCCATCGCAAACCATGGTAATTGCGCTCCAACCACATATTCGTACTCTTGTACTTTCCCGGCAGAGAATTCCAGGCGTACGGTGGTTCGAAGAGGAACGTCAAGGGCTTGCAGTCAACGCTCGCCACCTCGACAATTGATATTTCCTTCGGGACGAATTTGTTGATCGGTCACTTGAAGCCTTGCACATCAACGATAAACTCCATGATGACTGAAGGGGGGCGCGTGATCTCAACTTTATATCAACTTTCTTACCCCGCCACCTATCGGATTGTACTCGACAATGCGACCATGGAGAATGAGACAGTATGCGGAAGTATTGGCGGGAATATTGGTCTTTGATTCGAATTCGATGCGTACGTCAACGGGGCCGGACTTGAGAGAATCGTTCTGCTTTGAGCAATCAATGACAATGAGCGGAGCATACTTTATGAAATCCAATTTTTTCAAGCATGGTTCGGGCTCTCTATTGTAGTACGAATATTGAAAGTTTGCATACATTTGATAGAGAAGCGCATATTGGTTCTGCGCAATGTCCAGATTCAAATTCCCATAGGGATAACTTTGCGAATTGAGGTAGAGTTTGACATCTGTGATGTCACAATGATCGAAATTACACGCATTTGCGCTTTTCTTATTTTTACGATCGGTCTGGAAGGCTAGAATGACATATCGTGGCTTCTCAAGTTGCGTAGACGTCTTCACGGCCCACATGTGTTTTGAGGTTGCGGGGAGCATTGGGTACTCGTACAATTCCCATGAGCGGAAAGTCATGGGTATCGGTGTGTCTTTACCGATAAACTTGAAAAGTTGGATTTTACGCTTATCGGAGAGTGTCACGTACGGTACGAGCCATTCTACTTTTTTCAACGTGAATTTGATGTCATCCTCACCTGCGGCTTGCCATATCGCATTATCATTAGTCTTCGATCTCAATAGAATCAATTCATGCTTCGCGTTCACAATGATTTTTTGATAATCTTCGGCGAAACCGAGGATCATACTCAGCGGTATGCATACGTCAAAATTCCCATCGGCATCTGCGACAGCGTGCCCGCTGCGAACATCATACCAGCCAGCATTCTCAAGCTTATAGTTCTTGGATTGACTCACGGATGCGTATCCCTTCATCGAGCTCGTTATGCCCACATTTTTACATCGATCTATTTCCATGGCATTGAGCTCGTATCTCACCTCGTCGAACAAATAGCAAATGCCATTGTTTGCGAAATGTGTATTGGCGGCGATTGTGCCATCGGCTTTGGTGACTCGCCCGCATACGCGTAGCGAACTTTGACTGGGAAGTATGCATATGTCTTGATGCTGAATGGAAATACGTATTTCATCACTGTTATTGAAGGTTGTTGATGCATACGGCTGATGAGCATGAATCTCATAGTGCGCGATGGAATCATCGAAGATGACTGGGGTTTTGATATCAGTTATTTCCGCCTCCATCTCAAACAGCATACGCACGCAATACAGATTATGTAGTTTTTCATGCGATTTTTCCACGTATTCGTAGACCCAAACTCCGCAAAAACAGCACGTTCTGCGGTGTTAGCGGTGTGCGTGTCCATCGACTACTGGGCTCTCTCATCGACGAAGTATTGTTTTTATAAGTGCTCGTGACTCTGTGAAAAACTATACCCATTGCGATTTGATGTGTAATCGTATGGTTATTGTCTCACCGCAAAAGTTCACCAAATCACCGTCCTGATCCACTATTCGCAGTTGAATGTTGTCTATCGTCTTGCTCGCGATTGGTAGATAAATGACGTGCGACGGTATCTCGATGATTTTATAGCCTGGTGGTACGGATGGGAAAAACTCGTGGATTGTGTGTACTCTTCGCTCGTTAATATACGCGCCAGCTGTGAGGTTACATTCGACGCGCAAGGCGTTCACTTTGAGAATGGTCACTAGATTATCCGATTGATGCTTTTCACCAGCTCGTAGTCTACGGGGTGCAAATCCTAGCATACGTCCGATAGAATCCTCGGGCGTGAAATATATTTCATAATTGCACTCGATTTCACTGCGCAGCGTATTGTGGTTGAGCCTAATGCGAATGGTAATATTTTGCTTTGCCAGCTCTTTTTCCAAGTATGTCGCAATATCGGCTAATTCGTAACTTCCAGTAGGTATGGTAAAAACGTTCTTGCCAACGTAAAATTTGTTGTGTCCAATGTCTATATTTGGAATAGAATTGTAGGTTAGGAGTTCGATGAGTCCGAGGGTATAATTCTTGTGGGGGGCGAGTTCAATGGGGGGAAAGTATTGAGCCTCGAGCACAGACGATGATCCCGATAAGGTCAACGTAAGACTGTTATCCATAATGTCGTTTGACAAACTGACTCGATTTTTCCCTCCTCACCCACTTTTATACAGAGAAAATCTCTCTCGTCGCGGTAATTGTCGACAGAGAAACTTCAGACACAAATGACCACACTCGAATGTGTCGTATGTCTGGTACCTCTTGTAATTATAATTCACGCTACTCACACCGAAGTATTTCAAAAGTTCGGCAGGTGGTTGAAGATCGCCGAAACTATCGAAATAATGGACTCTATTGTTGGTTTTTTTGTACGCCACCCAATGTGTGCCAGACCCCACATCCTCATCGAGATTTACAATGGCACATTCGCGTAGCCATGGTCCACCCTTGGGCAATTGATTTCTCATGTAACATCCACGAAAATAGGGGATTTCCATTATTTTGGCATATTTCAGCAAATCTGCATCGGTGAGTGGTCGGTGAGGTAGCTCTACTTTACGTTTTTTGGCGCGATAAAAAGACCCATTCCCTGTTTGTACGGCTTGAGATGTAAGCCTTTGCCCAATGCTATTGCTTCAATCGTTCGATTGTGACGCTTGCTCTCTTCGAGCTCACGTTTCGCTGCTTGAGCGGCCTTGACCGCTTTGACTATGTTGGCCGCACCACCTGCTAGCGCCCCTGCAGCGCTGAGACCGGCAAAGATGGGTACGAGAAACGGTAGGAAGCCACCGATTTTACGAGGTACAGGCAACACTCGAGGCGTACGCACTTTGCGCGCGCCACTTGTGACCCTCTTGACAGCTGCTCGGGCGCCCTTTAAGGCCGACGCAGCGACTGCACTTGAATCTTCGCTCTTCACCATGGCTTCTCTCGCTGCATCGATGATTTTCTTCAAGCCAACAATTTTTGCTCCCCTCTTAATCCCCATGCCGAATTTTCTCTTCGCTTTCATGATTCCTGCTACGGCAAGCGCGTTTGTTTTCTCCCCGATACTAGCGTCGCTAGCGCGAACTCGTTGCCAAGCTCTCTCCTGCAATATCTTATCCGCAGAATGTCTAGCTTCGAGGTTTTCACGATTTTTCGAATACGCGATATCGTGCTCTTTGCAAGCTGCATCCAACGGATTTATTCCAGGATCGCCGCGTGCAAGACGTTTAGCTAGCTTTGTGCCGGGTCCGCAATACTGATATCCAGGCAAGTGCAATTCAACGGGAAGTTTGTTGATGATACGATTGAGGAGACCTTTACCGGACTTCTTTCCTCGACGTTTGATCATGATGAAGGTTGACGCTCGACTGAAGCGGCGATAGATATAAAAGCTCGTTTTATACCAAAATTATGCCAGTCGCGACGAAGATGAAGTCCAAGACGTATGGAAAGCTGCCGGTGATAAACTTTGATGAATTTACGCAAATTCGGGGAGAGGGTGGACAAAAGCGTCATGGTGATTTGCTGCCAAATACGATTCGCGCGGTATTCTGCGGTCCGTCAAACTGCGGAAAAACCAACGCTTTGCTCACCCTCGTGATACACCCGAATGGTCTAAGATTCGAAAACGTTTATCTCTATTCAAAGTCGCTGAAACAGCCGAAATATCAGTTACTCGAACAATTTCTCCAGCCCGTGAAGGGTCTCGAATATCATCCATTTAACGAGCATGAACAAGTGGTGTCACCGAGCGACGCACGACCAAACTCCATATTCATCTTTGACGATATAGCGTGCGAGAAACAGGACAACGTGAGAGCCTTTTTCTCCATGGGAAGGCATGAGAATGTGGACTGTTTCTATCTTTCTCAAACATACGCTCGTATTCCTAAGCATCTCGTACGCGATAATACGAATTTCATAGTTCTCTTCAAGCAGGACGACTCGAACCTTAAGCATGTGTACGATGACCATGTCAATACCGATATGTCATACACACAATTCAAAAATATATGTTGCAAATGTTGGAATTCCAGCAAGTATGGATTCCTTACAATTGACAAGGATAGTAGTATCAATGAGGGTAGGTATAGACGAGGGTTTGATTCTTTCCTCCGAGTCAATAAATAAGGTGCTCTTTGTTGCAATGCATACAGTATTGCTTGTATTGTGAAACTGACAACAGCATGAAGCGTCGACAACTTTTGCAAGAAAAAGATGTGTTGCAGCAAATCGTCAAGGCCAGTGATGCAATTAGACGAAAACATCGAATGATAAAGATGGGTAGAGATAATGCTGATCAGGCGATGCAGGATGTCTTTAAGCCGATAGTCACACCATTGGAAAAGCTCGTTTCTCACAAGACGTCGCCATTGAAGAACGAGGAGGAGGAGGAGGGGGAAATCAAGAATGAAACGGAAGAAAATGAGAGTAAAGTTAAGAATGAGTCACCGGAAGATTCAACTTTCACAGCGGCGTATGAGCACAAAGATGATGCCTCTGATGACGATGACGATGCCGATGCTGATGATGATGATGATGATGATGAGGATTCACCCAGTCGGGTCGATGAATTGATAAAAAAATATCTCGTATTGTTACGTATGGGTAAAAAGAAAAGTCTGGATACCACATACGGTGTGCGAATGCTTGCCAGCACCAAATTAATGATTGGCGATTCTCCGATAATTTTCGATCCTCCACATATTCGTGTGGGGGAGAAAAGTTATGCGACAACTGTGGGATTGACGGAGCTCCTATTTAAAAAAGTGCCAAATGTCGCTTTTCTCGAACCGAACGATTTGAAAAATTATGAGAATATCATCATTGGTACGAACGCGCATAAAAAATATTACAAACCGGACGGAGCTGTGCGACGTGAAAACAGTCACAAATTCAAGATTTATATTTCGAAAATAATTCGAGCACGTACGGGTCGGGGGATGTACAAAAAGGCCAGAAAAAATATGCAATTTGACTATGTTTACTGGGACAATCCGAATGAGCTTGTAGATCGTCTTCGATTACTCCACGCATCTCAAGCGGCAGGCAACTCATCGCATTCCAATGAGATCTTATCGATTATCGAAGAATTGCGCGAGGCTGGAATTATTTATTAGGAAAAACGAGCGTTTTTCCATTCGCATGTTGAACGTTGATGTGTGTGGATCTCCGCGCGCGCGCGCCATGAATGATGACAAAAAACTGACTCTCGTGCGAGAGCTGCATAAGCCTGCACGAAGAAATTATACTCGTCGACACGTTGACATTCGAGGTCTGGATGAAACGTGGCAAGCCGATATCGTAGATATGTCATCGTACGCGAGGCAAAACTCGCAACATAAGTTCCTCCTGACCGTCATCGATATATTCTCCAAATTCGCCTGGGCCATACCGTTGAGAAGCAAGAGCGGTAAAGATACGACGATTGCCATGAAATCTATATTCAATCAGGGTCGCATACCCAAGAACTTGCACGTCGATCGTGGAAAAGAATTTTATAATTCACAGTTTGAAGCTCTTATGAAAAGACACAATGTAAACATGTATTCAACGTATAGCAATTTGAAAGCATCAATCTGCGAGCGTTTCAATAGAACGTTAAAAAATAAAATGTGGATGCAATTCAGTCTTCGCGGAATGTACAAATGGATGGATATTCTGGATTCTCTCGTTACCGAATACAACAACACCGTGCATCGAACCATCCGGGAAAAACCGAAAAATATCAATCGCACCAATGAAAGAGAGATTCTCCATCGTATTTTACGCCAGCGTCGATTAACGACAAAAAAATCACAAAAGTTCAAAATTGGCGATAATGTGCGAATTAGCAAATTTAAGAATGTATTTGAGAAGGGTTATACGCCCAATTGGACAACGGAAATATTCACGATACGCAGAGTGAAAAGAACGAATCCAACGACGTACAATCTCAAGGACCATCGGAACGAACCCATCGCCGGCTGCTTCTACGAAGAGGAGCTCCAGAAAGTCAAGTATCCCGACATTTACCTCGTTGAGAAGGTGGTGAGGAAGCGTGGAAATCGAATGCTCGTCAAGTGGCTCGGTTTCGACGATACGCACAACAGTTGGATCGACAAAGGAGATTTGTGAAAAAAAAACGTTTTAATAAAACAAAGTCGTCTTCGAAAAAATGCATCACTGGGGGCCCCCCCCCCCCCCCCCGAAGGAAAAATCCTCGCCTTGGGCCGTTGTCCCTTTGTCTTATCCGATATGAAGAAACAGCTCTTACGTTTACGACCAACTCATGCAACCCGATACATATATGCTCTCAGACGCCCGTCGACGCAAGACGCCCCCCTTGACTTGATACTCACTGTGGTGGTTCTCCCGGCCCACAATTTCATCTCTCTCTCTCTCTCTCTCTCTCTCTCTCTCCAAAGTTTATAGTATTCGTGATTTGTTTACATTCTCAGTGTACTCGAATATCGCATGGTTTTTTTCGTCGATAGTTCCGATCAGGAGGGGGGAAATAAATTTTCGTAAATGTTTTGGTTTAAGCGTGAATATATATTTTACCGTACCTCTCTCTCTCTCTCTCTCTCTCTCTCTCTCTCTCTCTCTCTCTCTTCACACACAATTGTCGTCAACATTTTATTTTTTAATGTTCCATATCATCGGAAGCATAACCCCATGGAAGAGTGTCCGTGGAATCTGGGATTAGCACTCTTTTGTCATCTCTCCAGCTGAGAGCAATTTTCTGTTGCGTCGCCGTATGTACAATGTGTTTTTTACTCGTGATCAATTGTTGCGCCTTGACAAGATTTTCGTGCGCAAACAAGCAATTTTTAAAGTCGTCGAAGGTGATGGATTTCAGGGTTGACCGCCGTACACCCTTAGCTCTCTTCTTCCCGTCATCACAGTCGAGAATTTTGAACGAGTACAATTTCGCTCTCAAACCTACAAACTCCGTCATAATGCGACCATTATTCTCATCTTTCATGAGACCTAGTACTTTCTTATTGCGCAAAGGCATATTATACGGATTGTTGGGTGAATAATCAGACGTGTCAAATTTCTCAATATCACGCTTCATCTCTTCATACATGTCGGGCACGCTGATGTGATAGATGAGACTATCAGTGTCTGTATACAATAATTTTGCTCGATCGTCGAATCTTTCGCGCATGAAATTGTAATGAAAATTATAAATCCAGAGTTTGGAGATATCGAGTATGGAAAATCCGGTGTATATAGGCTTGTTGAATAGAACGCATGCTTGATTGAGCTCGATAATAACGATGTCTTTGTCAAATATGGTGCAGCTATGGAACGTTGGCTTGGCAATCTGCGCTTCGGCTCCCCACCGCCCCTTCCACTTTGTCACGAGTCGCACTTCCCGATGTTTCCTGACATTTTCCATTGTTTTGCCAAACACTGCGTTGTTCATGAGTTTGTAAAAATTTTTCTCAAAATCATTGTTCGATTGCTTTCTCAATTCTGTATTTATATCGATGTATTTTTTCAGCCATGCGCGCTGTGAGAATTTGAGGACTCTGTGAATTTTTAGGAGACGCAATCCCAATTTCAAGCATTGCTTCAAAATTCTATAATGAATGACGTATTTTTCTTTTCGAAGCAGTGTGGTCGTTAGTTTTCGTTGAGTGCTGCCAGGAGGGACGTAGTGTTCGGGGCACAGAGGCAGATCTTTGTGGGTGTCGTGTAACTCTCGAGGATACTCCAAATCGACTTCGAAAATGTAGCCCGTTTCGGCGTCGTCGGGAATACTCTCGATACGTTCCCCGAATCTTTCCACCCAAGCGAACGAGCCGAATGGTAGTGACTCACACATAGCTGCACCATACAGGTTATTGACATCGTAATACATCAAGTATGACTCGGGTTCGTTTGGATTGAAGTTATCACGCATGTAGCGATTATTCGCTTTCCCGTACCTATTGCAGCACTGCGCAACACCACCGCGAATACCTTTCTCGATGAACATTAACATGTCAACGTCGAGCAAGAGTTCAAGTTCTACACTGGTACATTTTAACATCGCATCAAAAGATAGACCGGGTGCGGTAAAATAGTGCAATGGATCGAGGCCGTACGTGTTGATGCAATTTCGTCGAAAATTCTCAAAAATATCTGTCAGAAGGAGTACGTCGGTTTTCAAATACAAGTCGGAATATTCACCCAACGTTTTGAGATTAAAGACGGTCCAAACTTTGCACGCGTGCGCGTAATCGTCCGCCGAAATATCTTCATTACTCAATCGGGAGAAAAATGTATCTTTCGCAGGCAATTGTGTCTCATTGAGTCGCAGCCAAGAGTCCACATAGTCGTAGGGAAAAACACCTTTTCGCGTCAACAATTCAAATTGCGTGGCGTTAGCGCAATGCTTGCGTGTTACTATTTTTTGATCATTTTTCAGGTAAGATGCTAACTTTTCGATGCTGCTCGGCATGAACCTCAAAGAGTCGATGAATCGATACTGCACGCGTGTACCTTTGACGCGCTTCGAAAAAGAAATATATTTCTCCTTGTTAATCGGCAAAAGACTCATGGATCCTTCGAAGGTTCGAGCCAATGCTACAATCAAAAAGTGTGCGTCATATCCGGACAAGTTGTGAAAAACTATCGGGACTACGTGAGCAATTTTGTAATTCAAATTACAGTCTTGGTGAGCGGCGCCGCGGAATTTTCCCGTAAAGTGACAATGATCTCGGACTCTTACGTTTGTCGGCGCAAATGGTTTTTCACAAATGTGACAATTTTCAGCCAACTTGAAACGTCGACTTTCGTCGCTACTCAAAGGTTTCATTGGTACTATGGTCTGAAAAATGTCGTGCAATGAGCCGGCCAGTCCTTCTAATTCACGCATGAACCATTCGATACAGTTCTTTCCACGAAACGCCTTGTACTCCGAGAGAGCGTCATTGAAACTGCAATGCTTATAGTAGGCAATACTGTGAGGGGTATGCTTCTGATAATTTACAGTGTTAGCCTGCGGTGCTATGACTGGTTCGAGCAAACATTCCAAATCTGCGTAAATTACAAACGGAACTATCTCCTTGTGCTGGTAATTTTTGAATTTCAATTTTGTTTTCGTACCTTCGGGAAAAGTAACACGACAATTATTACGGCAGTCCTCTTTATGACGTTGCAATATTTCTTCTCTGCGGAAGGAACACAAACACCAGTCGCAAATCCACATGTGATGTCCTTTCCTCGACACCTGCGCACTCAAGAGTCGCGACATGTTCTTAATCCACGCGTAATGATGATACACCTTGGGAACACTTGCGTCCTCCTCCTCATCCTCCTCCTCCTCCTCCTCCTCCTCCTCCATTTCGGCGTTGATCATGAGTAGATGAATGGTTGGTTTATCCGAAATTTGCTTACTCAGATATATCGGAACAATTTTACTCGTGCCGTCTTTTGTCGTACCATCAATCCCATACACATGGATCGATAAGCCATTCGATTGCTCAAATTTTGCAATCTTTGACAAACTCATCGGGAAATCCAGGCCTTCGTAGTTGAGCATCTCACTATAATGAGGATAAGAACTCGTACGTTCGGGATGCATCCTCGGTGGTGGAGAGAGTGCTGCTGTGACGGACCAGAGAAAACAATAGGGGTCATTGTTTTGAATATTGACGACGGCCCGTTTCATCTGTATATCCCTCGGAAGACGCGTGTATGTGGATAAGCTCCCTCGCAGCGGTTCGTACTTGTTAATGTTCACAAGTAGATGAGAGATTTCGTGTAACGTCCAACTCGACTCTTTTTCCTGGAAGTCCTCGATTTTGGCGGAGAGTTTTGCTTTGATGCACTCGATGAACCACTCAGCAATATCGCTCGATGGTAGAATGACCGCATTTGTCGTTTGAAATGTCTTTTCCTCCTCAATAAATCCGTTCCTTCGCTTCAGTATTTACTGTACTGATCCGAGCCAAGTTACTTCGTTACTTGGCAACATGAAAAAAAAAACTTTTTTTTCCAGGATTCTGTCAACGAAGATGCTTTTTCGTTGTTTGCCTGGAACGGAAATTCATCTTATAATAATATTCGTCCTATAATACTTTAAAATAAAATTTATTTGAGGCATTTTCAAAGCTGTCTCTTACCTTAGGTTAACAAATTAACATATATTGTTTTATACTGTTGAGTTGATGACTTTTAAAAAATAATACCCATTTTTCGAATGGCCAGGGTGGCTAGACGTGTTAAGGGGGTGGGGGGGTATTTCGCTACGAAAACAAGCATATTTACGGTAATTTTTTTTTTACGACACAGTTGATATATATTTATTTGTGTAAGAAGTATATAATAAAAGGACATTTGAAGAATATTCTGTAAAATTTTCATTAATAATTATGCAGAAATGAGCCGTTGACAGCACATCTTTGCAGACACCTCAAAAAAATTGCAGTGAACTGCATAACTCATCACTGGATCATCCGAGAAAAAAAAACGAAGAAGATTGTATTAGTTAATAAGTTTCTTGAGGTAACGCTGTCGATTTTTTTTATCATTTTAATTCATTTTGCAATAATAAAGGTTCCAATTTTTTTAATGAAAAATCGCTATTTTGTCTTCTAAGTGTGACGAAAAATTGAAAACAAAAAAAAAATAAAAACTCGACAGCGATACCACAAGAAACTTATTAAATAATACGATCTTGTTGGATTTGTTTTCGGATGATCCAGTGGTGAGTTATGCAGTTCACCGCAATGTAACTTTTTTTGTGGCGTCTGAGAAGATTTTCTGTCACTGGCTCATTTCGGCACAATTATTAACGAACATTTCACAGAATATTCTTCAAATGTCCTTTTATTTTATTCTAATTACCTTAGGTTAACAAATTAACATATATTGTTTTATACTGTTGAGTTTGTGACTTTTAAAAAATAATACCCATTTTTCGAGTGGCCAGGGAGGCTATACGTGTTAAGGGGGGTGGGGGGGGGGGGTATTTCGCTACGAAAACAAGCATATTTACGATAATTTTTTTTTACGACACAGTTGATATATATTTATTTGTGTAAGAAGTATATAATAAAAGGACATTTGAAGAATATTCTGTAAAATTTTCATTAATAATTATGCAGAAATGAGCCGTTGACAGCAAATCTTTGCAGACACCTCAAAAAAATTGCAGTGAACTGCATAACTCATCACTGGATCATCCGAGAAAAAAAAACCAAGAAGATTGTATTAGTTAATAAGTTTCTTGAGGTAACGCTGTCGATTTTTTTTATCATTTTAATTCAGTTTGCAATAATAAAGATTCCAATTTTTTAAATGAAAAATCGCTATTTGTCTTCTAAGTGTGACTAAAAATTGAAAACAAAAAAAAATAACAACTCGACAGCGTTACCTCAAGAAACTTATTAAATAATACGATCTTGTTGGATTTTTTTTCGGATGATCCAGTGGTGAATTATGCAGTTCACCGCAATGTAACTTTTTTTGTGGCGTCTGAGAAGATTTCCTGTCACTGGCTCATTTCTGCACAATTATTAACGAAAATTTCACAGAATATTCTTCAAATGTCCTTTTATTTTATTCTAATTATATAAATAAATATATATAAACAGTACGTCAACAAAAAATATCGAAAATATGCTTTTTTATAGCAAATTAACCTTCAACCTCCCCCCCCCTTAATGATTCTGCGCTTTTCAACACAGCGTATTCATGTTATACGATGATTTAATGTTTTCATATATAGTAGACGATATGTCACACATTAATGAAAAATAAATACATCCGACATGCACTGTTCTTTGGCATTAAGTATTTGAACAACATGGATAATAATAATGTGGACGTGTCAATCTGTAATGAAAGGAACATATATGAGGAATATTGACAGCAATATTATTTCCAATCGTTTCATGATATTAATTTCTTGTAACTGCATATGATTTTTTCAGCGATATTTTTGATGATTAAAAAGTTGATTATAAAATTTAGACTTTGCACGATGATTTTTAAGAATAAATCAAGAGCCACAAGAAATGAAATTCAGAACAAAATTAAACATCCTCTTGAAGAACATAATCCTATATTCAACGGCAATGAAAAATTGTCCAACTGTACGAGGCCATCAGTTTTTCTTTCACACGATTATTATATAAGTTTTCAGTTCTCTTAGTATTGCTTATCGTTATTTTCAAGTACTCAAAAATGACGCTTTTTCCCGAATTATGGAAGAATTAAAATTTTAGGAGACTAAATATAATTTCGTGGCATTATTAAAGAATAAAGTTATAACAAAATGCCGCTCGTGAAATTTCCATTCAAAATCAGTCGATAAACTAGAGAACTGACAGAGCGGGTAGTCGGTACATGCGAAAACATTTTGCTCGTATATTTCTCGTTCCCGGGTGTGGGTGATTTGAAAAAAGTACAGCCGCTAGGAAATGTAAGTTGAGCACGCTACGCTGTGTAGGGAGGACTCGGTGTCGAGTTGACACAGGGCAGCGAATCGCCCGGCCCGAATCTGAAGAGTGGGGATACGCGAGCGTCGGGGAAATGTTGAGCTACTACGGCTGTCGACTTGGCTCTGTGTCGAGTTGCCCGCTTCGTCGAGTTGAACATTGGAGAGTTGAACAGACGGGCTGACCCGGTGTCGAGTTGCACTGTGCAGAGTTGACACCCTGCCGCGCATGACGTCACCCGACGGAACGCGCGGGGCTTTTAGATGATTTCAATGCTTATTTAGCTCTTGATTCTCTGCGTTATCAATGTACCAGGTGTGTAAGTATAAAACCGGAATTTTTGTACAGAAAAAACACGTTTATTGTAATGATATGATACAAATAACTGGAGATGGCTTCTCGGGTCACCTTTAACTGATCCGCCAGTTGTTGTTGTGTTTGAGTGTCGTCTTCGTCCAACAAGGCTTGCAGGTCAGCGTCTTCAAACTTTTTCGGTGGTCTTCCACGTTCTTCGTTCCTCACGTCAAAATCGCCACTTTTGAACCGTTTGAACCACTCGAAACACTGTGTTTTACCGAGAGCATGCTCACCAAACGCCTCCACAAGCATTCGATGCGATTCGGCTGCGGTTTTCTTCAGATGAAAACAGAAAAGTAGTGCTGTCGGCAAATCGTAATTTGTTGGCACAAAACTCGACATGTTTATCTCTAATAAACTAATGCTACTGAATGAAACTCGTGTTATTGTGAGTTGGAAATCTTTGTCGGATATCAATACAATAACAAGACACCGCTGACGTGATGTGTCTTGTTATTGTATATAATTATGAATCCAAATTACAACTTATTTATCTTCTAAATGATTGTTTACGCTTTACTCACACCCGTCCTTATGCCAAATAAATTATAATTAATAAAAGTAAGCGGAAATATATTTATATTCCTGTTATTATATTAATTCTCATACTTTCATCAAGCGATAAAGCATTATCAGTACCAGAAAGTGCATACCAGAAAATGCATAAAGCAGTCAGTACCAGAAAGTGCATATTCTACAAGCGATGGGATGGTCCCGTTGGTAGCGTTCCTGGCTTCCTGGCGATCCCGCAGGGGCGCAGGATCGTTCCCCGCGCTCAGTGCTTTTTTTTAAATTATTATTACTATTAATTCTTGTTTGATTAGTTATTTTTATTAGTTATCATTATTATTTTAATTAGTTATCTTTTAGTGTCGAAAAATTTATCGCGCACTCCGACCGCTTATTTTATTAGTTTGTACGTTAATTTGAATGTAATAATAAATCTAAATTACAACTTATGTATCCTCTAAAAAATAGTTTGCACTTTACTCACACCCGTCTCTATGCCAAATAAATTGTAATTCATAAAACTAAGCGGAAATATATTTATAGTCGTATTATTATATTCATTCTCGTAAGTTACGATTCGCGGCCGGGTGGATGTGGCTTGTTTTTGGGGATAATGCTTTATCGCTTGATGAAAGTATGAGCATTAATATCATAATGCGAATATAAATATGTTTCCGCTTACTTTTATGAATTATAATTTATTTGGCATAAGGACGGGTGTGAGTAAAGCGTATACAATTTTTTAGAAGATAAATAAGTTGTAATTTGGATTTATTATTATATTTAAATTAACGTATAAACTAAAAAAATAAGCGATCAGGGTGCCCGATACATTTTTTTGTATACATTGATAACGTAGAGAATCAAGAGCTAAATAAGCATTGAAATCATCTAAAAGCCTCGCACGTTCCGTCGGGTGACGTCACGCGCGAGTCGTGCTCAGATTGCTTTTCCCTCGAAGCCTTCGTTTCGGCTTGGCTGCACATGAACGTGCTCAGCGTCCATGTGTTGGTGTAGCAGCCGAAGGCGCGGTCGGGAAACTTCGGCGCGCTCGGCTCTTTCCGAAGATGTCCGAGCGTCGCTCGCTTACGGACACGCGCTACTATGATTGTGATGGGCGCGTAAGAGACCAGCAGCGGGATTCTGTCCACGACTATCGCTAGTTAACGATATCGATAACCGCCTTTAACGACAAGTGTCGCTACAAGCGATTCTGTGAACCCAAGGTAGCGACGTTTGTCGGTAGAGAGCGTCGTTACTGAACGAAAAACATCGTTAACGTATCGATGGGTCCCAGAGGCATCGCTAACGCTTAGCGACGTTCGGTAACCTTATGTGTAATAAAAAAGTATTTCGAAAATTCTAGAAAAACGTATATTTGAACCGAGGCAATACACATAATTCATATGCAGGTAAGTACAATATTTTTGACAGTAATGAAACTTGACAGTTCGTCGGCGAACGTGTGGAAATATGTGTACCTTTTAGGTTATGTACACATTGTGTTATTTTTATTGGAGCAAAAGCTTACATTTTTAGAATCTTGCACAATGTTTTAGATGCATTTTTTTACGGCAACCTAACTGTATATTGGGATCTTTTTAATTTTTAATTCGATTTTTTTTCGAAAAGATGACGTCGAGATACGGCCGCATCTCTTGGTTACATCCACTCATTGTTGCGGTATGGCAGAGGCGTACCTTGCATGGAATTTACAAAATTTGGAGGCTCGTGTACGACATGTTGAAAAAAGACTTAGGCGAAGAGAATTGCGTGAACTTCATGATCCATTCGAACTCCCAGAAAATGCATTCATTGAATTATACCGCCTATCGCCAGCGCTTATGTTCGATTTGATAGATGCCTTATACCCCCGACTACAGCGCATTTTACCTACAGGATTGTCCGTGGAAAAGCAGGTATGCTATGTTGTTAATTTCATAATCTGCTTGTTCGCTTAATCAGTTTAAATATGCTAACTGCTAAATTGGTACAGGTATTGGCGACAGTCAGATTTTATGCAACTGGATGTTATCAACGACCAGTTGGTGAGCAATGGGGTATATCTGTGAGTCAACCGTCTATTACTCGCTCCATTCGGAGCGTGACAAATGCGATCAATGAATTACTCTTACGACCGTGGGTAAGATTTCCGATAACAGAAGCGGAAAGACAAATTGCACGACAAGAATTCGTAACTGCAAATCAGCCTTTCGAAGGCGCAATTGGTGCGATTGATTGTTCGCATATCGCCATACTTGCTCCAAGAGAACATGAAGAAGGATACGTTAACCATAAAGGGTATCACTCGCTCAACGTGCAAATGGTAAATATCATGATTGTAAAAATATTGTAATATTGCGTAGTACATGTTTATACTCATTTCAGATTTGCGATCAGAATTTTAAAATACTCAATGTGAACGCGAGGTATCCTGGAGCGAGAAACGATTCGTACATTTGGAATGCGTCCCCAGTACGCCGAATAATGGAGCAGTGTTACAATAATGGTGAACGTGGGACATTCCTCATTGGTTGGTTTCTATGCAGCATAAATATTTTAAGGATGTTTAGGCTGGGAATAGACGTCCGATTTTTTCTTTCCGACAATCCGATCCGACAGTCGGATCCGACTATCGGAAGGCACTCGTGCCATACATTTGAGTGGGCATGCAATACACATCCGATCCGATAGTCGGAACTTGGATCCGAAAGAAAAAATCGGACGTCTATTCCCAGCCTTAATTATGCTTCTACTGCCGATATCTTCAATTACAGGTGATCAAGGATACGCCCTTGAACCATGGCTGATGACTCCACTACCAAACGAACCTATCGGAACACCAAGGTTTATGTACAATCAGGATCTCTGTAGTGCGAGAAATTGTGTTGAACGTCTCTTTGGCGTCATGAAATCGACATGGAGGTGCCTGTCAAAACACAGAGTCTTGCAGTACGAGCCGGGTATGGCAGGAAAAATCGTGAATGCGTGCGCTGTTTTACATAATATGCGTATTCAAAATGGAATACAAATGGAAATGATTGATGAAGCCGAAATGGTAGACAATAACTTGGTGGAGGATTATCCCCAAAACGACGATTTAAAAAATGTTCGACCTCTTGCTGTAGCACGCCGCATCCAAAACCGAATGATAATGCAGCGATATGGCATTTGATTCGCCCAATAATAATGATCCTGTGACTTTCAGTTCGACTGTACACCTAAGAATTACCGTTAAATTGTGCATATCAATTAGTGGGTTCGGAATAATCCAATCATGAAATTAAAATGTAATGAATATGACGAGCATTGTCAGCATGCAAAATGTTGTATTTTCAACAATAAAAAAAATATATTATATTATTATATCTTTCATATAAAACATCACAAACGAATATTTTCTTATTCAGCGTACTGTGGCAGAAGTTGTGCCAAAACATCAGTCAACTGCTTGAACACTGCTACTCTAGCAGCATCATTAGCAGCTTGTTGCAGAGCTGCATCGGCAGCAATGAGGGATGCTTGCGCATGCATTTTCATAGCATCAGCTATGACCTGTTAGTAATTACATATAAACGTTAAAAACTAAGATTACTTTTATATTGATGAAATTATATTTATACTATATTCATGGGCGATTTGCATAAACTCTTTCCTAGAATCATCAAGCTGTGCACTAAACCTCGTTCGATTACTTATTGTATTTCATGTACTGAATTAGTCATTTCCAAATAAAGTTAAATATTTCATTGCATAAAGAGTATAATCATTAACAACTTATCTAATTAATGTATATACGTACACGATCGTTTTGCCCGTATTGTTTGCGCTTTTGCTGGCTGCTGATCGCGCGAAACCTCGACGGAATTGGGCTTTATTCCGGCCGCAATTTCGTTGTCCGATACACTTGACTCCCGATCAACCATTATATCCTGTAGATCTTTACAATTGATGAAATAAATATTCGGTGTATAGAATTATTATACGTTGTCTTGATTCAAATATAATATCAACCTGAACTGTTGATCCCAACTAGATCACTGCCCTCGGTGCTTCTGCTGTTTGGAACCATAGTGAGGGCTGTTGGTCGCTCAAGTAATGCTGTATCGTCGCCAGCAGCAAGGCGGTCAAGTAATTCCTGTAGACATGTTTTACTTTTCTTCATATTGATCAATTGATATCTCATTTTGAATAACGCATGTGCGGTGTATTTAAATTATTATTTCGTTAATCAGCAAGGCTACAAGTATAAAATCATATAATTATTAAATTTACTTGTTCTTCCGGTGTGCTGTCGGGACAGTCTTCACTTCCCTCGACGTAGGTCCTTCCAATCAAACCAACAACTCGTTCGTCAATTGTTGTTAGTTCCCCCGTGGTTATTTGTTTATTCCCTGTCGCAGCTCTGGCATTTCTTAAATTCCGAATTTTGATTGATGTGCGGCTCTTCAAATCTCTCCATGTCTGCACAAAGAAGCATAAAATGATAACAGGTAAATTTATAAAGGTTTTCTACAAAATGAAGACATAAACGCACAATTTATACACAAAGCATACATACCACTTGCCATTGTAAGGTACTTTTCTTTGCACCGCTCATCGTGTTAAGGTGATCCGTTAAGGCAGTCCATTTTTTTCTCAACTCATATTTCCCATTCGTGCCAGGAAATTTCCTCGTGGCCAGACTACGGTTCCATTCTATATAATCGAGCATTGCACGAATTTGTGCTTCCGTCACCCGTGAACTCCTCGATTTCTTTGAATCTGAATAACATGTTTCATTATTCTTTCATTATTCACATCTCTTTCTATGGCCATGTATCATATTTTTTCGTTCACTCCAATACTGAATTTGTTATCGTTAAAAATGAATATCATACTTACGCAGCGAAGAGTTCATTGCATATTTTTTCAATCACGACATTGCTTGATCAATGACATCCCGATGAAAAAACAAAGACGGTGTCGGATATAATGCTTAAATTTTTTGTCAATTTCATGGACCAGACAATATACATAGATAGGAACACAGATTTTAAATACTTCATCTGAGGCATTTTCCCTGGCAAAATAGCTAGTATAATGTTGGCTATGATCCGCGCTGTTGCCACTTTTCGCAACAATTGTAACGATTATCGATACCAGATTTTGCAACGACAAGTCTTGTTAACTGCGTCGTACAGAATCGCACGCATCGATACTACAAGCGAAAACTGTCGATAGCTAACGACGTCGCTAGCTATCGATAGTCATGGACAGAATCCCGCCCCAGCGAGGGGGTAACTTTTGCGCGCGATCTGGCTATATATCATTTTGCATCTCTCTCGCACGCAGCCTACTTCTCAAGTATCATGCTGCCTTATGCACAGTTCACTTCTCATTATTTATTTGTTCCGTCTCTGTCACACGCAGCTCACTTCTCGAGGTCTTAGCAATAGTGGCACCATCCCAGTTTGACCACATTTTTGTAGCCACTTTTTTCAAGTCTTCCCATAAGAGATCGGACTCCTCCCACTCTAGCCTCCCTGTGTTTACGTATGTTTTTGTGGCGCGATTGTCGAAATAACCTTTATTTGCGACCATATACCAGAAGCATGGAGCCTAGATACCAGGAGGTTCAGCGGCAATGCAAAGGCGCTGAAAAAAGCGTCCCCGAAAATGTCCCGAAGTGATGGCACTGGGGTGCAGCGGCACCTACATATATAGTGATGTATTGGTCAACGAGATGAAAGTGATCGGATGAGTTTCTAACCTCACGACAGACCGATCGTGACATCAAACGTCGAAATATCCGCCGATTCATAATTTCCTCATGACGGTTTGGGAAAAAAACGCAAAAGCGAGAAAAGATCTCAAACTCAAACTCAGAATGGCGGCGATACAGCCCATCTAGAAAAACGTGTTTTTTTTACATATAGCTTCACGGGAGAACGGTTTTCTCGTAAAATATAAGACCTGAAACAAAAACCAAAAAAATGATAATTTATATATTATTAGTTATGAGACTACCTAGATATTTGCTTTCAAATTTTGCAAAAATAGCGCACTTTGTAGGAAATAAATTGATATTTTGCCAAAAAAAGCAGTAAATTGTTTATAAAAAGAAGTTTACATTTAATCAAAAAACGGCTACGTACTCCCATAAAGAATATAATTGTGAAGCTGCTATCAAAATTTCAAATCGATGCAGGCAAAGGTGGTCGAGTAATCCGTCTTCCGAGATCGAATAAAGTGGTTTCGAGAAAAACGCGTTTAAAGTTGTACGAGCAATTCAGCGCGCGTTCCAAGGCGCTGCGGCCCAATCGGTAATTGAACCTTTAAATAAAAAAAAATTGCTACAGGACCAATTGCATATTGTTTTTATGACACCAAAGTATTTTTAGGAAAGAAAACGTCTTTCCAAAATCCTAGAGTGGTGTTATCCCTTGACACTAATGAGGGTTAGGTACATCATCTGTGATCTGTCTTAAATCGCACCCATGTTTATCGTATATCTATATACATATAGGTGCCGGAGCACCCCAGCGCCATCATTTCTTGTTCCAGTTTTGGGGACGAGTTGAAAGGCCTCGCTGAACCTCCTGGTATCTAGGCTCCATGACCAGAAGGCTCTACGCGATTTACCGTGATACATTTTTTATCGTTTTTTACGCATAAGTGTGAATTTGTTTTGGTAGTGTTTGCGAAAAAAATGTGTAATGGCTAAGGGTTGCGCGGTTCGCAATTGTAAAACGGGGTACAAAAATTGTAAGCAGAAATGCTCCGTGTTTCGCGGGCCCAGAAACGTCGAACGATATAAAAAATGGCTCGATGCTATTCCCGGACTGGAAGAGTCTCAGTACGTGTGCAAAAAGAATTTCGAAGAACGATGTATTGTGAGACATTGGAGAAAAAAGATGTAAATGGTCGTAATATGTGCTGGTATGAATTAATGTATTCAAAAAGTTTTCATTTTTTTTTAGATGAAAGTAGTCATCTTTTTTTTAATCAACACATTTTTTTTTGTTTCGTATATTATGCAATTTACACGACAGTACGTTAAATTAGGTTAGGGCAAACGGCGCATGCGTTGCGTTCAGGAGGGAAAAGGACAGAAGAGCTATTTCTTTCTTCGTTGCACGACTACTTCCCCTTGCCGTCACGCACCAAGCGGCAGAAATCGAAATAAAAAACAGAACCGCTAAGGGTGTCTACCCCCACGACCGCCGTTGTCAGACCTGTATGTAAGACCGTGTCTTACATACAGTGCTGGGATTCTGTAACTCTCTAGCGATCATTATTGTTGTCGCTACTTTCCGATAGTTGTCGCTTGAAACGACATCGCTAACAGCGACAGTAATTCTGTAACTTGGGCGATAACGATTTTCATCGATGTCGAATGCATCACGGGCCACCGATAAAATTCGGTACAATATATGATAGATGTAGCAAGGTGACAAATTTTCACCACTCAATTTCTAGAGACTTTTTCCAATTTCCAATTTCAATTTCTGGTGTTAATTGTAAATCGGCCTAGTTTTTCAAATTCGACTAAACACAACACCATAGTTTTGTAGGGTGAAATACAGTAAACGAACTTCAGAATTTACCGTGCTAGCACAATTTTCTTTTCTATGTTAGAATTAAGAATCATCGATATAATTTTTTTTAACGTTTTTCATGATGCAACAATAGGCATTATCAAATCAAACGCTGTAAATATAGCAATACAAGGTTAGACACTTCCATCAATTTTTTTTAATAAACAATTGATTTATTCTATTTTCCAGGAAGAAGTCTAGGAGTGCATCTTCGCGCAATTATCGAGAATGCTTGATTTTTTAAAGCTTAATAAGGGTCTCGCGGATGGCAGATTTCAGGTTATGAATGGAAATGGATTAGCAACGCAATTAAATACTATGAACGGTGCTTCGAAAAGTTCGGAACAGTGGTGAGTGGTATGCGTAATCTAATCCTTATCATTTGATAACATACAGTGGGTACAAAAAAAATGGTACATCTCACACGAAACTGTTGTTAATTTGGCCTTATTTTTGTGGTCGTGTTTTCCCAAGATTTTTTAAACAGACACCATGTATATTTAGGATAAGCTATCGAACACAGAAACTTTATAAAGTATTTTATTTTTTTCCAAAGATAAGTTAAAAAAGACGACGTGTACAAATACTTATTTTACACACCGTATTCTTTACCGACTTATACAAAGTTTAAAGAATTTAGTGAAAAATATATGCGATAATGGGGTTTTTACTCAGTCTAGGTATGGAGAGACGTACGAAGTCGGACATCACTAAAGGCAAAAACTTTACGCAAGGCTTGAACGGCAACAGGCAACAAACCGATCATGACACCCAGTTTAACAGAGTTCGAGTTGTCGTCATTGGAATCATACGTTCAGACTATGTTGAAGGCAGTCAAGAATGTGCTGATAGTATACCGGAAGAGGAGGTTTGTTAAAACTATTTTAATTTAATTTTTAACTAGGTATACATCGAAAGAGATATTAATATTGAAAGGATTGAACTATTAATTATAGGACTTGCAAAACAAACGTGAACGTGGTGAAACGGCTTTGTTGAAGTTGAAGCCGCAAGTACCTACTATTTGCACCGAAGCAAGTTTTTCAAAGAACGATACGAGGTTCTCGGGTAGTAAAAAATTGGCATATTAATTCAAATAAGTTGAGATCGAAGTTATCTTTACACTCATCCTCCTACGATAGTAAATAAATCGGAGTAACTTGATAATACATGTTCTTACAGATGACAATGAAAGTATAGAAGACGGTGCTGTAGCAGAACCCGAGTTTCTTGAAACGGATGGTAGCAAAATATTAAAAGAACGCTTTTCAACACCAAAGTGCTTCCAATTTACAAGGTGGAAAAGGAAAAATAGCCACCTATGCCGGAAAAGGCAACCTAGAATGTGAAATCACTATTTTGGGAAGAAGTACGCAAATTCCCACGGAAAGATGTTCTATACAGTTGAACCACGATATAGCGAAATCCTCGAACAACGAAGATTTGTCCATTCCCTTCCAATAGACATCCAAACCCTTGGTACAGCGACATAATAACATACATTGTGCTCTAATTGCTAATTGCTTGTAAAAATTGCTCTCATTTAATCCTTTCTTTCTTTAAAAAATATCCCTATATTTATAGTACCAATATTTTTTTCAAACAACATCTTGAAGAACATGATCATGATATGAGGAAAACTCGATATTACGAACTTTCTACGAGATTTGTTATATCGAGGTTCGACTTTACTATATGGAAATATGCACGAAATCATACGCAAATAATTTGTATTGGCTCATTCATTGGAAAAATTACGATAAAATGATATATGCAAATGGTAGAAGTTTAGACCCGCTCACGTTATTTATATTATTAAAATGTTTACGAATTGCAGCCAAGCGTTTAAAACTGGCAGAGACACTTTCGACACGGGAGCACTTTCGTTCCAATTCTCAAAGACAAGGTGATGCTATGATGGTAAAACAAATTCTCAAATCCAATATTGATTAAACCATCGTCAGCTGCTAACGCAATTTTCAAGGTACACGTCATGATCAAATCGATGGGACTTACAATGTAAAGCAAATCTATATAACTGCTATCTATATATCAAATCTATATAACTGCTATCTATATAACTATCGAATCGAAGCTGATTCCTCAACATCTCGTCTATATAACTGCGTTCGTATACACTGTTACAGATATTCACGAATGCAGCTAAAACCCAAACTGAAGTATCGATGATTACTGCTGTTGCCATTACAGAAATAGCTAAAGGCGTTAAAAAGCTAGCTGATGCTGTGACGATGCACGCTGAGAACGCGGCAACGAGAATACCAATTTTAGGTAGACTCGTGGAAGTTTTGGCGTATGTACTGCCGACTTATCTTCAGGAATGAAATAGACATTGACTAAGTTAACGAAAATATTGCCTTTATTTGTATGGCAATAATTAATAGCAAATTGATTATGTTTGATAATTCCCTTTTAAATACTATATTATACAATTTGTATTATACTTAAGTTACGTGATGTACGTTTTGATATATTAATAGACATAAGTTGCCTTTGAGATAATTCGGCCAAAACAAAACAAATGATAAAAAAAACCAAAGCTAAAAATAAGGATAAACTATATTTCATTGTTTTTTCATAAAAGTGTTTTATAAAAATATACCAGTACGTTGAAATTTTATACTGACATTCATTATTATGTGAAATTTGAAAATAATTTTTCAAAAACCAAAGTTCTTTTATCCTGGACCATACGGTGACACGAAACCTTCTTGAAACCCCATTCTCACCTTAGAGATAAAATGTAACGGTTTTTACAGAGCATTGATTTTTCAGGTAACCAAAAGTTGTAATGAATGTAGATGTGAAATATATACAATGTCAAAACATATTACGTTTTATAAATCGACACACTCAGAAAAGTAGTTCATTAGTTTTTATTTCTGACACTGCGTCGTTTGTACAGTAAAAATGCTTGAACTTAGAACGTACAATGATCATAACGAAGTGAGAAAGGGAAAGTAATCTGATACATAGATCTTAAAAATGATATTAGATGCAGTTTAAACATGGAATTCAGAATGGTTTCCTAGCAGTTGGCTGCCAAGAACGATTGGAAGAACTTTTTTTTTAATACGAAGGGTACGTTACAAATTACAATCATTTGCCATTTTACCCCGATGAATATAGTTATTTTGATAAATAATTATTTGAGTTGCACGAATATCTTCAAGTGATTCATTCAATTGACAATTGTTAATAATTTATAATCGTGAAAAAGACATTCACAAATTCGAATGTAACGGCTCACCATGATAAACTGAACGGTGAGCTGTGATAGGTCGCCACAAGTCGCGGCGGACAAAGAACCTATTTACGCACGCACGACTACTAAACGATTCGTGGATAAAAGCTTGATTAGTCAAAGTGAGGGGGGAGGGTGCCAAATTGTGAACCGATTTTTAAATCTCAATTTAAAAAAGCGGAAAACTACCAAACGATTTCAATGCGCTACCAAACGACCACCAAACGATTCGTAAAAAAAGGCCGATTAGTCGAAGTGGTGGGGGGTAAATTATGGACCAGTTTTTTTACCTTGATTTTTTTTAACGGAAAACTTCCAAACGATATCAATGGGGTAATACACAGTACCAAACAACTACCAAACGATTCGTAAAACAAAGGCCGATTAGTCGAAGTATGGCCGGGGGGAGCAGAAGACCAATTAGTATCGGACTATAATTCCCCCACCACCCCCAACTGCGACTAATCGACCATTTTTTCACGAATAATTTGGTAGTTGTTTGGTAGCGTTTATTAGCCCATTGAAATCGTCGTTTGGTAGTTTCGCGTTTTTCAAAAAATCGAGATTTATAAATCGGTCCATAACTTGAAATCGCCCCCACTATGTCTAAGCGGCCGTTTTCTTCACGAATCGTTTAGGCCCGTTTCCACAACTCTCGGTTAACCGATTTAACAGGAGTTTAGCGAGCTCAGGCCGATTCTGATCGGTCGAGTTACCCTTAAACTTTGTTTAACTCGGTTAACTGAGAGTTGTGGAACCGGGCCTTGATAGGCGTTTACAACCAATCACGACCCTCCATTCAGAACCCACAAATATTATGCATTGGAATAATTTCGTGACCGACTACCAAACCCCCCGGATAGAATACCAAACACTATAATATGCTTTTCTATCGATCAAGTCTCGTTAGAACAGGATTAACGAAAAAGATTCTGGGAATTTTCGAAAATAGGTTATTTTTCCACCGCGGCTTCTAGTCACCAATCATAGCTTTCCATTCATGATCCGCATATATTTTTCATTAGCCTAATTTCATGATAAACTACCAAAAGCCCTGAATAGAATATCAATCGTTGCCGCATATTTTTATTTTGATCAAGAATAGTTAGAGCAAAATTGGTATAAAAATAACGGGTGAATTTGCGTTAATCAGCCATTCTAGGACTACGGCTTCTGGCAACCAATCAGAACCGTCCACTGAGGATTCACATGTATTTTACGTTGGCATAATTTAGCGATCGACTACCAAACGTCCTAAATAGAATATCAAACACTATTAGATGTTTTTCTATCGATTAAGTATTATCACAATGAAATTAGCCACAAAATGATGGGTGAATTTTTGTTAGAAATTCCTTTTTCCGCTGCGGCTTCTGGCGATCGCCGTTCACTATACACACGTATTACTCGGTGGCGCAATCTAGTGATCGACTACCAATCGTTCTAAATTGAATACCAAACGCTTCCGGGAGTTTTTCTATAATTCAAGACTCATTGAAAGGAAATCAGACAAGAGATAGCGAGTGCATCCGTATTTTACAATTTTGCTCTGTGGTTGGACCTTCAGTGACCAATCACAGTCCTCTAATCAAGACGCCGGATATCCGATCTTGGTTCGGTTATGACTTTAGATCGTGATCTGTTATAGCCGAGGCGTTCAATTTTTTTCATTCGTGACCTCATTTGGAAATAATTATTCAATTGAAGTGTGCGAAAACGTATCACTAATGAAGAACCAAATAAAAGGGACTCAACAAGAAGTCACAGAAGAGAGATGACCCGGCGATGAGCCGCCCGGATACCACCAAAAACTTAGCGGAACAACTTCAACTTCTAAAGGGTTTTTTTCATTCCTAATCGTTTGGTGGTGATTGGTAGCCTAATAAGAAGGTTTGGTGGTGGACCGTTTCGTTATAAATAAATGAGACTTTTTTCCGTGAAGTTGGCCGGACCTTTTTTTATTTATCATGCGATCCATAAAATGCCACGCCGAATCGATGCAGAATCGTTTGGTGGTCATAAATATGCAAATCCCAGCGTTTGGTAGTTAATGCATTAGTTATCCCGGTCGAAAAACAATCTACGTCTAGGCGCATACGCTGGAGGGCCGTAATTGGTGATTTATAGATCCATCGGAATACGGCGCAGTGGTATTTCAATTAATTTATGTTTTTCTTCGCCGATCTCGTTCCAATAAGTCTCGAACGGAAGATAATCGTTTGGTAGTGATTGGTAGCTTAATTGAAACGTTTGGTAGTTAATTCCTTAATTACGCCAAACGAAAAACGATCTGTGTTTAGATGAAGGGATAGAAGGCTGTAGTTGGCTGTTGGTGGATCCAACGGAATACGGAGCAGTGATGTAAGAATTTCTTCATGTTTTTTTTTCACCGATCTCGTTCCAATAAGTCTCATACGGAAGATAATCGTTTCGTAGTGATTGGTAGCTTAATTAAAACGTTTGATAGTAAATTCCTTAATTACGCCGATCGAAAAACTATCTACGGTTAGATGCAGGCGATGGAGGGCTCTAGTTGGCTGCTGATGGATCCAACAGAATAGTGATATATCAAGGTATTTATGTTTTTTCACCGACCTCGTTCCAATAAGACTCATACGGAAGATAATCGTTTGGTAGTGATTGGTAGCTTAATTAAAACATTTGGCCTCGATTACGATCCTCAAAAAATCATCTATGTTTGGACGATGGGATAGAGGGCTGTAGCCGGCTACTGATGGATCCAACGGAATACGGAGCAGTGATATTTCAATTTCTTCGTGTTTTTCTTCACCGACCACGTTATAATAAGTCTCAAACGGAAGATAATCGTTTGGTACTGATTGGTCGCTTAAATACAACGTTTGGTAGTAAATTCCATAATTACGCCGATCGAAAAATCATCGACCCGTAGACACAGGCGATAGAGGGCTGTAATTGGCTGTTGAAGGAGCTAGCGGAATACGGAGGAGTGATATTTTAATTTCTTTATCTTTTTCTTCGGCTGCGTCACATCTGACCCGACAGCAAAATATCCGCGACAAAATATCCGAGGACAAAATATCCGCAAGACAAAATCCTAAATCTCGTCCCACCACGTCAACGGGGTCGCGCGCAAAACACCTTTGTGGGGTGCGTGAGATAGTAGGGTGGGGGCATAATACGAATTTTTTCATTGCACCCAAACAAACAAACCCAAGCAAACAAACACACCCAAATAGACAAACCAAAACAAACAAACCCAAACAAACAAACCAAACCCAACATATCCATCACATATTAATAATTTCCCTCCTTTTTGTGATGGAATAAATTTCAACGGCATGACTGTACACTTGGCATGGAATAAATTTCAACAGCACGACTGTACGCTTTGAACTGAATATAATATCGGCAGATATTTTGTCTTGCGGATAGTTTGGCATGAGGATAAAACACCTTTGTGGGATGTGTGAGATAGTGGGGTGGGGGCATAATACGAATTTCTTCATTGAACCCAAAAAAACAAACCCAATCAAACAAACCAAAACAAAACAAACAAACAAACCCAAAAAAACCCAAACATATCCGTCACATATTAATAATCTTCCTCCTTTTTATGATGGAATAAATTTCAACGGCATGACTGTACATTTTGTCTTGCGGATATCTTGTCATGAGTATATTTGGTCCTGCGGATATTGTATCGTCGGATATTTTGTCGCGGATATTTTGTCGTCGGGTCAAAAGGCGTGTTACCTTTTCTTCACCGATCTCGTTATAATAAGTCTCATACGGAAGATAATTGTTTGGTAGTGATTGGTAGCTTCATTAAAACGTTTGGTACTTAATTCCTCAATTATGCTGATCGACAAATCATCGACCTTTAGACGGAGGACATGGAGGGCTGTAATTGGCTGCTGAAGGATCTAACGGCATACGGAGCAGTGATATTTCACTTTCATTATGTTCTTCTTCACCGATCTCGTTCTAATAAGTCACACAGAAGATGATCGTTTGGTAGTGATTGGTAGCTTAATTAAAACGCTTAGTAGTTAATTCCATAATTACGCTAATCGAAAAACCATCTATGTTTGGAAGAGATGATATAGGGCTGTAGTTGGCTGCTGATGGATCTAACGGAGTACGGAGCAGTGATATTTCTTTGTTTTTCTTCACCGATCTCGTTCTAATAAGTCTCAAACAGAAGATAATCGTTTGGTAGTGATTGATAGCTATACTAAAACGTTTAGCAGTTAATTCCATAATTACGCTAATCGAAAAACCATTAGTTGGATTTTCAATTGGTAAACTACCAATTAGTCTCAAACGATTATCTTCCGTTTGAGATTTATTGGAACGCGATCGGCGAAAAAAAACATAAAGAAATTGACATATCACTGCTCCGTATTCCGTTAGATCCTTCAGCAGCCAACTACAGCCCTCTATTGCCTGCGTTTAACCGTAGATGGTTTTTCGATCGGCGTAAATGAGGAATTAACTACCATACGTTTTAATTAAGCTACCAATCACTATCAAATGATTATCTTCCGGATGAGACTTATTGGAACGAGATGGGTAAAAAGAAAATTAAGAAATTCTCATATCACTGCTCCGTTTTCCGTTGGATCCACCAATAGCCAACTACAGCCCTCTATAGCTTCATCTAAACATAGATGGTTTATCGATTGGCGTAATTAAGGAATTAACTACCAAGCGTTGTATTAAGCTACCAATCACTACCAAACGACTATCTTTCGTTTGAGACTTATTGGAACGAGATCGGCGAAGAAAAACATAAAGAAATTGACATATCACTGCTCCGTATTCCGTTAGATACTTCAGCAGCCAACTACAGACCTCTATCGCCTGCGTCTAAGGGTAGATGGTTATTCGATCGGCATAATGGAGGAATTAACTACCAAACGTTTTAATTGAGCTACCAATCACTTCCAAACGATTATCTTCCGTATGAGACTTATTGGAACGAAATCGGTGACGAAAAACATAATGAAATTACAGCCCTCTATGGCCTGCGTCTTACAAGGACACGGCAGGACCGCGGGGTCGGGGATTTGACCGAATTTTTTTGTGGTGAAAGAGGACCCCCAGCACCTCATGTGGTTAAAGTAGTAGGACGCACTACTCGGAAAATTCCGAGAAAAATCGATTCAAAGTTTCTTAGGCGCCTTATGAGTTTAAAATGTAAAGCACTTGTCGAGCCGCCGTCTAGTCTAGACGGTTAGGGCTCGGTCTTTTGCGCCGGAGGTCTCGAGTTCGATTCCTCCTTCGGATCTTATTTTTTTTTGCTATCCCAACAATTATTCAAAACGTTTCTCATCCCTGCATTATTTTTTAAAATTTATTTACATTATTGTTTTATAATTATTTTCATTTTGTAAAATGATTTTCTTTTTTTCCCAATAAACCAATTCATAACGGTTGGTTTTTTTATTTTTCATTCTGAAGTATATGAGGAGGAACATTGGGTTTTAAATGAGAATAACAAAGTCGATTAGGAAAAATTCAATTTTTATTCATATCATAATTATTTACAAAAACTGCAGTGGTAATTATCGTAGAAACAAACAAAGCAATAATTTTTGCGCCATCTTGCGCAACATATAAAAGCGGATTTTTAACATTCATGAAAATGTTTCTAGTAACTGATAATTTTAAGGCAAAACAGGCGTATTGAATCATGTCTCGGAATATTGATGAGGATAATTGATGGTGAATTATTGAATGGATTTTTATCCAATCTTCCCGGGAATTAATTCTACGATTCTGCTCTAACAATTCGCTGCAATTTACTAGAAACATTTTCATGAATATTAATGGGACATGTTTTTGTACGGATGTATTGCAAACTCCTTGTGATTGTAAAAAATCCGCTTTTATATGTTGTGCAAGATGTCGCAAAAATGATTGCTTTGTTTGTTTCTACGATAATTATCACTGCGGTTTTTTAATATAATTATTATATGAATAAAAATTAACCCGGTGCGTTGTCTAGTGGTTAGCGTGCTGGCCAGCGGATCGGGAGGTCGTGGGTTCGAAACCCAGTCGCGTACTTTCGTCGGGAAATGTTTTTTCTTCGACATTTCTCGGCTAAAGACGACTAGTTCCGTGACTGGGAAGCGAACTTGTGACCGGCTGTATCGGTATAGATGCCCAGTTGCGGTATCGGTATAGATGCGGCTGTATCGGTATAGATGCGCAGTTTCCCTATGCCCATGGCAGATATCCCATGGTGAATACGATACAGATGGGGAAGTCGGCTGCGGCCGCAAGGTAGGAGGGTGTGGAATGGGTGGTAGGGGAGAGTTGTGGAATAGTTGATAGAGGGGGTATGGATGTGGAATGGGAGGTAAGAAAGAAGTTGAGGCGGATTGGGGTTCGAAAACGGGAAGATCCTGTACGGCTGGAAACGAACCAATATATGAATAAAAATTGAATTTTTCCTAACGGAGTTTGCTATTCTCATTAAAAACTCAATGTTCCTCTTCATATACTTTACAATGAAAAATAAAAAACCCACCGTTATGAATTGTTTTATTGGAAAAAAAATAATTTAAAAGAATGAAAATAATTTAAAAAAATAATGTAAAGAAATTTTTTTAAATAATGTAGGGATGAGAATCGTTTTGAATAACTGTTGGGATAACAAAAAAAAAGAAAAAAAATCCGAAGGAGGAATCAAACTCGAGACCTCCGGCGCAAAAGACCGAGCTCTAACCGTCTAGACTACACGGCGGCTCGACAAATGCCTGACATTTAAAACTCATAAGGCGCTTAAGAAACTGTGAATCGATTTTTCTCGGAATTTTTCGAGTAGTGCGTCCTACTACTTTAACCACGTGAGGTGCTAGGGGTCCTCTTTCACCACAAAAAAATTCGGCCAAATCCCCGACCCCACGGTCGTGCCGTCTCCTTGTTAGGGTAGATGATTTTTTGATCGGTGTAATTGAGGAATTAACTACCAAACGTCTTAATTAAGCTACCAATTACTACCAAACGATTATCTTCTGTATGAGACTTATTAGAACGAGATCGGTGAAGAAAAACATAAAGAAGTGGAAATATCACTACTCCATATTCCGTTAGATCCTTCAGTAGCCAACTACAGCCCTCTATCGCCTGCGTCTAACCGTAGATGGTTTTTCGATTGGCGTAATTGAGGAATTAACTACCAAACGTTATTATTAAGCTACCAATCATTACCAAACGATTATCTTCCGTATGAGACTTATTGGAACAAGATCGGTGACGAAAAACATAATGAAATTTAAATTCCACTGCTCAGTTTTCCGCTAGATCCTTAAACTGCCAATTACAGCCCTCTATCGCCTGTGTCTACGGGTTGATGAGTTTTCGATCGGCGTAATTAAGGAATTGACTACCAAACGTTGTAATCGAGCTGCCAATCACTACTAAACGATTATCTTCCGTTTGAGACTTATTGGAACGAGATCGGCGAAGAAAAATATAAAGAAATTGACATATCACTGCTCCGTATTCCGTTTGATCCTTCAGCAGCCAACTACAGCCCTCTATCGCCTGCGTCTAATAGTAGATGGTTTTCTCGATCGGCGTAATTGAGGAATTATCTACCAAACGTTTTAGGGGGAGATATACACCTAGGAGCCGGAAAAAGGTCATTTCTGTGAATTTTTTCAAGGAAAACTATTTAAAATTTTGGATTGGGGTTTTAATTATCTAAAAGTTTATACATTCAAAAATATGTTTAATTTTCTTTATTTACAAATATCAAAAATATACAAGGATATAGTATGATCCTTGGAGCGTCGTAAAAAATCTGCGTAGACGGTACCCACTGGCGTTTCTTTAGAAATCATCTGAAAAAAAAAACAAAAAGATTATTAAATTACATACCATAATCTAGTACTTGTCATAGCCGATTTTCAAAATATCGTTTTATGACAAAATGGCGGACGTTTGAACATAAATAGTGATTTTTGGGCCAAAAATTAATTATTTTGCCTATAAAACAAAAACTAAGTAACGAAAAAATCATATGACAAGTACTAGATAATGGTGTATAGAATAACCACAAAAAACCTCAAGGCAATCGGTTCATTGGTTTTCGAGAAATTTTGGGTACCCATTTGAAAAACATGGTTTTGAGAAAAACACGTTTGAAAATTTAGGAATGAATAAATCATGAAATTTGTCAACTTACATGGAATCATCGATACCAGGCTCATGGTGTAGGTCTTCTACGGTCGACGGAATGTTCATAGCTTCTAAATCCTCGACCTCGACCATCTAGGTGTATATCTCTCCTTAATTAAGCTACCATTCACTACCAAATGCTTATCTTCCGTATGAGACTTATTGAAACGAGATCGGTGAAAAAAAAACATAAAAAACAGATATTTCATTGCTCCGTGTTCCGTTGGATCTATCAGCAGCCAACTACAGCCCTCTATCTCTTCATCTAAACATAGATTGTTTTTCGATTGGCGTAATTGAGGAATTAACTACCAAACATTTAATTAAGCTAGCAATCACTATCAAACGATTATCTTCCGTATGAGACTTATAGGAACGAGATCGGTGACGAAAAACATAATGAAATTTAAATATCACTGCTCCGTTTTCCGTTAGATCCTTCAGCAGCCAATTACAGCTCTCTATGGCCTGCGTCTTAGGGTAGATGATTTTTTGATCGGCGTAATTGAGGAATTAGCTACCAAACGTTTTAATTAAGCTACCAACCACTACCAAACGATTATTTTCCGTATGAGACTTATTGGAACGAGATCGGTGAAGAAAAACAAAGAAATTGAAATATCACCGCTCCGTATTCCGTTGGATCCATCAACAGCCAACGACAGCCCTCTATCCCTTCATCTAAACATAGATGGTTTTGCAATTGGCGAAATTAAGGAATTAACTACCAAACGTTTTAATGAAGCTAGCCACTACCAAACGATTATCTTCCGTATGAGACTTATTATAATGAGAGCGGGGAAGAAAAACATAAAGAAATTAAAATATCACTGCTATGTATTCCGTTAGCTCCTTCAGCAGCCAATTGCAGCCCTCTATCGCCTGTGTCTACGGGTTGATGATTTTTCGATCGGCGTAATTAAGGAATTAACTACCAAACGTTGAAATTAAGCTACCAATCACTACCAAACGATTATCTTCCGTTTGAGATTTATTAGAACGAGATTGGTGAAGAAAAACATGAAGAAATTGAAATATCACTGTTACGTATTTCGTTGGATCTATCAGTAGCCAGCTACAGCCCTCTATCACTTCGTCCAAACATAGATGATTTTTTAATCATCGTAATTAAGGAATTAACTGCCAAATGTTTGAATTAAGCGACCAATCACTACCAAACTATTATCTTCCGTATGAGACTTATTGGAACGAGGTCGGTGAAGAAACATAAAGACTTTGATATATCACTGCTCCGTATTCTGTTGGATCCATCAGCAGCCAACTACAGCCCTCTATCGCCTGCATCTAACCGTAGATGGTTTTTCGTTTGGCGTAATTAACTACCAAACGTTTCAATTAAGCTACCAATCACTACCAAACGATTATCTTCCGTTTGAGACTTATTGGAACGAGATCAGCGACGAAAAACATAAATAAATTGACATATCACTGCGCCGTATTCCGTTGGATCTATAAATCACCAATCACGGCCCTCCATCGTATGCACCTAGACGTAGATTGGTTTTCGACCGGGATAACTAATGAATTAACTACCAAACGTTGGGATTTGCATATTTGTGACCACCAAACGATTCTGCGTCGATTCGGCGTGGCATTTTATGGATTGCGTGATAAATTAAAAAAGGTCCGGCCGACTTTACGGAAAAAAAGTCTCATTTACTTATAACGAAACGGTCGACCACCAAACCTTGGTATGAGGCCACCAATCACCACCAAACCATTAGGAATTTAAAAACCTTGAGAAGTTAAACTTGTTCGACTAAGTTTACGGTGGTATCCGGGCGGCCCATCGTTGGGTCATCTCTCTTCAGTGACTTCCTGTTGAGTTCCTTTGATTTGATTCTTTATTAGTAATAAGTTTTCGCACACTTCAATTAAATAATTATTTCCAAATGAGGTCACGAATGAAAACATTTTTACGCCTCGGCGATGACAGATCAGGATCCAAAGTCATAACCGAACCAAGAACAGATATCCGGCGTCTTGATTAGAGGACTGCGATTGGTCACTGAAGGTCCAACCACAGAGCAAAATTGTAAAACACGGATGAACTCGCCAGTGGCGGACTAAGCCCGTCGGAGGCCCGGGGCGGCATATAAATGAGGCCCCCCGGTCCAGTGGCGGACTAAGCCCGTCGGAGGCCTGGGGTGGCATATAAATGAGGCCCCCCGGTCTGCTAAAGAAATTAATGTATTATTGATGATAAGTAATTTTACTATACGCCCTACTTATGATATGGATAAAAAAGTTAGAATACGGATCAGCATTCAGCACAGCACCTAGCAGGTAGAGTGCAAAGAAATAATGAAGACTATAATAAGAAAGTCTCTTTTATTGTACATATATGTTTAAAAACAAAGCTTTTGCTTTGTAACTATTTTACATGTTTTCTTGCTTTCATTTAACTGAACTTCTCAATAACGTCGTTGAAATCTATTTCCCTTGAAACTTTCCTTTCAATTGATGGAATGGACAGATTGACTAGGCGTTCTTGTTTCATCGTAGATCGACGATAATTTTTTATAAATTTAAGTTTAGAAAAACTTCTCTCGTTTGTTGACGGGTACGTGTGTGACATCCCGAGTCAAAATTTCTAGCCTCCTCTGAATAATCGCAGGACCCATTTCCTTTGTAATGCACAAACCGCCAGCCTCCGGTGAACCTGCGAGACCCTATTTGTCAAGTTCACTGCCATGGAGAGGCCTCCATTTGATCCAGTGCTGCCTCTGTTAGCCGTTCCAAATCTTCTTTCGACCCCCAGCACCAATGGAACGTGTAGAACACCGGTCTCCTTAACCTGCTTTCGATCTCAAGTCTGTTGCTTCGACCCCACCTAACCTGCTTTGAGCCCAAATTCGTTATCTCCTCCAACAACACTTCATTCTGGCCTGATCGGTAACCCGTTCGATGCCGAAATAAATACGTTTTTGCTGATTATTGTCGAATAATGGTATAAATAAATATGCTTTGTCAGTTGTTTCGCCACGTGATAGATGAATAAATACTACACGAAAAGTAAAAATCTATCATCACTTTATTAAATTATCAGTGCAAAATAAAAATGCGCAAGCAATCAATGTTTCTCAATATCGGTTTATACCCATTTACAGGTGATTCGTGGAAAAAGGCTTGTAAATCCAGGCTTACTCTAATTTCATCGAATTTATCGGCATGCCTATAAATGAGTGATGATCAATTGACATAAAGGCACCTACAGATTCTAATGCCGCCACCCGTATAAGTGACATATTATCCGTTCTATGGCACTTGTGCAGATAAGAGAGTTCGGAACGTATCTCGTCGTCTGTTGTTGCTTGAAATGCATAATGTTCACCTTCGCAAAAACATTCTTTCACAAAGTCGCAGTAGGTTATCTTTATGAAATTTTGCACACAGCTTAGCATTTTACTGCGATTTGCTCCATTGTAGAGCACGTGGGACGATGATGTCCGTAGAATTCGTAGATTAATTCGCCGACGATCCATTTTTTATCTTTTAGGAGTCTCAAGTAATCTTGAACGTTGCCTATCGAAATATGTAAATTACGCATTTCCTGTGCAATAAATTCGGGAACCGTGCTATACTTTTTATACGTGCCAACACTGTAGCAAGCATGAAAAACTTGTTGGCATATTTTAACTTGACGTTTCACGGCAATGGCAAAATCACGAATTGGACCTTCCGGTAGTTCGTCTACGGTACGCCTGCCGTAGACCGAATGGAGGGTCTATGGTGCGCCTACAGTAGATCGAATGGACGGTCCGGAGGGTATTCGGAGAGCCTACCATAAGCTCAAAGGAGGGCCCGGAGGGTATACGGCTCGGATACAGTAGGTTGAATGAAAGGTCCGGAGGGTATTCGGAGCGCCCACAGTAGGCTCAAAGGAGGGTCCGGAGGGTATACGGCACGGATACAATAGGTTGAGTGGAGGGTCCGGAGGGTATTCGGAGTACCTACAGCAGGCTGAATGGAGGGTCCGGAGGGTATACGGCGGACCTACAATAGGCTGAAAGGAGGGCCAGTAGGTTCTGCGAGAGCACTCGATCAGGCCCTCCCGAGGTTCGTAGCTTCAGTTGCGCACTGCACTAGCGTCCTTTGAGCCTAAAGTCCAGTATATGCCATCTAGGAGGTTCAACGGAGGCTCTAACATAATAATATTCCGTAAATCGTACCCTCATTTGGATACCCGATAATCCGCTACCGCGGACCTCTGTTCGGAGAAGGAGGCCTTCATTCCGCGGGTTCTAAGCAGCTCGAAAATGTTGACTCCGGATGGACAGAATATCTTCTGTCTGTCCCTCCCACTCTCCAGATCGAGGCGCATTCGCCTCAATCTGCATCTGGCCACAAATAAAAAACCAAATGCACAAATAATACGCTTACTGAAGACTAAACTGATCGATAGACCCATTCTCTGAAAAGTCGCAGCTACGAAAACTCTTCTGCTAGTCACATTTTTCTAAGTTTAACGGAGACTTTGTCCTTGGAGTGCCATATTTCAGGTGTTTACATTTTATTTTTTTAAAGGAAACGAGTAAAGCTTTTTGAGTGCGGTTTTTTCTTGCTTTTATTCATGATATACAGAACGTTAAAAATTTTTTTTTTGAAAAAGAAACCAAAATGGCGGCCGTTGCAGCTCCGCGAAAACAGGTCCTCAAATCGCGGGAGGTAAACGGCTGACATCACTGTTGATCTGAAACACAAATTCAAAGCATATTATTAATCTGTGACCCTTTGGTCAGGCGATGACGGATGGGTTTTTCGTTCAGTACAAATTTCGGAAAATGGCGGCAATTTAAAAAAAATCGAATTTTCGCGTTTTTTTCGCATAAAAAGATAAATAATAAATGCAAAAATGTATCTATCGAAAAAACGATCCGTCATTCCGTGAAGACATATTTTCTGAGTATGCTCTCCAAATTTCAGGTCGATATGTTAATTACAGCGGTCAGGAGAATGTCAGCCATTTTTAAAAACGTGTTTTCGAGAAAAACGCGTTTAATGTTTTGTAATGTGTTTACACAAATGTGTTTATAATTACCGCTAATCGGCAATGCCTGGTCCATAGAGGCATCCCTCCTCTTCTTCTAGCTGCTCATGTTGAGCTCAAATTGATTTTTTGAAAATTTCAAGGACAAAGCTCCCTTAATCCTGAATATTTTCTCTAAACATTCGGCGACCGGCTGTTTTTATTGTCGTTACGAAATCTTTACAATATTTTACACGTGTGAGCAGTTTATATCTGGCATCTAGAGTTATTTTGTGTTTAAATGATTACATAAAAATTATCCAGCGCGTTATCTCCATAAAGCGCCGTATAAACGAAACCTTCTTTAAAGTCGTCATTTTTCGTTAAAAGTTCGGAAATTGGCTTGCAATTTTACCAGCATACGGGGATGTATTTTTACTTGATTATAAAGGTTTAGACATCCCTTTAGAGGATAAAATTTGTTTTTAGTGGCTGGTGGCTTTTGTTAGTGGTGAGAAAGATATGTAACCACTAACGTGTAAACAAATTTATAATTCATTATATTTTGCTATGACAAGACCCTTTAACACAAAGTGTGTCAACTTTTATGGTGTAGGCAACACTGCCATCTTGTAAATACCTACCAGCGCCGTGGGGATTCCCTGAATAATGTTTTGGCTGTATATAGATTTGGATGAATATAGACCACATGGTATAGTAATTGAATCGTGTTCGATTTGCTTGAAAAAGTATGTTTTGAAATACTTAATCATTTTTTTATGTAAGTGCATCAGATGTAGTTGCTTACTTACTAGAGAGTAAGCGCTAACACCAGGCGGTATTAGAAGCTTTCTGGTTCAGCGGCGGCTACTATCTTTATTGTGGCTTCTAACAAGTTACCTAGTTATAATGTAATTTTACGACAGTTAGGTTTAGATGGGTTGATTTCCCCTGTTGTTATTCTTTAATACGTATGTATGTCATTCTTCAGTACGTATCAATATAATTTTTTTTACGAAATTTCTCTATTGTTTGGATCTAATATTTATGTTGCGCGCTAAAGCCAACATAGAGTGAGCGGCGCCCACCACGCGACGCGCACCATTTTCATGGCGCTGGCTATAAGTAGGTAGAGCTTTATGCTAGATTGACAATTGCTATCATGACCTATTGATATATATGACCTATTGAACAGGTGAATTAGTACCTACATACTGTAACGGGTGTTATTTCGTTACAGATAAATTTATAGGTTCGGGGACTCGAACAGGGAAGAAATTAATGTAAACTCAGGTGTTTTGGGTATTTTAACAAAAAGTGTGATTTATTCAAGTTCTTATGGCTCTATATAATGTAAAATAATAATAATAATAACGCTATGTATAAGTTGTTTGTGTTGTTTTTGTATTTTCCGCAATGTTTTTCTCGGTCGGTCAATTATTCTTTATTCGCATGGTACATTCGGTTCGGCGTGGTCAGTTATCATGGATCGATATTGATTATTCCCTGTTTCGGGGCGATCTACGGGCCGTGCGCGCGCGCTCTCTCTCGTCACGCGCCGCGATCTATTTCCCTACTGTAGCTCTGCCCTTCGCGCCGCGGCGATCGATGCTCTCTCCCGATCGATTATCGCGCGTCGATAATTAAACGCTCGGTCCTTGATCTTGGCGTGCGATGTCGCCACCGACTGGTCTAGGATAGTCTAATCGAGCGATTTGCCGCGAGCACTCGACTGACCCTTTTTTGTATAGGTTTCGGCGCTCTCGTAATTTAGGAATACCTCCTTGTCCTTTCTGTAATCCTGATCCATATAACTCGATGATCACGGTGTGTGTGTGGTTGTGTGTCTCTGTGTGTGTATAGGTGTGTGTATGTGTCTCGTATGACTATAGCGTACTCTTCCTTATTTCCTAATATAATATTTCGTGTATTTTCCCAATTTAATATTTTCCTTATTCGTACGCTCGCTCGTTCTGATACCTTCTCGCTTCCTATTTTCTCCTGATATACCTTTCCTACCTATTTAGCGCTAATTGTTTGCTATCTTTAATTTATTAACCTTCCTTATTGCTCTTATTTTTTTCTTTGATTTTCTGATCTTTTCTCTTTTCAAATAAATTTATCTCAATTCTGCTTCTGAAGCCTTTTAGGCGCGACTCCGTTTTTTCTCTCGTTTCTCAACGTTCCATGTACCAGACGTTTCCGATCCTTAAGGGATGTACTTGGTCCAATCGTACTTGTCGATCCACGGGGAATGAAAGAAGTGCTCTTTCAACTGTTTTTTAGGCGCGACTCCTTGTTTCTCTTGTTTCTCAACGTTCCATGTACCAGACGTTTCCGATCCTCGGGGGATGTACTGGGTCCAATCGTACTTGTCGATTTCCAAGGGACTCAAAGAGTGCTCTTCCTCCAAAATCTTCGTCCTTTTATACCCGGATTTTACCGCTTTTTCTTTCCCCTTCTTCTCCGTCTTCCCTTAATTAGATTAGTGGGTTATCCTGATTTTACCGCTTCTTCTTCCTTAATTCAATTAGTAGGCTTATCCGGTTTTGACCGGTTATTCCTTCCCCATCTCTTCTGTATTCCTCTAATTTAATTAGTGAGCTTATCCTGTTTTTACCGGTTTTTCATTCCCCTTCTCTTCTGCCTCCCGAAATCGGTTAACTCTTTGAAATTGTGGTGGGGTTATTCGTTGATGAGACGGACTTGTACGTCTCAATACCTATGTTTATATTTTGCATACGTACGGGCCCTCCAACCCCAAACGGCCCTTTACTGAACATATTTCGGCCCTGGTTGCAATTTGACTAAAAATGACTTCTTGAGATTTGGAGGCCCCCCAGGACAAGGGGCCCGGGGCGGACCGCCCCCTCCGCCCCCCCCGTTAATCCGCCAGTGGAACTCGCTATCTCTTGTCTGATTTCCCTTCAATGAGTTTTGATTTATAGAAAAACTCCCGGAAGCGTTTGTATTCAATTTAGAACGATTGATAGTCGATCACTAGATTACGCCAACGAGAAATACGTGTGTATCGTGAACGGCGAGCTGTGATTGGTAGCCAAAAGCCGCAGCGGAAAAAGGAATTTCTAACAAAAATTCACCCATTATTTTGTGGCTAATTCATTGTGATGAGACTTAATCGATAGAAAAATAACTCATAGCGTTTGGTATTCTATTCAGGTCGTTTGGTAGTCGATCAATAAATAACGCCAACGCAAAATACAGCGAATCGGGAATGGAGCGCTGGGATTGGTCGCCAGAAGCCGCACTGGCAGAATTATTTATTAACGTAGATTCACTCGTTATTTCTTGTCCGATTACGTTCGAATGGGCCGCGATCGATAGAAAAACATCCGGTAGCGTTTGATATTCCATTCGGGACGTTTGGTAATCGATCATTCAAATACAACAACACAAAACACGTGCGTATTAGGAGAGCTGTGATTGGTCGCCAGAAGCCGCAGGGGCAGATCGATGTGACATTTTCATAATTAGATTTGTTAATAAACTCCGACCGAACCGAAAGAAATTACGCATATCCGAAACGTAAGGCTGCGATTGGTCGCGATAATATACGACGTTTTTGCGATAGATGGCGTTGGTTGTCGAGTCTTTTGGGAATTTGAGTTCCACCAATGAATCACTCACATGGACAGGTAAGGGTATATCACAGTCTTTTCGTTTATTGCAGTATAATAGTCTTTTTACCTCTCCTGGGAGCTTTATATTAATTTACCGCGTGGACCGAATTTTTTAATTCTAGACCCGTGTCATCCGCTAGCTATGTAGCAATTAGAAAGGCCGCCGTACGCTATTCCCGACAGCGTCGGTGGAGCAGTATTTGTTTCCTCCGCTGGCGCTGTTGTGCGGCGTCCCTGGGCTCCCTCCGCTCGGTCGGTAAAGTCGCCGCCTGTTGCATAGCCGCCACAGTCTTTTTCCGCTGCTCATCGTCCTATCTTATGGATCGAAATTTTCTTTTCGATTTTCCGAAAGAACGGGAAACTACCAAACGATTTGAATGGTTTACCAAACGCTACCAAACGATTCGTAAAAAAAAAGTTTGTTTAGTCAAAGTGGGGGGGCCAACTTGCTGCCCAATTTTTTATTATCGGTTTTTCGAAAAACGGAGAACTACCAAACGATTTGAATGGTTTACCACACGCTACCAAACGACCACCAAACAATTCGTAAAAAAAGTTCGATTAGTCAAAGTGGGGCGGCCAACTTACTGCCCAATTTTTGATTATCGATTTTTCGAAAAACGGAGGACTACCAAACGATTCGAATGGTTTATCAAACGCTACCAAACGACTACCAGACGTTTCGTAAAAAAAAAGTTTGATTAGTCAAAGTGGGGGGGGGGGGGGGGCTAACTTTGACGAGGTCAAAATGCAATACATATCGCAGCGGAGTGGTAACTACAGACTTCTTACTAGTCTTCACTACGGCTTCCCTATTGGCTTCGTGTAGAGTATAGGGTGGGTGTAATGAAATCGAACACAGCGCCCGCAATGCACAAAAGATGCAATAAACTCGGCTATTTATCTGTCAAATCTGCATGAGCGTAGTACTGCATTTTTGCAATCAAATTAAAAATATTGTTTTAGTAAAAATGGGCCACGACAGTTGCTGTGTAATAAATTGTAAAAATACCGGAAGTAATAGGAAATGCAAAATTTATCGATTCCCTACGGCAAATTGGAAGTAGACAACGGAACAAATGGATAGCGCAGTTTCACCGTTACGGAGGTTGGAGCGGTCCAGTTGAGTCAAATGACGGTTTATGAATGTTTTTTGATAGATTCATCCTATAGATGCCAATATTTCGTAAAATATATACTTAACGGGCAAAGTTATGCAATCTTATATTTTTATTATGTAAATAAGAAAAACTTTCGTGTTACTACCAATTTGAAAAAGTATAACATTATAGGAGATTATTATGGAAAAACGACGTCAGCGAATCAAAAGACGCGGCAGCGTCTCGACGCCAAGTAATAGAAAAAATTATGAGCACCACAGCCATGAAAAAGATGAACACCACTGTCACCGACTACAATCAGGCCGCGACGCTTTATACAGTATAATGTGCTTCAGCAGGCGACTGTTTAACTTAGAATCGACATTATGCGTAAACGCGGCGCCGAATCGAAAATTGAATGACATGTTTTATACAGCGCATAATAAAATATTGAGTCATTTATGGAAGGAGAGTACAAGTTGTAGATAGCGGTGGACATAACAGTGGAGTCTTGTAAAGCGCCGAAAAGGCTGTGCAAGTAAAACTTAAAAAAAAAAATATTGGGTCATTTATAACTATGCCTATTTATATTTATATCACAAGATTATTTATTATTACCATTAATGAATATTAAGTGCTGCTGAAATACGGCCACTTTCCGGACATTGAGGTTGGCATCCATGCTCTTCATTTGCCAGCCAAGATTCGTAATCTTTCATCAAATCTTAATGGTTTAATATTGAATATATATGGTTTAGGATGATCACGATGGGGTTTTTTCTGAATGTTTACAAAGGTTTAGTTTGTTTCAATCTGTTCCTAGAAATGGTTTATCTTGGTATTAAATAACCAAAAAAAATTCATCGCCCGTAGCATGAACGTCTTGCCCATCTAACCTCACGTAAAATTACATACATTAAACTATTTTTTATGTCTGGCATTTTGTGGCGAAAAAATTCAGAAATTTCTTGAAGACTCAGTATAGTCTAGAAAACTACATATATTTTTTTCAAATTTAATATTCAGTCGTGGCTAACACTCCAACCTTCGTAAAGAAGGTTTGTCACGCGTCGAAGAAATAGCAGTTTGCCTTATACCATGAGCTTCATTGATAAAACTTGGGTCATGTTTTGTGATTAACTCTTCTACGTCCCTGACGTGTTTAACAGATATCAGCAGTTTTCCCTTAGATTCAGCTTGATGTTGGAAATTAATATCCTGAGTTATACTCGCGAAGCCGGTCTTTAAAATTATGCTCATTTCGGTCTGAAGACAAAATCTCATTTAATATATTTTAAAGAAGTGCAGCAACAATATAGGTTTGGAAAATGTTGATAAAAGCCATTATATAACTTCGTTTTTTTCGACTTATTACAAAATTACAAGTGAACAAAAATATACAGTCCGACCCCCCAATAAGAACGCCCGCTATAAGAATGCTTCTCCTCTTTTTCGCTCGAGCGCTTTCCCCACTCCGACTCGAACCCCAAACTCGAGTTATTTTGCGTGCGGGTTTCTGAATAAGAACGCCCGGCCTAGGAGAGCTTAGAAGAGTAAAATGAGATAAATATTGTAATGCAAATTTCCGTTTTCAATCATTATTCTTATATTGGTTCGTTTCCAGCCGTACAGGTTCTTCCCTTTTGTACGAGCCTCAATCCGCCTCATCTTCGTTCTTACCTCCCATTCCACATCCATACCCCCTCTATCAACTATTCCACAAAGCTCCCCTACCTCCCATTCCACACCCCCCCACCTTGCGGCCGCAGCCGACTTCCCCCTCTGTATCGTATTTACCATGGCATATCTGCCATGGGCATAGGGAAACTGCGGAAAACCTATACCGATACAGCCGGTCACAAGTTCGCCTCCCAGTCACGGAACTAGTCGTCTTTCGCCGAGAAATATCGAAAAAAAACATTTCCCGACGAAAGTACGCGACTGGGTTGCGAACCCGCGACCTCCCGATCTGCTGGCCAGCACGCTAACTACTAGACCAACACACCGAGTTCATTATTCTTATACTATGGAGAAATGTTGCTATGCAATACGAAATCAACACTTTATGTTAATCAAATGCATGCATTTTTCAAGTCATTTTCATAATTTTATTCCCATTTATAACAAGTAATGTGTGTATATTTGAAAATTTAGATAAGTGTGATAGTGTTGAGTCATTTCGATCCATGACGCATTCAACTGGAGGAGAAATATTTTCAAGGGTGCCGAATTCTAAATACATGAAATAAAACAAAATGCGAATAATATTTCCAAAAAGACTATTAGGGGACGTACACAAATTACGTAACGACAAATTTCCCAATTTTACCCCCAAACAAGCCCAATTTTACCCCCCCCCCCCCCCCCTCCCCACATAATAGGACCCTAAGGCATGGCCTGAACCCCCCCCCCCTCTCTATTCCGTTACGTAACTGGTGCTTTGTCGTAAATAATTGCAATTTCTTTTTATAGATATAACTAATTATGAAAGGATCGGGTTTATACTAATTTTATGAAGTATATATCCATCCAATTTTATCCCAATTTTTATGGAGAAATCGTTTAAATTAACAAAGAAATTTAACAGAGAGCCTTGATTTTGCGATGAGAAAAAAATTCTCTTCATTGTCCCATCGATATCTTTATGAAAGGTTATCTGTAAATAAAAAGTCAACAACTTATCGATATCTATACATGATGTAGCTATCATCATGCGTAGTCGTTGTTTGCTCATTAATTTTTTTTTACAAAACGCCGACAGTTTGGACATTTTTTTCTAGTGTCAAGGCCCTTTTTTTGTAGTCATGCAGCCTATCAATATAGTCATTATCAAAATTTAAAAAATAGCACCTCACGTGGTTAAAGTAGTAGGATGCACTACTCGGAAAATTCCGAGAAAAATCGATTCAAAGTTTCTTAGGCGCCTTATGAGTTAAAAATGTCAAGCACTCGTCGAGCCGCCGTCTAGTCTAGACGGTTAAGGCTCGGTCTTTTGCGCCGGAGGTCTCGGGTGCGAGTCCTCCTTCGGATCTTATTTTTTTTTGTTATCCCAACAATTATTCAAAACGTTTCTTATCCCTACATTATTTTAAAGAATGTATTTACATTTTTTAAAAATTATTTTCATTTTTTTAAAATGATTTTCTTTTTTTGCCAATAAAACATTTCATAACGGTGGGTTTTTTATTTTTCATTGTAAACTAGTATATGAGGAGGAACATTGGGTTTTTAAAGAGAATAACAAAGTCGGTTAGGAAAAATTCAATTTTTATTCATATAATAATTACATACAAAAACCGCAGTGGTAATTATCGTAGACACAAACAAAGCAGAAATCTTTGCGACATCTTGCGCAACATATAAAAGCGGATTTTTCACAATCGCAGGGAGTTTGCAATACATTCGTACAAAAACATGTTCCATTTACATTCATGAAAATGTTTCTAGACAAGACAAATGTTTACACACAAATTAAAAATTTCATAAAGCGCTTGCAAAATTGCAGCGAATTGTTAGAGCAGAATCGTGAAATTAATTCCCGGGAAGATTGTATGAAATTCCATTCAATAATTCACCATCAATTATCGTCACCAATATTCCGAGACATGATTTAATACGCCTGGTTTTCCTCAAAATTATCAGTTACTAGAAACATTTTCATGAATGTTAATGGGACATGTTTTTGTACGGATGTATTGCAAACTTCCTGCGATTGTAAAAAATCCGGTTTTATATGTTGCGCAAGATGTCGCAAAAATTATTGTTTTGTTCGTTTCTACGATAATTACGACTGCGGTTTTTGTATATAATTATTATATGAATAAAAATTTAATTTTTCCTAATCGACTTTGTTATTCTCATTAAAAACCCAATGTTCCTCCTCATATACTTTACAATGGAAAATAACAAACCCACGGTTATGAATTGTTTTATTGGGAAAAAAAAGAAAATAATTTTTAAAAAATGAAAATTATTTTTAAAAAATAATGTAAATAATTTTTTTTTAAATAATGTAGGGATTAGAAACGTTTTGAATAATTGTTGGGATAACAAAAAAAATAAGATCCGAAGGAGGAATCGAACCCGAGACATCCGGCGCAAAAGACCGAGCCCTAACCGTCTAGGCTAGACGGCGGCTCGACGAGTGCGTGACATGTTTAACTTATAAGGCGCCTAAGAAACTTTGAATCTATTTTTCTCGGAATTGTCCGAGTAGTGCGTCCTACTACTTTAACCACGTGAGGTGCTAGAGCTCCTCTTTCACCACAAAAAAATTCGGCCAAATCCCCGACCCCACGGTCATGCCGTCACGCCTTGTAAAGTGACTGCAAATCCGTCAATTTTCGGACTTGTGAATAAAAATTTGCCAACATATTTTTCAATGTATATACTTTCACGAATTATAAAAAACAAAACAATTTTTTTTCAAATTTTGCTTCTCAAAGTGGGAAAGTTACTGTGCAAGTTCTTGCACAGTGACTTCCCCCCTTAACTGACATTTCGTATGGTCATCTTTCCGTGGTAAAATTGCGCGCGAGTTTTTAATTCAAAACTTGAACATGAAAAAAATATTGCTATTTCTGGCAGTTCTATAATCGTGACGTAACGCAAACCTTCATTGTCTATCATATCCTGGTGATTTTTTCATTTACGAAGAACACAATCATTTATGCCATATTTGGCACATATTTCTTGAGGTTAAGTTTTTTTACTCGTCCAAGAATTTTTGTTTTTCTTCATACATATAACGATCACGTTTGTTCATTGCCGGATTTTCGCTAGAATTAGTACTACTTTGTGGTACAGACTTTGTTTCCTCTGCTAGTACGCAACAGTCTATTTTTCGTTTCTTTTGTGACATCCCATAACGTTGGTGATCATCCACTATTATTCAATTACTGTATGAATAATATGGAAAAACAAAACTATTCATTAAATAAAACAAGTGCGACGGAGCACGTCTTGCGCATGGTGAAACTCGTTCGAGCGGCTGTTCTTATTCAGAACCTCGCATGCCGAAAAGAAAGAGAAAGACAGAAAGAATCAGCGAGTGCGGGGCGCGTGTCTGGTGGGGGTACGCACCAACCAGCCCCCAGACACTGGCCTTCTATTCCTATACGATAAACGGAAACGCGTTTTGTCCCGGCTTCTTAGTTCTTGAAATCGCCACTGCCTAGCGTTGGCTGTTGTGTGACAGTCTTCGACTCTAAATGCTCCGATCAGCTGAACGATTCGATATTTTCGTGGCTTTCGCCTGTTAGCGTTATGGCGATGTAATTTATTGTCTTCAAATGGAAAATCATTAGAACCGAAAATTATTCCAAATATATCACTAAATTTTTATTCATGTAAGATATTCGAAACACCGGCGCAACATACATATATATGCATGCCTGTCACACGACTACTAGCGCTACAGTGCGGCAAGGACATTTTGCGAACAGCATTTATCTACCAGTGTCAGGGGGCTGGCGCCAACTCTTCCCCTTGGGGGCTTTCGCGTTCTTATTGGGGGTTCGGACTGTACATTTGAAGGAAATGTTACTTACTTTTTTTCACTGTACCGAATAAAAAAAAACGATTTTCGCAGTCCTTGGCTAGACAAATGAATGTAGTGTAAACAAATTAAATGCATTTGAGGCGCGAATTCATTTTCTATAATTTATCACAATATAACTACGACAGAGCCTTTGACAAAGCCGACAAAAATACGAATACTACGCGGCGCTAGCGTTGCGCACGGAGCCAATAATAATTTGATTGCTACTTATTTTTATTAAGCGCACTGACTATTGCACTGAATAATTGACCAATGATTGAATAGGGCCCTTCATATGGCCCCACAAAATACGGCCCTCCGCGAAAGAAATACTTAAAGGCGGGAGCCTGAATTAGGAGGTCCGAAAAATCTTTTTTTTTAAATTGCTTAAATCGATAGATAAACTATCCAAGAATATATTTACAAAGTTACAGAGGCCAATTATAAATATTTTTGAAGTTACAAGGTCATAAGCAGAGAAGCGATTGATATTTGATATTAATAATTCCTCCTATTGAAAACTGAAGCGCGTTTTCTCCAGTTTACATTTTCACGATTTTTCTAAATTGGCGGGCGTGAGAGCAAAAAAACTAAACGACCTATTGAATCAAACCAGAGTTTATTTTATTCGGTATAATCGCTATTAAAAAAGTTGTTGAAAAAGTATTTTTGAATAATTATTATAGCATGTTAAAGTATTTTTTTTAACACATTTTTTTTCCAACCTGAAAATAAGTTATAATTTCACGATTTTTTCAGCGTTTTCTTAGTTCACCCAGAAGGAATATATATGACAATTGAAAATTTTATTGGTTTATTTGGCTCAGTCAAGAATTACGAGCTGCATCTTTCCCGCAGATTGGGGATTGCCGTGGCAAGACGCACTAGAATAGGCTGATAAATCTGCGGTCATTTAACGTGTCATGTTAACAAAATCTTTATACATTTCAGATATACATGAAAAGATACCTCAATGTTTACTGGACTCATTTGTTTTTTCCCGTCTAAAAAAAATCCCGACACAACGCTTTTTTGGACCTTCTAATTCAGACTCTCGCCTTAAGTTAAAGTATAACTTTCGCGGAGGGCCGTATTTTGTGGAGGCATGAGGAGGGCCCTTCTGAATCATTGGTAAATTACAGTGACGCTTAAGGCGGGATATACATTTAGACAGAAAAAATAAGCAATATTGAGATTTTTCACAGCAAGAAATAATTATTCTACAATTATTAAACTTTAGGTATACTTTAATAGTATATTTGAGTACACAAAACAATTTTTTTAAATAAATTCATCATCAAAATGACGGAGCTGTGGCAGAGTGTTACAGCAAGGTCGACGCGGGAGTTGCGAATCGGAGTGCAGTGTAGCTTCCCGTAGACTTTGATTTGCAAAAAAGTTCAAACATTTTTTCAGTTGGAACATGTATAATTTCTAAATGACGGTAATTTAAATGAAGAAAATGCAAATTTAAGAAAATTACACGCATTTACAAAAAAAAATCAACATTTCACGCAACATTTCTGTAAAATGTAGATTGAAAAAGTAGTTTTTTTTCCAATTTTTCAAAAACAATTCTCGTAAAGTAGAAGGTACCAATATTATCAATATTTCTACCAAGTTTCAACTTAATCGGCTTAATATTTTTTGAGTAACTATACACGCCAATTTCGATAATGCAGTGTTGAGGAAAACGCATTTGAAGTTCACGCCCGCTCCGAATCCGAGCGGTGAGGCATAGCGTTGACGGGCTGTAACGTTGGAAGTTTTTCGAATTTCGCCTTGAAACTATGGGAAAATATTCTACGTATATAGTTTTATCGTTTAAAGAAGAGAAAGAAATAGATTCTTTGATCGTTGTAAATGTATATCCCGCCTCAATAAAAAATAAGTCACAATCAATTATTATACCCAACGATAAACTGGAATAAAAAATTTCCCGCAAATTTAGTTGATTTGACATTTTTACATTTTCTTAAGTTAAAAGTCGCTGCTACAAAAATTCTGCTAGTTACAGTTTTCTAAGTATTATCATTAATATTTTCTTGAAACATTCGGTTACCCCGTTTTTATTGTCGTGGAATCTTTAGAATTTTTTACATGCGTCGAGCAGTTTATACAGGGTGCGGCAACATAACTTTTTTTAAATGCGCGCCATTCAGTCGGTTGATGTCGTAACGGAGCGCTAGTGGTCTCGTTCGAAAGGGGGGACTCTAATATTTTATCCCGACACAGTTCAATCGCAATCATGCGTTGGAACAGTGAGGAGCGTGCTGTTGCCGTTCAGGCCTACTTTTCGAGTGGATGTTCTGTGATCGTAACCCAGCGTGCCTTTCGGAATCGCTTTAATTTAACCCCGTTGGCCCCTGTCCCGGACCGGAAATCAATTGTTACGTGGGTCACTACGTTCAGACAAACTGCAAGTGCGACAAGACGAAGAACTGGACCCCCTCGGCCCATTAGATCACCTGATAAAATTGAGACAGTGAGAGCTTCAATGTTGCGATCACCACGGCGTTCCGCGCGCAAACATGCTGAGTTGGGCTTAGGGGAAATTTGGTTCCAACAAGACGGTGCAACGGCACACACTTCAAGAGCATCGATGGCTGTTTTGAGGGAACACTTCCCAGAGCACGTCATCTCAATTAGGGGCGATTTGGAGTGGCCGGCCCGCTCTCCCGATTTGGCCCCTTGTGATTTTTTTAATGGGGTTTTTTGGAATCCCGTGTGTATGTGAACCGTCCAAGGACCCTACAAGAGCTGAAGACCAACATCCGGGAAGAAATTGCCAACATAACACCTGCTATGCTGGCAAGAGTCATGATAAATGGCAGAAATCGGTTTACTCAGTGTATGGAGAATGAGGGACATCACCTATCTGATTTGATCTTCAAAACTGTGTAAAACAAAACTTTAGGCATGCGCCTACATTATAAAAACAAATAAAAATGTTCTGATTCATACAATGGGTTTTATTAAGTTTTGAAAAAAGGAAGTTATGCTGCCACACCCTGTATCAGGAATCTGGAGTTATTTTGTGTAAAAATGATTAAATAGAAATGTAGCCAGCGTGTCATCTCCATAAATTGCTGTATAAATGGGACGATTTTAAGAGTCGTAATTTGTCGTTAAAAGTTCGGCAACTTAGCTTGAAAATTTACCAGTACACTGGGATGTATTTTTATTTGAATGTAGAAAAAAATCAGTTAATGATTAAATATTCGGGTTGGTGAAAGGAATACCTTAAAGCAAGAATGACTTGGACAATTTTAGCTTCACCGTATCGTACAGGTATGCTCCATTCTTGAAAATTGCCAGTCAAGGGGAACTAGGGTAATAATTTGGCATGGTTCAAACTATAGTTTGCCGATATATTTGATTACAATAATTAAATACAGTATAATTCGTTGTTAAAAACATTGAATTGCATTGCGAAGTGTAATAATTATATGGAAACGGTGTAACACCCTAGATATATCATTATAGTGGCAAAGTTCAATTCGATAACGTTGCTTGGCTGAGTTTGTTGATTTTCAATGGCAATAAGTTCACTAAATCCTTGCACACAATCAATTCGTGTTTCATAGACTCTGTTAGCTCAGGGTACGATTCGCAGTAATCTACAAAAAACTTGTAAGCTTCGAAGCTCTTTTTGACATTTTTTAGTTGAACACACTTGTCCGGCGATATAATTTTGTTGTACAACGTACCGAGATGAAAGTACGCATACAAAGCGGGAGAAACCATTTCATCCGTGAACTTTGTTACCGCCGCCGAATCCTTCGATTGCTTCAACGAATCCAAAAATCTCCAATAGTACTCAATGGCCAGTTGGGCCAAATTATTAATTTTGTTCAGCGCGTGCGGAGTGGGTCTGTTTTCGCTCGCTCGCAGTTTATCCAGCTTGATAGTCAATATGGCCGAATGTATCTCCGCAAGTTCGATCCACAACTGACGGCATTCCGTCTGATAATATTGCGGGTTCAATCGGTTAACGACCGGCGCGAGCAGATCAATCCTTCGCTTGTGCATCTTGGCCTGCCTTTCTTCGTCATCCTCGAAAAACGCCAAATATTTGAACGCGCGCGATTTATCCTCGACTATTTGGACATAGTCGGAAGCGTGACTCTCGAAATTGTAATATTTTTCCGCCTCCTGAAGCCATCGTTGAACGTCCAAAAAGACGCTACGTGCATCGTTAAAGTCCAACAGATAGCGGTCCGTAACACGATCAGCCGACGATTCTATATCCGTCTTTAGGCTGCGGAACTCCATTTCGTCGAAAAGAAGGTTCTTTCCTTTGTACGAGATGGATCCGACAGAATCCGGGTGTTTTTCGATTTCAGAATTGTCAGCATTTTCGATCAGCCGCTCTCGCGACGCGTTCAATAGGACGATGCCGTATTTGGCCCAACAGCGAGCAACATCTGCGCTCCTATGGCTATATTGTTCCCATTTGGCTTCCGTGGCGTCGTCGCTCACTCCGTTCTCGAGTCGTTCACCGAGACTTGATTCGTACTTTTGCAAAATATGCGACGCGGCCGTTAGATGATGTCGAGCGTGAGAGAAATCTTGCTTCTCCATGAAGAACTGCGCGAGAGTCGCAGCGTTCAGCGCCCAGTCGATGTGATCCAAATCCGTGTGACTCAGCTGCCGTTGTAGGGTCATGTGACAATATTCAGCGGATTTAGAGTGATCTTTTACGGCGCCGTAAATCTGCGCCAGATAATACAGAGTTAATGTGTAGAGTTTGTCCAAAATTTGATTAGGATTCAGCTCGTTGTTATCGACAATGTCAAACAAAGCCGCCATAGAAACAGGCTCGCCATTTTGGGAGTCTTTATACTCGTTGTGAATTTTTTCAGCCTTGGTTAAGAAATACTTTGCTTTGCTGGTATCGGTCCATTGGAACCAGACTAACCCTAGTTGATTCAAAGCGCTTATCGAGGGCAATACCCTGCAAGGACTGACTTCGTTTCCTGCGAGTGCACTTATGCAGCGCATCAAATACTCTTCGCCAATTTTTGACTCCTCATTATCAATGGAAATTATTCCAATGTCAAGATAAATTACAGCTAGCATATCGTTGAATTTTTCCTTCCGTTCGTCATGATTGTTCAATGCGTTCTCGAGATCATGCTGCATTGCTTTTAAAATTGAAAGGGCTTCGGTCTTACGGAGCAACGCCCAGCCACTTTCCGACGGATTGTTGTCCTCTCGAGATTCCAACAAATTACGCACTTTCGAATACTTTTGTCGGAAATCGTCCAGCGAATCTTCACGATCCGTGCTTGTCTCCATTGTTTCAAATGTTTGGGGTTATCTCGGATCTGATGAGATCTTGTCGCGGTCGGCAAGATGCGTTTATTTACAGGTTTAGTGAAACTCAATATCATGGAGACTAGAGGTAAAGGAGCCCGAACGCAGTGTTGGAGAAATGGTCTGAAAAAGTGATGACGGAAACGACTTACACCACCTACCGCGTGGCGGCGCCTCTACTGCGGCGATACCGGTAACCATGGAGCCTAGATACCAGGAGGTTCAGCGGCAATGCAAAGGCGCTGAAAAAAGCGTCCCCGAAAATGTCCCGAAGTGATGGCGCTGGGGTGCAGCGGCACCTACATGTATAGCAATATATTGGTCAACGAGGTGAAAGTGATCGGATGAGTTTCTAACCTCACGACAGACCGATCGTGACATCAAACATCGAAATATCCGTCGATTCATAATTTCCTCATGACGGTTCGGGAAAAAAACGCAAAAGCGAGAAAAGATCTCAAACTCAAACTCAAAATGGCGGCGATATAGCCCATCTAGAAAAACGTGTTTTTTTTACATATAGCTTCACGGGAGAACGGTTTTCTCGTAAAATATAAGACCTGAAACGAAAACCAAAAAAATGATAATTTATATATTGTTAGCTATGAGACTACCTAGAAATTTGCTTTCAAATTTTGCAAAAATAGCGCACTTTGAAGGAAATAAATCGATTTTTTGCCAAAAAAGCAGTAAATTGTTTATAAAAAGACGTTTACATTTTATCAAAAAATGGCTACGTACTCCCATAAAGAATATAATTGTGAAGCTGCTGTCAAATTTTCAAATCGATACATGCAAAGGTGGTCGAGTAATCCGTCTTCCGAGATCGACAAAAGTGGTTTCGAGAAAAACGCGTTTAAAGTTGGACGAGCAACTCAGCGCGCTCTCCAAGGCGCTGCGGCCAAATCGATAATTGAACCTTTAAATAAAAAAAATTGCTATAAGACCAGATGCAATTGGTCTTATAGCAATTTTTTATGACACCAAAGTATTTTTAGGCAAGAAAACGTCTTTCCAAAATCCTAAAGTGGTGTTATCCCTTAACACTAATGAGGGTTAGGTACATCATCTGTAATCTGCTTAGAGCGCACCTCCGTGAAGTTGGCCCCCCGATATGATCATAAATAATTCTAATTAATGTTAATCGTTTGAGAATCGTTTGAGAGAGTTTGAGAGAAAAGAAAAATCGTTTGAGAGTTAATAGTTTTTCCAAAAAAACCAATTTAAATTTTCGCGTGAAGTTAGCCCCCAGATTTTTTTATATGGTCATAAACAATTCTAACTAATGTTAATCGTTTGAGAATCGTTTGAGAGAGTTTGAGAGAAAAGAAAAATCGTTTGAGAGTTAATAGTTTTTCCAAAAAAAAAACAATTTAAATTTTCGCGTGAAGTTAGCCCCCAGATTTTTTTAATTCCGTAAAAAACGACCTTTCACAATTTTTTTTTAATCGCTTGAGAATCGTTTGAGAGGGTTTGAGAGTTAAAAAAATCATTCTAGAGTTCATATTTTACGAAATATAAGAATTTTTCCAAAAACGCAACCAACCGCAGGGCCGTGTGACGCATGGGGCGCACCCTGCTCATCGTTCGCAAGCGCAGAGAATATGAAAACATGCCTAAAGTGCCTAAAATGTAGCACAAATAATAGAGAATCGTTAGAGAGGGTTTGAGAGTTCTATAAAATCGTTTGAGAGTTCATATTTTATGAAATGTAAGGATTTTTCCAAAAACGCAACCAACCGCAGGGCCGTGTCACGCATGGGGCGCACCCTGCTGCTCATCATTCGCAAGCAGAGAATATAAAAACTTGCCTAAAGTGTCTAAAATGCCTCGCCTCGCCTCCTTCCAAAACAATTCGATTTTTGACAGGTCGGAAGTAGGCGCTCTAACCTGCTCGCACAGTCGTTCGAAATAAATTACATGCAATGTGTAGTAGTGTGTGATAGAGTGGAGCTTATTTTTTCGTTGCTTTTTGGTGCATTTATTTTTCTGAGAATAACAATACGAGCCCGGTGGTCGAGGACGACGCGTCAGGACGCCGGCACATCACCGACAAAAAATCCCGACAACGATGGCCGACGCAGAAAGAATCGACGAGAAAACCGTTGCGGCCGATTACAAGGAGAAGAAGATCAGGGAAATCGCGACAGCGAGAAGCCGAAGGAGAACGGCGAGGAGAAAACACCGGAAGTCAAGGTACGTGCATGCTATCATACTCAACGGCTTTGGGGATTTCAAGGGTGTAAAGGTACTGAGAACACCTGAGCCCAACTCGCAGAGGGTGAAGTGTTTTTATGATTGCTCGATAACCGTAGCTCACAAAATTATTTTGCCAAAAGATCTCAAACTACAAACTTGAAGCTTCAAATTGTTTTTTTTTTCATCTTGATACGACTAACTTTAACATTGATACAGCCTTTAAAAAACACGTTTAAAAGTGAAGAAATTTTCTGTTTCTTTCATTTTTAGGGGTACGGTATAAAAGGTGATATAATTTTTACAATCTTCGGTTAATCGAAAAAAGTGCTTGTCCTTGACTGTTAAAGCAATCTAAGAAGCTTCAGTTAAAATTTCAAATCGATTGGACGAAAATTGTTCAAGCTTCTGCTACGTCCCGATATAAGAAACATAGTTTTGTGATACTCATAGTCTGGATAGCTAGAATCTGGCAAATACTGGCAGATTCGACAATGAGGGGTGATACGTAAATAGGCTGAATAGGATTTTTTTGACATTTTCATTTTTGACGGAATTGCGACCGTTTTAATTTAACATTTGTTTTTCGTTCGCAATTTCCGACAATTTTGGATTGCATACACATTGCATAAAAAGCAATGGTTCAATCAAATGAAAAACCCCTACCCGGCAACCGAGAAAAACTATCGAAGAATATTGTATCCAAATTTGGACAAAATCGGACAAGCTGTTTTCGAGATACATCTGGCACCAACTTTAAAAACTATGTTTCCAGTTAGTCGCGTTTGAATCGCTTCCAGTCAACGAATTTATTTTAAAAAATTCCTAAACATACCTCAATGTACATATTTTCCAATAAAAAAACCCGGATCCATTAGAAACATTAGTTTTTGAGATGAAAATTCTCGAAGTTCACCGGTTTTTCTTGCCGTTTACTCAGGTACCTCCCCTTAAGGAAAAAAGGTTTTCAGCAGGGCCTAATTATTTTTTCAACATTTCGAGAATGCAGACTGAAATAAATATAGGTATGTTTTCTTGGATGCATCCGATCCAACTTTCTTCGTCTGTGTTATCGAAACAGCAAGACTCATATTAACGTCAGCTGCGCGAATTTGTTCAAGCTTGAGAATCTGACGGGCATTATTTATTTTCGACACGCGATTATTTTTCGAAATCCCGATTCTCGGTTCCATTTTCGTACGCACAGGCGTATGTGGCGGGCATACGAGTCCTGTATCTAAAATTTCGCTGGATGATAGTGGATTACGGATACGAGACTATATATCGGACCTATGGAGAAATTGGACAGGCGTTGAAAGAGAATCGTCACGCGCATTAACGATCTTTATTTCGAGCAATTTTTTCGGCTTGGCTTTTTTTATCGAATTTCACGAGTGGTTGAACGAAAGAGAATTTTTTATTGCTTCGTATCCAATCAAATGTATTCGGCCATTCACCAACGACAGTGAGCGCGCTGGCCAATACTTGGATCCGTCAATGCTATCGAATCGCACGATATATTAATTTGAACTTTTTTTTTAAAACAGCTCCGTAACAAGGAACAGGAAGCCCAGTTGCTCGAGTGGATCGCAAATGTTCTCGGTGAAAAATTGCCGCCCGGTAATTACGAGGACATTCTCAAGGACGGTGTGGTTCTTTGCCAGCTGATAAACAAACTTGCTCCAGGATCCATCAAGAAGATCCAGACGAAGGGTACCAACTTCTAGCTGACGGAAAATGTGCAGAGGTATGGTGTATACGGAATGCATATCAACCTGCGCAGTTTTAGCTTTTTTTTATATATGAAAGAATGAAGGTTAGGATAAAGAATAAAATAAGAATTTTATATTTTATGAAATTTATTATTTATTCGGATTATTTTATTAATAATAATAATCGAGTTTTATTTGCACAACTTGTTTTACAAGTTTTTTTACAAAAGGGATTATTTCATTATTTATTACAAATAATATGATAGAGAATCAAATAAGCTTTGTGTTATTAGGTTGGCAAGAATGTCTTTGCGTTTTATCCCCAAAAATGAAATTAAAAAAGCAGTCTTGAAACTAACGATTAATTTTATTCTATGTATCCACCGATAAAATAAAAATAATTATTTTATTTTTAGTGATAAAACGCAAAAACTTTCTTGCCAACCTATATTTTAATCTCTATATATTTAATCTGATATTTTTATCTCATAATGTTTTCTTTTTCTAATTGTTATATAGTAGTCTTGTTTTATTCCTTGTATACCCTTTTTAAATGTGTTTATATGAATGCTTTTTATTATCAATCAGATCGAGTTTTATTTGCACAACTTTTAACCGTTTTTTTAACATAACAATGACCTTTCGCTTACATCGCGTAAATAAGTGCAGTAGTGCACTTATTTACTACGCCACGGATTATTGCACTTCGTACGATCTGACCTTTCTCTGTTTTTTTCATTTATTCCTCCATTCCATCTCTTTCTCCTCCCTCTTCCTCCTTGTTTATCTTTCTGCAGACTTCCTCTATTTCCCTAAAATACTGACATATCCCTTTTTGTATTTCGCCGCCCAGAATGCATTTTATTATATTATTTATAATAAATATCCCTTCTAATTTACATCAATTATTTTACATGGGTTTTCTTGTATTTATCCTAGTTGCTAGTTTCTTAAATTGTCTGATGTGATCGCATAGTTCCTTTGCCGGTTGCATTTTCAGTTGTGCTGGTATTTTCCGGTCAATTTATAACCCCCTGCTAGTTTCCAATCATTGCTCCAGTTTATGTACTATTTCTTGGTTTAGTTTCCCTTAACTTTTTACATATTCTTTTTTTCGCGTCTTTCCTGACATTACCACATCTTATCCTCGCCCACGTTTCTTTTAATTCTCCGCTAATCATCTTGTCCTCCCAATATTTTTCCACGTGTATACCTGTTTTCCTATGTTTATATCCCTTGCAGTATATTGACCCATCGATTTTGCTCCAATCGTTTTGAATTTCTTGTTCAATTTTAATTTTTATGCCTCTTTCTTTTTTTCTTTCCAGCTCCCGTACATTTCCATTCCATAGGGCTTGTCAAATTGCCCTCTTCTCTATGCTTTCCATTACTTCTTTTTTATTTTTCCCATTTTTATGGGTCACCACTAATAATTGCTTTTAATTCGTTCCGTAGGCATTTTTTGGCCCCCATCTTTATGATTTCGAGTAGGTACCTTGCCATTTTCCATACTTCAACTTCCATTGCCCTTATTGTCATATATGTATTATATATATTCTTACCACTTATTTTTGTACTGTCAATAATATGATAAATAATCATATATGTTGAAAAAAATTTATCTGCAAAAAATGTCTTCTTTTTTTCTAGGAGTTATATAATCAAATTGAGCGGCGTAAATATTTTTTTTTCCACAGTATATACATATACGTATGTATGTGTAGCCCAAACATCACTCACAGTGACCTTTTCAAATAACTCCTAGAAAAAGAGAACATTTTTTGCAGATTATTTTATTCGTTAGCGTATTCCACACGAAATACTGCACGTTGATGTTAATTTAAATAAAGTATATTAATGAAAATTCGTCAAGAGCAGACAGGAAAAAGCGACGTGTGCAAATACTTTCGTCACCCGCTTTTTTGGATATTTATATTTGTGGAGACGTTAACTGTCAAAAAAAGTACATTAAAAAGATCGAATGATCTCCGAAATGCTACAGGAATATTCCTCGAATTTGCAGATTCCAAGCGGCGATCAAGAATTACGGAGTGCCACAGGAGGACATTTTCCAAACAGCGGATCTCTTTGAGAGGCGCTATATTCCTCAGGTTACTCTTTGCCTGTACGCCCTTGGAAGAATCGTGAGTATTTCTCTTTTTCCTTGCAACGTTTTTCCGAAAAAATAATAATAATAATAATACGCTGTTTGTCAATTCTATAAACATAAAAAAAACCCTTGTCGGTGTCACGTTGATTTTATTAAAGTGCAAAAGTGACCGTTCTATCTCATGTACCGTCGATAACAGTGTTTTTCGAAATTACAACGTTTTCCATACCATTTTTTCTGGTTTTTAGCTTTTTTAGAAATTACAGCGTTTCTCAGACCATTTTTTTTTTAATTTTTTCGAAATTACAGCGTTTTTAGACCATTTTTTGTAGCTTTTAGCTTTTTTTGGAAATTACCGCGTTTTTCAGACGCCTTTTTTTCTTTTTCGTGTTCGCAGCTGAGGGCTAGTCGCTCATTTTACTATCGCAATATCATTTTTCGTTGCAGACGCAAAAACATCCCGAGTACAACGGATCGACACTGGGACCCAAAATGGCAGACAAGAGAACGTTCACGGAGGATCAGCTGAGAGCGAGCGAGGGTCAACTCAATCTGCAAATGGGCTACAACAAGGACGCCAGACAATCCGGACACGGTTGCTTTGGAAACACACGACACATATGAACATAAACATACATATATTTATACATTTGTATATGTTTATGTACATATGAATGCTACACATGTACATACGTCGGAAAAGAAACCCTCAATTTTCGTTCGATAATTCAAAAATTTATTTATTTACCATATTTTACGTTTCCTACAAAAACAACAAATGTACTCAAAAGAACAACACGCACACACACATAATTTTTTTTTAAAGTCCGCTAGGGAAGAATCGAACTTGATTATTGTCAACTTGCGAGAATAAAAAAATTCCTATACTTTTCTGTGTTCTTGAGTCTCTTAGCGGAGAATTCCTTCCCGAAAAATTGCAAGATCAATAAAATAAATTTTTAAAAATCAATGTATCGTTACTGCGAGGATCACACAGGAGAGACGTCATCCCGAAAAAATGTATGCACAATGAGGGAAACGTAATTTTTGTTATATTGATTGCGGTCGGTAAATATGGTGAAAAAAAAACAATTTGAAAAATGTGAACCTCGCTGTGGCTGTAATGCCGATAATGTACGGAGGACCATCTAAAATGTGAGAGAAGTGCAGAGGCCAGTGGAGGCTTGCTATATAAATGTTCATTGAGGAGTTCATGATCGATGGTTACCAATTGATCTCAGATAATGGTTACCAATTATCTCAGTTTTATGCACTATTTTCTTGGAATGCAGGGTGGACAATTTCGAATGTTTTGAGGTAATAAAATCTGCTTTGATGTTTTGTACTTTATCAAACATTTTTTGGGTGCGATCATGATGATGAGCTGAGCTGTCACTTTTGATGAGGCTTGATAATCATTTGGATATATGGCATTTTTTTATAATACTTTTGATATATTGCATGTTTTCCGATAATTTCGATATACAGTAGAACCTCGATTATCCTAACCAATTGAGACCGAGACTAGTTCGGATAATCAAAAGTACGGATATTCGAAACGTGGGTTTTTTGGGACGAGATCATAAACAACACCTTTTCACATAAAACCAGTACATATATATAAAATTTGACATACATATTAACGTTGAAATGTATATATATATATGTGTGTGTGTGTGTGTGTGTGTTTTAAGCACCTGAAAAAAATCGAATGCCTTATTTATATTTATTTTTATTAAATCGTCCATTTTTAATCGACGAACGGCTGTAACGCGTTTTTGAGCGGCTAAGTCTCGCAGCCGTTTGAGAAGGAGAAGTTGCGTTGGGTTGCTCATTGTTGCTCACGGCGGTGGCAGCGAGCAACGATGTATCTTTCGCGCCAACGTTCGGATAATTTAGCGTTCGGATAAACTAGGTTCGGATGATCGAGGTTCAGATAATTGAGGTTCTACTGTATTGCATATTTTCGATGATACTTTCGATTTTTTGCATTTTATTTGCGAACACTGTTAATATATTACATTTTTTGATAACACTTTTGATATATTGCATTTATTTATAATACTTTTGATATGTTGCATTTTTTGCTAATACTTGTGTTGTATTGCATTGAAGGTTGTCGATTGGCAGCCGTCCGGTGCGCCGCCTCGTTGGAGCTATTGTCGTTTTTCTTCCGCAGGAGATTTTGCTCGACGGTCTTTAACAGAAGTCTAAAAAAAAAGTAGAGAGAACATCAAAAAAGAAAAATATTAAAAAATGGACTCTTGCAAATTCTATTGACAACTGTATTTTTCGTGAAATGCCCAACTATTAATGAAGCCTTATTGGAGTTCTGTATATTTCATAGCATTAAAGGAAATTGGTCTGACAGTAAAAGTATGTATTATTTCGACGAAGAATCGTTATCTGGAACATTTCCAAAAATCCTTGAAATATGTACCGCTTGTTCTAATTAATCTTCAGTTTTATAGCAAAGCTTCTAAAACGAGATTCCGACGGTTATTTTGGTTGCTTTTTTTTCGTAGTCTCGACTTTGTCATTTGACTGAAAAATTCGACGATTCCGGGCGAGGTAATAGCCTATTTAAAAAGAAAAAACTTTAAAGATGAGCCCATTTGTAGTTTTTTCTACTTTTTACCTTTCAGTGAATTTTCCAGAAGATCATGTTTCCGAAGTCCGAACGTATGTTATAAGATGCGGTACGATTTCTGTTTGAGCCGATGCAGGTATTTTATTTTGCTCCATGTCATCACTGCGCTCCCATTTCCTGGTGTTCCGAATAGAATATCCTGTAAAATGGTTCGCAGCGTATGTGACTGCACCACTCAATCTGAAATTAATAAAATAATTAAATACCAAGTATTGCATTATTCTATAGATTTTATAACTGGCATGGTCCATGGCAATGGACTGCACTTCCAAAATCTCTTACCGGTATTGGATATGATTATCTTTATCATCTCGTAATTTCAATGATGTCGGTATATTCGCGAGACTGCATCGTATACTCTGAGAGGCTCCGATACCGACACGCACATCTGCATCGATCAATAAATGAATACCCAGTCGATTAGTACGAGTCATTAGTCCTCGGCAGTCCCTATTGAAACACGGCAGTTTCGTAAGACGCGGCGAGAAGTTGAGAGCGTGTTCCAAGGCACCATAGCCGGATTTTTGAATAGTTGTATGATTTGGTGACACCGTCACCAATGAGTACTTCCGCTTGCACGACTGGGAACACTCTTCAATTACGTCCAGACTCGGTTCCGTTGTCATCGCTAAATTCACGAAGTTATAAACGCTGTCATATGCGCTTAATGTGAATGAAAGCGTTCTATTCTCCGTTTGAACTTTCGGTGTTGGTTCATACCTGTTGAGTAATCACAAAATATATCCGATTACAACTCATTTATGTTTAAAATATGGCGGTCTTTTTTCGTTGACGTATGGGATTTTTAAAACAACAATCAAAAGAGTCTAGTTATAAAAAAAAACTTGAGTGAGGAATGAAATCATGTTAATTGTTTTTTTTATTGGATAACTGTTATGTTAGATAGATCAGACCGGGGTTCAGTGTGCCGGGGGTAAGTTGTTCCAACAGGAATATCACTGCGAAGTTATGGTCTAAAAATGGACCAAAAGTGGCTGCCAAAGCAGCGCAATGATATAATGCGTTGCGACGCTCCTCCCTCTTATCGCTATATCTTTCTTCGCAGTGCTATTCCTGTCGGAACAATCCAGGTAGCACAGTAGCATACATTACAGAGTGGGATTTCAGGCGTATACTCTACTGACAAATATTCATAGGACTGATTTTTTATCATGATACTGAAGTTTGCATCGTTGCAAACGCAACGAAATTTTTTTTTTTTATTCTCCATTTTTGTTGATCAACTGGTTGCTTTATGTGTTTGGTGAAGAAAAAACATGTATCCGCCATGTACGTCTCCCAGAAATCGCCCTTAAGCGGGGGTGAAAATCGAGAAAAATCGTATCTACCGACGTACACGTATCACACATTTTCTTTTTCGATATTCGCATTAGGGCGCTCTAGAAAGTAGCCTGGAAAAAGTTTGGATGATTTTCGAGATCCGGAAGCCACCCTTAAGCGAGGTTGAAAAATCGAAAAAAAATCGAAAAAAAATCGTATCTCCCGACGTACAGGTATCACATTTTCTTTTTCGATATTCGCATTAGGGAGCTCTAGAAAGTAGCCTGGAAAAAGTTTGGGTGATTTTCGAGAACCGGAAGCCACCCTTAAGCGAGGTTGAAAAATCGAAAAAAATCGAAAAAAATCGTATCTCCCGACGTACAAGTATCACACATTTTCTTTTTCGATATTCGCATTAGGGAGCTCTAGAAAGTAGCCTGGAAAAAGTTTGGGTGATTTTCGAGAACCGGAAGGCACCCTTAAGCGAGGTTGAAAAATCGAAAGAAATCGAAAAAAAAATCGTATCTCCCGACGTACAGGTATCACACATTTTCTTTTTCGATATTCGCATTAGTGAGCTCTAGAAAGTAGCCTGGAAAAAGTTTGGGTGATTTTCGAGAACAGGAAGCCACCCTTAAGCGAGGTTGAAAAATCGAAAAAAATCGTATCTCCCGACGTACAGGTATCACACATTTTCTTTTTCGATATTCGCATTAGGGAGCTCTAGAAAGTAGTCTGGAAAAAGTTTGGGTGATTTTCGAGAACCGGAAGCCACCCTTAAGCGAGGTTGAAAAATCGAAACAAATCGAAAAAAAATCGTATCTCCCGACGTACAGGTATCACACATTTTCTTTTTCGATATTCGCATTAGGGAGCTCTAGAAAGTAGCCTGGAAAAAGTTTGGGTGATTTTCGAGAACCGGAAGCCACGCTTAAGCGAGGTTGAAAAATCGAAAAAAATCGTATCTCCCGACGTACAGGTATCACACATTTTCTTTTTCGATATTCGCATTAGGGAGCTCTAGAAAGTAGCCTGGAAAAAGTTTGGGTGATTTTCGAGAACCGGAAGGCACCATTAAGCGAGGTTGAAAAATCGAAAAAAAATCGTATCTCCCGACTTACAGGTATCACACATTTTCTTTTTCGATATTCGCATTAGGGAGCTCTAGAAAGTAGCCTGGAAAAAGTTTGGGTGATTTTCGAGAACCGGCAGCCACCCTTAAGCGAGATTGAAAAATCGAAAAAAAATCGTATCTCCCGACGTACAGGTATCACACATTTTCTTTTTTCGATTTTTTTTCGATTTTTCAACCTCGCTTAAGGGTGGCTTCCGGTTCTCGAAAATCACCCAAATTTTTTCCAGGCTACTTTCTAGAGCTCCCTAATGCGAATATCGAAAAAGAAAATGTGTGATACCTGTACATCGGGAGATACGATTTTTTTCGTTTTTCGATTTTTCAACCTCGCGTAAGGGTGGCTTCCGGTTCTCGAAAATCACCCAAACTTTTTCCAGGCTACTTTCTAGAGCTCCCTAATGCGAATATCGAAAAAGAAAATGTGTGATACTTGTACGTCGGGAGATACGATTTTTTTCGATTTTTCAACCTCGATTAAGGGTGCCTTCCGGTTCTCGAAAATCGCCCAAACTTTTTCCAGGCTACTTTCTAGAGCTCCCCAATGCGAATATCGAAAAAGAAAATGTGTGATACCTGTACGTCGGGAGATACGATTTTTTTCGATTTTTCAAACTCGCTTAAGGGTGGCGTCCGGTTCTCGAAAATCACCCAAACTTTTTCCAGGCTACTTTCTAGAGCTCCCTAATGCGAATATCGAAAAAGAAAATGTGTGATACCTGTACGTCGGTAGATACGATTTTTTTTCGATTTTTTTCGATTTTTCACTCTCGCTTAAGGGTGGCTTCTGGTTCTCGAAAATCACCCAAACTTTTTCCAGGCTACTTTCTAGAGCTCCCTAATGCGAATATCGAAAAAGAAAATGTGTGATACCTGTACGTCGGGAGATACGATTTTTTTTTCGATTTTTTTCGATTTTTCAACCTCGCTTAAGGGTGCCTTCCGGTTCTCGAAAATCACCCAAACTTTTTCCAGGCTACTTTCTAGAGTTCCCTAATGCGAATATCGAAAAAGAAAATGTGTGATACCTGTACGTCGGGAGATACGATTTTTTTTCGATTTTTTTTTCGATTTTTCAACCTCGCTTAAGGGTGGCTTCCGGTTCTCGAAAATCACCCAAACTTTTTCCAGGCTACTTTCTAGAGCTCCCTAATGCGAATATCGAAAAAGAAAATGTGTGATACCTGTACGTCGGGAGATACGATTTTTTTTAGATTTTTTTGATTTTCAACCTCGCTTAAGGGTGGCTTCCGGTTCTCGAAAATCACCCAAACTTTTTCCAGGCCCCTTTCTAGAGCTCCCTAATGCGAATATCGAAAAAGAAAATGTGTGATACCTGTACGTCGGGAGATACGATTTTTTTTCGATTTTTCAACCTCGCTTAAGGGTGGCTTCCGGATCTCGAAAATCATCCAAACTTTTTCCAGGCTACTTTCTAGAGCTCCCTAATGCGAATATCGAAAAAGAAAATGTGTGATACTTGTACGTCGGTAGATACGATTTTTCTCGATTTTCACCCCCGCTTAAGGGCGATTTCTGGGAGACGTACATGGCGGATACATGTTTTTTCTTCACCAAACACATAAAGCAACCAGTTGATCATCAAAAATGGAGAATAAAAAAAAAATTTCGTTGCGTTTGCAACGATGCAAACTTCAGTATCATTTTTTATCGAGATTTGCAACCAAGTTCAAAAAAAGGACCTCCACAATAATAATACAAATAATTACAAATCCATATTGTTGCGCATGAAAAAATTTACTAACATTCTGTAGAAGTCTTCAACAAGGTAATCTTATGGTTTCACAGTTTTCATTGCAGGACAGAAATATATAATTTGCATAAATAATTAAGTTAAAATTTCAATCTTATCATTATTAAATTCCTCTTGCATAAACCAAGCCTAGCGTGGAACAATTTGTTCTGCTCGTCACGATCGGACAGAAAAATCCCGAAAAAAAGATTTTTCCCAAAAATTCATTTCGGCCTGAGTATCTTGAATGTCGTTTCAATTCTGAACGGAGCGGGGGGGGGGGCATTATCTTAACAAACTGTTTCAAAAATATTCTTCGTTCAAAAAATCAGACTTTTTTCGTCCGACAAAATAATTTTTTTGTTTCCGGAATATTTTGAAATTTCTTCGATTTTTTCGAACTTTCTATTTCAATAACCGTTTAATGCTTTAAAAATGTTGTATATATGAAGCTGATTGTTCTTACAAAAATGCGTGCAAAAGTGAAATAAAAAGTATCGAAAACGCACACTTGGGTTTAATTTTGTTGCATTCTTCACTTGTGAGCTGCACCTCGAATAATTGTTCATTATTCTCGTAATCCAGGACCGTCTCGACGGAACCTTCGGAAGTTGTCGTTTCGTTGGTCATGGAGTCGTCGGACTCCGGAGATGATTGTTCTGTCGGCGAGGGAACAATGACACCCGTTTCTGATCGTGCAAGAGTGAGGATATTGCGACGATTTTGGACCACACTATTATATACGTGGTGAGCATTCCACTTTGAATTCAAATCTTTGCTGATTTCTTCCCAAACGCCGGAAGCATATTCCGGCAGTTTCGAGGATCGAAAATAATGCATACATTTTTTCAAACTTCGCACAGCTTCTTCCACTGTTACAACCGCCTTCCGTGGCATTCTGAATTAAATAGTTAAATTCGCGACGACAAAAAAAACAATTACGATACGTTTTAAAAACATATCCGCACCGATTAAATATAGACGAAACACGCAAAAAACATCAAAACCATAAGTACTAAAAAAATAAGTAAAAAATGATAAATATAAATAAGACAGTCAATAATGAAAACGAAACGTAACACCAACGAAATTACTAGAATGAACGGACAAAAAATTGAAGAAAGTCCAAGACGTCGTTACGTTCACGCTATCAGACCGTAGACGAGACTGAGCTCGCGCCGCGACTCTGCCACAGCACAAAGACACTCGGCGATGGAGTTGCCCTAGCGGACCATACAATGTATCGTCGTCAAAGTTTCTTGCATTCTTTTTATATAATATTCGTTTGTTTTATAAAACTTTCAATGCATAGGGACAAAGTACAGATATATAAACATTGAAATGGATAAATCATAGCAATAAATTGGAACAGTATAGCATTAATTTTTATTTTCGTTTTCTGTCCTTCACCTACAACGTCTTCTTCATGTTCAAAACATCTTGTACATACATTTATGTTTGGTTGTTATAATTTGTTAAGGTATTTCATTGGATAAAGTTCCGACCCGTCATCAATTGATTATATTATTTTGTTTTGAATTCATTACATTACACTAGTCACAGAAATTAAGGGATGAAAAAATTACAAATTTTTGGGTGATTTTCAACAGGATGTAACTCGGAAGAAAATGGTCGCACAGCAAAAAAAAAGCAAATTGCAGGTCCAAGTGTCTACTTTTCGAATCTGGCAATGAATTTTTTTATCATGGACGGTTTCAGAGTAATCCTAAGACAACTACCGAAAAAAAAAAATTCCAAATTTTTGCTTCTCTTCAAAAAGGTCTACGGGCTTCAAACATTTTTTTTAAATTCCATTGCAAAGCTCTTTTAGGAAATATAATGTCCTTTAATTTGGCGTCCTCAAAAAGTGTGTACGATGATTTGCTGCGGAGATATCGTCGATCAAAGCGAAAAAGTCCTTTTTAACTTTGACAATCAATAACTCGGGAAATAATTATCGTACAGGGAATCAAAGTAGGGTTTTGAAAATTGCAAAACATTCCCTATAAGACTCTAACAGTGGCTTCCGACGAATTTTTTTTTTCGAAGCGATACTTTCGACTGAAAAAACGATCAAAATTCGCCTATTTAAGGATATTTGAATAACTTGGTATAACTTTGGATATCATCGATGAACGAAGGATATCGTCGGTAATTTTTCTACCTTAAAGTGTCCCGGAAAAAGCCTGAAAATTTCACAGCGCTGCGATTTTTTTTTCTTGGTGCCCCGAAGCTTCAAATTGATCATTTTCGCCAAAAATCAGCATTTTGAGCAATTTTTCGATTTTTATTAATTTTTACAATAAAATTTTTTTGTGATAATCCGTATTCTTTCGAACAAAAAGATTAATTATTGAAAAAATCAGAATTTTTTTTTAAATTTTTTTCGAAAAAATTGTTTGCGACATTTTTTTTCTCAGCGTCTTCACAACGCTTCATTATTATAAAAAAAAAATTCACTTGATTTTTTTTACCGCTGTCTTACGGTGGAACTGACGAACCACCGGGTCTCATTCCTCCTAAAGAACCACATACACACACTCGTGGAAGAAGCGTAAATCCGACCGCGCAACCTCCACGTGGTACGCTTTGGGTAATGCTAATGCCGGCGGTAAAAGACAGTGGTAAAAAAAAATCAAGTGAATTTTTTTATATCATAACGAAGCATTGTGAAGACGCTGAGAAAAAAAAATCGAAAAATTTTTTCGAAAAAAAAAAAAAAAAAAAAAATTCCAGATTCTTTCAATAATTAATCTTTTGGTTCAAAAGAATAAGGATTATCACCGAAAGAAAATGTTTCATTGGAAAAATGAATAAGAATCGAAAAATTGCTAAAAGTGGTCAATTTTGGCGAAAATGATAAACTTGAAACTTCGGGGCACTAAGAAAAAAAAATCGCAGCGCCTTGAAATTTTCAGGGTTATTCCGGGACACTTTAAGGTTGAAAAAATACCGACGATACCCTTCGTTCATCCGTTATATCCAAAGTTATACCAAGTTATTCAAATATCCTTAAATAGGCGAATTTTGATCGTTTTTTCAATTAAAAGTATCGCTTCGAAAAAAAAAATTTCATCAAAAGCCACTGTTAGAGTCTTATAGGGAATGTTTTGCATCTTTCAAAACCCTACTTTGATTCCCTGTAGATTCATCATTTCCCGAGTTATTGATTGTTAAAGTTAAAAAAGACTTTTTTGCTTTGATCGACGATATCTTCGCAGCGAATCATCGTACACACTTTTTGAGGACGTCAAATTAAAGGGCATTCAATTTCCTAAAAGAGCTTTGCGGTGGAATTTCAAAAAAAAAATTTGAAGCCCGTAGACCTTTTTGAAGAGAAGCAAAAATTTTGAAATTTTTTTTTTCGTTTTTTGTCTTAGGTTTACTCCGAAAACGTCCATGATAAAAAAATGTTATGGCCAGATCCGAAAACTAGAGACTTGGAGCTACAATTTCCTTTTTTCGCTGTGCGACCATTTTCTTCCGAGTTACAACCTGTTAACGAGGAAAGGATTTTATCAACTTTATAGCGAAAAAAATCGACTAGAGTAATTCTACGAGATTTACTTTTTTTAACTACCAGCCTTTTGGTTCAACGATTATCTAGTCATCCTTTTCTCAAATCTATTACACATGCCGTTGTTGATAAAGTTAATAAACGTGGCGCTGAGAGATAACCAAAAATGTAGTATTTAAATCTGAAAAATGTTACAAGACACAGTTCACGGCAATGCCTGACTGCAAAGACGCTTCGTCAATAATTACACGAAACTTTTAGGTACGTTGAGAAAACCTCGAAATGGGTTAGCAGAGTTTCTTTTTCCTCGTGGTTTTTCTCTCACAGACTGGCAAATAGCCCCCGCGAGCAATCAGGTGGACGAAGTTTTCCAAATCAATTGGCCGGACTGGCTTCGTTACGGGTGTGAACTCGTCCCGACAGTATCAGCGAGTGGCGTTAAAGATAAGACGTTCGATGCAGCAGTGGAGCGACATTGACAACGTTTTGTTATCAAAGGTACCATCCTTTCTTTTTGATTAAACAAATAGCAAAAAGAATCGGTGTTTTTGAAAAATAATGAAGTATAATGAACAATCATAGAAATTGAAGCGAAATGTTTTTGACTTTTGCAGAGTTGGCTGGGAACACCGAAAATGGAAGCGGATCTACCGGTACAAGACATACTGAGAACCCTCTCGGAGAAGCAAGCCCCGGTGGTCGTGATCGAGTATGAAACATAGGTACAGCAAATAAAAACGGGACCCATGTTACCCGACCTTCTCGCTTTCAACTTTTGCATGGAATCACGCAATTGTACCAATATTTCGACTTTTTTAAGAACGGGTCATGTCCGGCGACAGCGTTGATTTTTTGCACGGTCTGTTCTTCGGACAGAGGAAAATCGCCAAACACGAAATACGAAATACCGACAAGTCTCTTCGTTGATTCAGAAAACTGAAGTATATTTATCTTTATTTCATGTCCAAAGTGTTTGTATCAAAAAAGAAGAAATACATCGATTACAGGAAATATATCACGAGAAAGTATTTAGAATTAGAAAAAAGAGAAGAAAACGAATTGCCACCTTTATCAAATCAAATAAGGGCAACTTTCGTTTTTCTTTTCTCTTAAAGTAAATACAATTCAGAGACATTGCAAATTTACAATTGAATCTCTCGTGCTAGTCGGTGTTGAATCACATCTATCTTGGTCGATTGTCGATATCTATCTTGGTCTATACTGGACCGACAATCGGATCAATCGTGTTTATATCGGACACCCCGGATTCCCCGGTTGTCACACAAGTTGGTCAGATTTCTTTTTTTACATTTTTGTTTCTACCAGTTCGCCGCTCTCTTATCACAAGAATACAACGACAGGATTGATTTCATCGATACCATTTATTGAGGTGTCCTACAGATACTTGGCGACTACATATCTTCTTCCTTTTCAAAAGTTCAAAGTTTTTTCTTTTTAATATTCGGCCTTAAATCCGATAGGTCTTGAGACACAACAAACTCAACCGAGGATGATTCTCCGAGTTCTAGTCGAAAAAATTGTTCAAATAATATATTTAAAAATTCTGAAAAAACTGTTAAAATATATTTTTTTAAATTGTTAAAATATTTTTTTAAAAAATTCGGAATTTTTTTTTAATTCTGAAAAAATCGTTATGAATGTTTTTTAAAAAAATCCGAAAAAATGGCAGTTAATTAAACATGGAAAAGCGAACAAATTTTCTTTCTTGATAGATTGTCCTAGACCCCATAATTACCTAATAAAGCCCTTCCACTCATCAGAGTCCCGACTAAAAATCGTAAAAAAGAAAATCTGAAATAATTCTGGTTACTCCAGTGTGAACCTATGCAACTATTTACCCTCTTGACCTCGGAAACCCCATAGTTATTGGACTACGCCTATTTTTCAAAAACATGTCTTATTTATGTGTGCCACACGCTAGAAAATCTTGACGCGGCCTCTTGTTACGTCGGTAGCGCAGATCTCGCAGTTTTTAGCTACGAGTCGCTACCGACGGATAGCGAAGCACTCTCGAATTCGGTCTCGATGCTTCGCACTGGGACGAAGAGTCGAAGCCGAAAAGACTGCGATCGCTGAGCGAGCACGCGCGCGTGTGTGTGTGTGTGTGTTTGCTACGCCGGCCGCGTGCAAAAAAAACGAATACATTCTCTCACGCCGTTCGGTCGTACGCAACACCTTACATCTATGTGTGTATCACACACACGCACAACAATGCGTAGCGACCATGGTACGCTTTATTGGAAGCATGCGCTCGCTCGGCAGGAAAGCGTGAAACTTTGTTGCATTTTACATTGTATATGCAAATGCCATCAAATCTTTTTTTTTTCGACGACGGCACCACCAAGACTCGTCTTGTGGAAGGGTACCGGCATTTTCCCATGCTTTTTTAATTCATTTAAACATATAAGCTCGAGGACTTGTTGGCATCTCGATGTCGCTAATCGTCGACGAATTCGATCTCTGCCAAAATCTCGAGTCACGACCGAGATCGCTAGAGACTCACTCTACAAAAGAGTAGTTAAATTTTACAATGCTCTTTGTTTAAACAATTGCGTTCGGTATTTTTTTCTCTGCCATGGCTTATCTTCGGCATGTTGCCTGCGACCGACCAAATTCGCGAGCGAACGAGATCGACCGAGTCTCACTCTGCGAAAGAGTAGTAAAATTTTATCATTATTGCAAAAAAACACGTTTAGTATTTTTTTTCTCTGCCGGAATTTATCTTCGGCAGGATTTTCCAAGGATCGAATTTTCTAGCAATGACGATCGGAGGAGTCTCGCTCTACAGAAGAGCGGTAAAATTTTACTGTCGTGAATTGTTTAGAGATCACCGGTGTAAAATTTTCGAAAAAAACGTTTTGTTGGAAGCACTTTAAAAAAATCCTTGGAACCTTTAAAAATGTTACAATGCTCTTTGTATAAACAATTGCGGTCGCCATTTCTTTCTCTGCCATGGCTTATCTTCGGCAGGTTGTCTGCGGCCGACCAAATTCGCGAGCGAACGAGATTGACCGGGTCTCACTCTGCGAAAGAGTGGTAAATTTTATATTTATTGCAAAAAAAAATACGTTTAGCATTTTTTCTCGTTGCCAGGATTTATCTTCGGCAGGTATCTCCAGGAATCGAATTTTCTAGCTATGACGATCGAGGGAGTCTCGCTCCTCGGGGGGCGGGGGCGATATATGGAATGTGTGGGCGGGATAAAATGTGGTAGTGTCGAAAAAAGGTTCGCAGACACCAAATGTAAAATATGAAGAAAAAGAAAGAATGTTCAAGGCGTATCCACGAGCGTACGGAATTGAAGGCAAACGTAATCAGGGATTGAAAAACTGGAACATACCCTTTGATAAACACAAAGGGTCTTATCGACCAGAAAATCGAAGTGCGTCTGGAAATGCGAACATCAAAAGAGCCAACTATATTGGGCACTTCGAGAAATTAGAGATCTAAGTTTGATACAAACAAGACTGGTGTGCAGGAAAGGGCTCTTATGTGAATCCTCTTAAGAGGTGTTCGGAATACAGCCGAACAGCCGGTTCTAATGCAACTGCCTGCCAATCGACGACCTTCAATGCAATACAACACAAGTATTAGCAAAAAATGCAATATATCAAAAGTGTTATCAAAAAATGTAATATATTAACAGTATTCGCAAATGAAATGCAAAAAATCGAAAGTATCATCGAAAATATGCAATACAGTAGAACCTCGATTATCTGAACCTCGATCATCCGAACCTAGTTTATCCGAACGCTCAATTATCCGAACGTTGGCGCGAAAGATACATCGTTGCTCGCTGCCACCGCCGTGAGCAACAATGAGCAACCCAACGCAACTTCTCCTTCTCAAACGGCTGCGAGACTTAGCCGCTCAAAAACGCGTTACAGCAGATTTTATAAAAATAAATATAAATAAGGCATTCGATGTTTTTCAGGTGCTTAAAACACACACACACACACACACACATATATATATATATATACATTTCAACGTTAATATGTATGTCAAATTTTATATATATGTATGTACTGGTTTTATGTGAAAAGGTGTTGTTTATGATCTCGTCCCAAAAAACCCACGTTTCGAATATCCGTACTTTTGATTATCCGAACTAGTCTCGGTCTCAATTGGTTCGGATAATCGAGGTTCAACTGTATATCGAAATTATCGGAAAACATGCAATATATCAAAAGTATTATAAAAAAATGCTATATATCCAAATGATTATCAAGCCTCATCAAAAGTGACAGCTCAGCTCATCATCATGATCGCACCCAAAAAATGTTTGATAAAGTACAAAACATCAAAGCAGATTTTATTACCTCAAAACATTCGAAATTGTCCACCCTGCATTCCAAGAAAATAGTGCATAAAACTGAGATAATTGGTAACCATTATCTGAGATCAATTGGTAACCATCGATCATGAACTCCTCAATGAACATTTATATAGCAAGCCTCCACTGGCCTCTGCACTTCTCTCACATTTTAGATGGTCCTCCGTACATTATCGGCATTACAGCCACAACGAGGTTCACATTTTTCAAATTGTTTTTTTTCCACCATATTTACCGACCGCAATCAATATAACAAAAATTACGTTTCCCTCATTGTGCATACATTTTTTCGGGATGACGTCTCTCCTGTGTGATCTTCGCAGTAACGGTACATTGATTTTTAAAAATTTATTTTATTGATCTTGCAATTTTTCGGGAAGGAATTCTCCGCTAAGAGACTCAAGAACACAGAAAAGTATAGGATTTTTTTTATTCTCGCAAGTTGACAATAATCAAGTTCGATTCTTCCCTGGCGGACTTAAAAAAAAATTATGTGTGTGTGCGTGTTGTTCTTTTGAGTACATTTGTTGTTTTTGTAGTAAACGTAAAATATGGTAAATAAATAAATTTTTGAATTATCGAACGAAAATTGAGGGTTTCTTTTCCGACGTATATACATGTGTAGCATTTATATGTACATAAACATATACAAATGTATAAATATATGTATGTTTATGTTCATATGTGTCGTGTGTTTCCAAAGCCACCGTGTCCGGATTGTCTGGCGCCCTTGTTGTAGCCCATTTGCAGATTGAGTTGACCCTCGCTCGCTCTCAGCTGATCCTCCGTGAACGTTCTCTCGTTCTTGTCTGCCATTTTGGGTCCCAGTGTCGGTCCATTGTACTCGGGATATTTTTGCGTCTGCAACGAAAAATGATATTGCGATAGTAAAATGAGCGACTAGCCCTCAGCTGCGAACACGAAAAAGAAAAAAAGGCGTCTGAAAAACGCGGTAATTTCCAAAAAAAGCTAAAAGCTACAAAAAATGGTCCGAAAAACGCTGTAATTTAGAAAAAAATACAAAAAATGGTCTAAAAACGCTGTAATTTCGAAAAAATTAAAAAAAAAATGGTCTGAGAAACGCTGTAATTTCTAAAAAAGCTAAAAACCAGAAAAAATGGTATGGAAAACGTTGTAATTTCGAAAAACACTGTTATCGACGATACATGAGATAGAACGGTCACTTTTGCACTTTAATAAAATCAACGTGACACCGACAAGGGTTTTTTTTATGTTTATAGAATTGACAAACAGCGTATTATTATTATTATTATTTTTTCGGAAAAACGTTGCAAGGAAAAAGAGAAATACTCACGATTCTTCCAAGGGCGTACAGGCAAAGAGTAACCTGAGGAATATAGCGCCTCTCAAAGAGATCCGCTGTTTGGAAAATGTCCTCCTGTGGCACTCCGTAATTCTTGATCGCCGCTTGGAATCTGCAAATTCGAGGAATATTCCTGTAGCATTTCGGAGATCATTCGATCTTTTTAATGTACTTTTTTTGACAGTTAACGTCTCCACAAATATAAATATCCAAAAAAGCGGGTGACGAAAGTATTTGCACACGTCGCTTTTTCCTGTCTGCTCTTGACGAATTTTCATTAATATACTTTATTTAAATTAACATCAACGTGCAGTATTTCGTGTGGAATACGCTAACGAATAAAATAATCTGCAAAAAATGTTCTCTTTTTCTAGGAGTTATTTGAAAAGGTCACTGTGAGTGATGTTTGGGCTACACATACATACGTATATGTATATACTGGGAAAAAAAAATATTTACGACGCTCAATTTGATTATATAACTCCTAGAAAAAAAGAAGACATTTTTTGCAGATAAATTTTTTTCAACATATATGATTATTTATCATATTATTGACAGTACAAAAATAAGTGGTAAGAATATATATAATACATATATGACAATAAGGGCAATGGAAGTTGAAGTATGGAAAATGGCAAGGTACCTACTCGAAATCATAAAGATGGGGGCCAAAAAAATGCCTACGGAACGAATTAAAAGCAATTATTAGTGGTGACCCATAAAAATGGGAAAAATAAAAAAGAAGTAATGGAAAGCATAGAGAAGAGGGCAATTTGACAAGCCCTATGGAATGGAAATGTACGGGAGCTGGAAAGAAAAAAAGAAAGAGGCATAAAAATTAAAATTGAACAAGAAATTCAAAACGATTGGAGCAAAATCGATGGGTCAATATACTGCAAGGGATATAAACATAGGAAAACAGGTATACACGTGGAAAAATATTGGGAGGACAAGATGATTAGCGGAGAATTAAAAGAAACGTGGGCGAGGATAAGATGTGGTAATGTCAGGAAAGACGCGAAAAAAAGAATATGTAAAAAGTTAAGGGAAACTAAACCAAGAAATAGTACATAAACTGGAGCAATGATTGGAAACTAGCAGGGGGTTATAAATTGACCGGAAAATACCAGCACAACTGAAAATGCAACCGGCAAAGGAACTATGCGATCACATCAGACAATTTAAGAAACTAGCAACTAGGATAAATACAAGAAAACCCATGTAAAATAATTGATGTAAATTAGAAGGGATATTTATTATAAATAATATAATAAAATGCATTCTGGGCGGCGAAATACAAAAAGGGATATGTCAGTATTTTAGGGAAATAGAGGAAGTCTGCAGAAAGATAAACAAGGAGGAAGAGGGAGGAGAAAGAGATGGAATGGAGGAATAAATGAAAAAAACAGAGAAAGGTCAGATCGTACGAAGTGCAATAATCCGTGGCGTAGTAAATAAGTGCAGTAGTATGTAAGCGAAAGGTCATTGTTATGTTAAAAAAACGGTTAAAAGTTGTGCAAATAAAACTCGATCTGATTGATAATAAAAAGCATTCATATAAACACATTTAAAAAGGGTATACAAGGAATAAAACAAGACTACTATATAACAATTAGAAAAAGAAAACATTATGAGATAAAAATATCAGATTAAATATATAGAGATTAAAATATAGGTTGGCAAGAAAGTTTTTGCGTTTTATCACTAAAAATAAAATAATTATTTTTATTTTATCGGTGGATACATAGAATAAAATTAATCGTTAGTTTCAAGACTGCTTTTTTAATTTCATTTTTGGGGATAAAACGCAAAGACATTCTTGCCAACCTAATAACACAAAGCTTATTTGATTCTCTATCATATTATTTGTAATAAATAATGAAATAATCCCTTTTGTAAAAAAACTTGTAAAACAAGTTGTGCAAATAAAACTCGATTATTATTATTAATAAAATAATCCGAATAAATAATAAATTTCATAAAATATAAAATTCTTATTTTATTCTTTATCCTAACCTTCATTCTTTCATATATAAAAAAAAGCTAAAACTGCGCAGGTTGATATGCATTCCGTATACACCATACCTCTGCACATTTTCCGTCAGCTGGAAGTTGGTACCCTTCGTCTGGATCTTCTTGATGGATCCTGGAGCAAGTTTGTTTATCAGCTGGCAAAGAACCACACCGTCCTTGAGAATGTCCTCGTAATTACCGGGCGGCAATTTTTCACCGAGAACATTTGCGATCCACTCGAGCAACTGGGCTTCCTGTTCCTTGTTACGGAGCTGTTTTAAAAAAAAAGTTCAAATTAATATATCGTGCGATTCGATAGCATTGACGGATCCAAGTATTGGCCAGCGCGCTCACTGTCGTTGGTGAATGGCCGAATACATTTGATTGGATACGAAGCAATAAAAAATTCTCTTTCGTTCAACCACTCGTGAAATTCGATAAAAAAAGCCAAGCCGAAAAAATTGCTCGAAATAAAGATCGTTAATGCGCGTGACGATTCTCTTTCAACGCCTGTCCAATTTCTCCATAGGTCCGATATATAGTCTCGTATCCGTAATCCACTATCATCCAGCGAAATTTTAGATACAGGACTCGTATGCCCGCCACATACGCCTGTGCGTACGAAAATGGAACCGAGAATCGGGATTTCGAAAAATAATCGCGTGTCGAAAATAAATAATGCCCGTCAGATTCTCAAGCTTGAACAAATTCGCGCAGCTGACGTTAATATGAGTCTTGCTGTTTCGATAACACAGACGAAGAAAGTTGGATCGGATGCATCCAAGAAAACATACCTATATTTATTTCAGTCTGCATTCTCGAAATGTTGAAAAAATAATTAGGCCCTGCTGAAAACCTTTTTTCCTTAAGGGGAGGTACCTGAGTAAACGGCAAGAAAAACCGGTGAACTTCGAGAATTTTTATCTCAAAAACTAATGTTTCTAATGGATCCGGGTTTTTTTATTGGAAAATATGTACATTGAGGTATGTTTAGGAATTTTTTAAAATAAATTCGTTGACTGGAAGCGATTCAAACGCGACTAACTGGAAACATAGTTTTTAAAGTTGGTGCCAGATGTATCTCGAAAACAGCTTGTCCGATTTTGTCCAAATTTGGATACAATATTCTTCGATAGTTTTTCTCGGTTGCCGGGTAGGGGTTTTTCATTTGATTGAACCATTGCTTTTTATGCAATGTGTATGCAATCCAAAATTGTCGGAAATTGCGAACGAAAAACAAATGTTAAATTAAAACGGTCGCAATTCCGTCAAAAATGAAAATGTCAAAAAAATCCTATTCAGCCTATTTACGTATCACCCCTCATTGTCGAATATGCCAGTATTTGCCAGATTCTAGCTATCCAGACTATGAGTATCACAAAACTATGTTTCTTATATCGGGACGTAGCAGAAGCTTGAACAATTTTCGTCCAATCGATTTGAAATTTTAACTGAAGCTTCTTAGATTGCTTTAACAGTCAAGGACAAGCACTTTTTTCGATTAACCGAAGATTGTAAAAATTATATCACCTTTTATACCGTACCCCTAAAAATGAAAGAAACAGAAAATTTCTTCACTTTTAAACGTGTTTTTTAAAGGCTGTATCAATGTTAAAGTTAGTCGTATCAAGATGAAAAAAAAAACAATTTGAAGCTTCAAGTTTGTAGTTTGAGATCTTTTGGCAAAATAATTTTGTGAGCTACGGTTATCGAGCAATCATAAAAACACTTCACCCTCTGCGAGTTGGGCTCAGGTGTTCTCAGTACCTTTACACCCTTGAAATCCCCAAAGCCGTTGAGTATGATAGCATGCACGTACCTTGACTTCCGGTGTTTTCTCCTCGCCGTTCTCCTTCGGCTTCTCGCTGTCGCGATTTCCCTGATCTTCTCCTTGTAATCGGCCGCAACGGTTTTCTCGTCGATTCTTTCTGCGTCGGCCATCGTTGTCGGGATTTTTTGTCGATGATGTGCCGGCGTCCTGACGCGTCGTCCTCGACCACCGGGCTCGTATTGTTATTCTCAGAAAAATAAATGCACCAAAAAGCAACGAAAAAATAAGCTCCACTCTATCACACACTACTACACATTGCATGTAATTTATTTCGAACGACTGTGCGAGCAGGTTAGAGCGCCTACTTCCGACCTGTCAAAAATCGAATTGTTTTGGAAGGAGGCGAGGCGAGGCATTTTAGACACTTTAGGCAAGTTTTCATATTCTCTGCTTGCGAATGATGAGCAGCAGGGTGCGCCCCATGCGTGACACGGCCCTGCGGTTGGTTGCGTTTTTGGAAAAATCCTTACATTTCATAAAATATGAACTCTCAAACGATTTTATAGAACTCTCAAACCCTCTCTAACGATTCTCTATTATTTGTGCTACATTTTAGGCACTTTAGGCATGTTTTCATATTCTCTGCGCTTGCGAACGATGAGCAGGGTGCGCCCCATGCGTCACACGGCCCTGCGGTTGGTTGCGTTTTTGGAAAAATTCTTATATTTCGTAAAATATGAACTCTAGAATGATTTTTTAACTCTCAAACCCTCTCAAACGATTCTCAAGCGATTAAAAAAAAATTGTGAAAGGTCGTTTTTTACGGAATTAAAAAAATCTGGGGGCTAACTTCACGCGAAAATTTAAATTGTTTTTTTTTTTTGGAAAAACTATTAACTCTCAAACGATTTTTCTTTTCTCTCAAACTCTCTCAAACGATTCTCAAACGATTAACATTAATTAGAATTGTTTATGACCATATAAAAAAATCTGGGGGCTAACTTCACGCGAAAATTTAAATTGGTTTTTTTGGAAAAACTATTAACTCTCAAACGATTTTTCTTTTCTCTCAAACTCTCTCAAACGATTCTCAAACGATTAACATTAATTAGAATTATTTATGATCATATCGGGGGGCCAACTTCACGGAGGTCAGCCATCCTCCTCTTCTTTTCTATTAGTTTGCTCGCCTTGCGATGAGAGCGCGCCACCTTCACTTCCGTTCCGTTCCATATCCTTGCGTTCCTTGTATTACTCCCATGCCTGGCTCGCTCCCGTCCCATGTTCCTCCGCCATGACACCTTCTTTCCGATCCCTCTTTCTTAACCTCCAAGTCTCGTTGCCCCTTTCGTTGCGCCGTAATGGTCACAATTTGTCCTCTCCCAGCTTCGCCACGTTTCTACTGCTTCTCCACTTAGACCCCTAACTCCACAATATTCTTAGTCGTTGATGCTCGAATGTTTTTCCGGTTGAATTGCGATTTCTGTACCCGCACTACCTTACGCACGCGGCGCGAATCCAACCGGAAGTCCAATATACCTAAGTATATGCTCAATAAATACCGCAAGTATTATTTGTTTATCACATTTTCTTCCGCCAATAAAAATATTAAAAAATACGCTCCCTGTAAGGCCGTTACGGTGGTGTTACCCCTTACAGTCTTCATATAATTTCCGAGATTTTCCTGTGATCGTAATTAAAATGATGAAATATACAGAAAAATTCGGAGAAATTCGGAGAAACTCGGATATTTGCGTAAAAATAATTGTCCGCAAAACTCCGAATTCTTCAAATTTGTTCCAATTCATAGAAAAGTTCGGAAATATTTTTCGGAAAAAAATTGCACTAGGGGCGCGGGATCATTTCCCGCGCTCAGTGCTTTTTTTTAAATTATTATTACTATTAATTCTTATTCGATTAGTTATTTGTATTAGTTATCATCATTATTTTAATTAGTTATCTTTTAGTGTCGAAAAATTTAACCCGCACTCTGACCGCTTATTTGATTAGTTTGTACGTTAATTTAAATATAATAATAAATCTAAATTACAACTTATTTATCTTCTAAAAAATTGTTTGCGCTTTACTCACACCCGTCCCTATGCCAAATACATTGTAATTCATAAAAGTAAGCGGAAATTTATTTGTATTCGTATTATTATATTCATTCTCATATACACAGAAAAAAAGAAATAGTGCAAAATACAGGGGCTACACAATTCGCATTGGACTCGAGCGATTGCACAGCGATATTACCTGAAACACAGCCTTTCACGCAATAGGAAAAAGAAAAAGTTCCGGAAAAAAATAAGAACAAGTTTTTTTTTTACGAAAATCTCATTTTTTTCATCTTTAAATTTTCTCCAAATATCTTCGCAGCCGTTTCCTCAGGTAATAAGAAAAAGGAAAATTTCCGGAAAAAAATAATAATAATAGTCAGTTTTTTTTACGAAAATCTCATTTCTTTTCATCTTTAAGTTTTCTCCGAATATCTCCGCAGCCGTTCACTCAGGTCATAGGAAAAAGAGAAATTTCCGGGAAAAAAATGAGAAATCATGAATTTTCAGTGAAAAAAAATGTGTTTTTGGGAAATAGACCAGAACTTGAATCTGTTTTAAATCATTTTTCTCCGAAAATCTCAAATATGACTAAAATATGAGAAATTATGAAAAATTTGGAGAAAAATTTGCACTACGGGCCCCTGCGGACCGAAGCCAGGAACGTTACCAACTGTGCACTTTCTGGTATAACACTTTCTGGTACTTACTTTTACTTCTTCTGGGCTTCTGGGCTTTTATGAATTATAATTTATTTTGCATAAGGACGGTTGTGAGTAAAGCGTAAACAATTTCAGATAAGATAAATAAGTTGTAATTTAGATTTATTATTATATTTAAATTAACGTATAAACTAAAAAAATAAGCGATCAGAGTGCGCGATACATTTTTTTGTATACTTTAATAACGCAGAGAATGAAGAGCTAAATAAGTATTGAAATCATCCAAAAGCCTCGCGCGTAACGTCCGGTGACGTTACGCGCTAGTCGTGCTCAGATTGCTTTTTCCCTCGAAGCCTTCGTTTCGGCTTGGCCGCGCATGAATGTGCTCAGCGTCCATGCATTGGTGTAGCTGCCGAAGGCGCGGTCGGGAAACTTCGACCGTGCTCGGCTCTTTCCGAAGATGCCCAAGCGTCGCTCACACACGGACAGGCGCTACTATGATTGTGTGATGGGCGCGTAAGAGACTAGAGAGGGGGTAACTTTTACGCGCGATCTGGCTGCACTGATCCCCGGTAGCAATGTCTTGTTTTTTTTTATTAAGCATATACGAATTAAATATCATAAATAATGCCTGAACAGGCGAGAATAACTAAAGCGAGCGTAGGCTCGAAATTTTCTGAATATAAAATGAAGAAAAAAAAAGTTGGTTCACCGGGGATTGAACCCGCACCGTAAGCATCGTTAATCCGTCACGCTGTCAACTCAGCTCATTGCAGATACAGAAACATTTATGATACACCCTTATCCATAATGTTCACTGTTGAAAAAAAATGCCGAAACGATCGCGGCAAAGGCTCAAGATTTCTTTTTGAACCTTCCACGGTCGTTTCGGCGTTTTATTTTTCAACACTGTTCGTCGTTAATTTTTTTAACCCGCATTTTCGGCATAAACGGGCAACCGAGAGAAAACAATGATCTCGATACATGTTTTTCACATTGAAATTCGTTTAATGCATATTCCAATCCTCAGTACGGCCACACATATATGTAGAGCTCGATCGGACGGAAAACCTCGCT